>JACEEZ010007065.1:0-117500 GCA_016584305.1 Chionoecetes opilio | reverse complement strand
ACACAGCGTTTATATTACCCACACTGTACTACCTATTCTGTAGAAAAAGCATTCTGAAAGAGAAAATAGCACACAAAATAACATAACTGCACATTAATTAAACATAAAACATGCATAACAAGCAAAAAAGACGTTGTAATGTAGGGGACGCCTCGTGATACAAGAGAAGGTAGTGTAGTGGTCCCAAGGTTGGGGCCGCACACCTGCTAATTACCCCTAAAGGTCAGACCGCGCCATATGCTTAATTACCCTTCAGTCACGCCTTGCTAGGGGTGACCTGACTGCGGTCCCAAGGTTGGGCCGCACACTTGTTAATTACCCCTAAATGTCAGGCCGTGCCATATGCTTAATTACCCTTCAGGTCACGGCTTGCTAGGGGTGACCTTACTGGGGTCAACCAAATCCACCCTTTGTCCAGCCCGGGAGTGGTGGGGCGCGCATTTTGAACTTGATAATTTTACTCACCCCAGTTTGAATGTCGTATCATTGGATTTTCGATCTCGTATATTGAAAATAGACCCTAATTTACACATCTCGTATCATCGGATTCTCGTATACCGAATGCTCGTATAACGGGACCTCCCTGTATAACAAATTGCAGTCATTCTTGTTTTTTTCTTATTCAGTCATCTCCATCAGTCATAATCATCACATATTTTCTTCTTCAAATTTTCATCTTGTCCACTCAAATATCCAGTCTCTTTTTTCCCTTCTTAATAGCAGGTCTTTTCTGTCAACTTCCAAGCATATTTTGTGCAACTTGATCTTGATTGTGTTGGATATTTTTTTTAACAGGGACAGGTAAAACCTTGATGGCCAGAGCCCTCGCTAATGAGTGCAGTATAGGTGGGAGAAAAGTGGCATTCTTCATGCGCAAGGGTGCAGACTGCCTCAGCAAGTGGGTTGGAGAATCTGAGAGACAACTAAGACTTCTATTTGATCAGGTGAGTAAATGAAAAATTCTAGTGAAGCTATCTGATTTGATTTTGTATAATTTGCTTATTTATATATTGTAGCTCAAACTTTTTTATATAGCTGCGAGGCATGGGAATTGAATGCTAAGACAAGGAAAAGAATAGAGGTACTAGAGATTATATGTTTAAGACCAATATTAGGGGTGAGAGGTTTGATAGAGTTAGAATCATTGTGTAGGATAATGGCAGTAAGCAAGAATTATATTCACAGGCTTACCAGATGCGCCCTTCAATCATTTTTTTTGACGAAATTGATGGGCTCGCACCTGTCCGCTCCTCACGCCAAGACCAGATCCACTCTAGCATTGTGTCCACCCTGCTGGCCCTCATGGACGGCCTGGACTCCCGGGGGGAAATAGTGGTGATCGGCGCCACAAACCGGATAGACGCCATTGATCCGGCACTCAGGAGGCCGGGGCGGTTTGATAGGGAATTCCACTTTCCTCTTCCCACAATGAAGGTATTTGAAATTGTTATGATTATTACTTGTTATATGAAGTGACATAGTGAACTCGCCTTATTTTGTAGAGTATTAGATGCACAAGACTATCTTAAAGGGAAAATATTTCCCTTGGCTTCAATGCATATATGAAACATCACAGCAGTTTTTTATTTTGTATTATGAATGTATAATCAGTAAATGAAATCTATTGTGATTATCTTCATTTTATATATTGCTCCACATCATTTTTTTTTTTATGTCTCATATAATGGTACTTATTACTTTCATTGAATTTATCAATTTCTTAGTAATTGTTATTAAATTAAGTAAACCAATTTCTTTTAGGTCCGTCTTCAAATATTGAAAATTCACACAAAGTATTGGGTGCCAGTTCCTAGTCAGCAGGTATTAAGGATCCTGGCGCTGCAGACCGCGGGTTACTGTGGCGCCGATCTGAAGGCTCTGTGTGCCGAGTCAGCTCTCGTGGCACTCAGGAGCAAATACCCACAGATATATTCTTCCAGACAAAAGCTTGTGATAGATGTTTCCTCACTAGTTGTAAGTATAATCTGTTCCTTTGCAGTAAAAGTTTTTATAATTTATGATTAAAATTAATAAAAAAATTAGAGTTTAATTCTCATTAACTCTTTGCACTTGTCTAAGCTTATGGTAATACTGAAAGCTACTAATCACTTTAATATAAGTAACTGGAATATAAGGCTGCAATTATTATTAAATTAATTAATTAAAGTGACTATAAAAGAGCATCACTTACAATTTTGTAAAAACTTTTTTATGAATATATTTTCATGCTTTTTTAATCCTTTATATGAACAGGTAAAAATGTGTCACTTCCGGGTAGCCATGAGGAAGATTGTTGCTGCCGGCCAAAGGACGACTCCCAGTGTGGGCAGACAACTGAGCATGGTGGTGAAGCCTTTGCTCCAGGGCACCCTCATTCAGGCCCTCAAAATATTAGAGGAGAGTTTTCCAAATGCCTTTGCCCGATCTGCCGGCTTCGCTAAACTGTGCCCCACTCACAAACCAAGATTACTGTTGGCTGGCAACAGGTCGCAGGGTCAGAGCACTCACCTAGCACCAGCTGTTATCCACGCACTAGAGAAAATTCCTGTCCACAAGCTGGATCTCACTGCCCTGTATTCTACATCAGCTCGAGCTCCTGAAGAAGCCTGTGCACAGGTAAACTATGCTGGATGTTTGCACTTTCTTAAGCTTTAAGTGTTCAGGTTGTTAAAGCACAGATGCAAGGTTGTAATATTGAACTCATCGAGTGACGAGCACTATATACTCATCATTATACGAAATGTGGTTGTAGCCAGAGTTTGATAAAACTTTATCATGCTGTGCAATACCGTTTCATAATTTAGTTAATTATTGCAATAGGTTGATGCTTCCATACAAATTGAATCGATAAATGAATAGATTGATATATAGTATCAATACCATTGGAAATTAGTGTGATAACAGAAAGTAGCTGACCTTGTATGTATAACCGACCTTGATTTACCAGGTGTTCCATGAGGCTCGGCGAAGTCCTCCCAGCATCATCTACATCCCTCACATAGACCAGTGGTGGGTCACAATCTCAGACACACTGCAAGCAACATTCATGTCTCTCCTCCTTGATATGGATCCATCATCTCCCATTTTGTTGCTGGCAACATCAGATGCACCGTATGACCAGCTGAATAGTGAGGTAGGTCTCAATTCCTTTGCTGAACGTACTTACAGTCGGCTTCATTTTGGGGTACTTGAAAACTCCCAGGGGACGAGGTTACGTGAGCAGCGAGATGGGGGATGACACGTAGTTCTGGAAACCTAGAACTACTCAACAGCTAGAGAAATGCGGGTGGACACATTTTCTTGAAGCACCTGATCATTGGCTTCTTTTTTTGTTTTAGTTGAATGTTCTCCTACAGCCATTTAAAAACATTGAAGTAAAACCTACAAGTGATGGCTTGACCAGTTGGTAAGAATTTTTGTGGACAATATTTACATTAAAAATGGAAACAGTGACAACAGCCTTTAGGACACACTGAGTTATTCGTAAGTTGTCAGATAATAAGTGCTTGCTTTTGTATGTACATATTTTCTTTACATGAAGGTGCATAATTATACTAAATATGCTCTATTTTCAGGTGCAGTACTTATTCAGTGTGTACCACGGGGAGGTGATGACCGTCGCCAACCCAGATGAGGAGGAGAGGAGACTCTTCTACAAGCCACTGTTCTTCACTGACATGCTCCAAAAGCCAAAGGTTAGCTAAGAAAAAGATTGGTGGTAAAACAAAATGCAGTAAGAGGATAGATGTGAGCGAAAGGAGAGTGCGTGGAAAAAATTTAACTGCAAGTTGTATTAAATAGTTGTGTGAACAAACTGCTCTGGGATTTTGTGCGACCCTTAACATTTTGGAGAAGGCTATCTATATATTTGAAAAATAAAATATGTATTGATTAAATTTTCCTGATTTGTCATGGCACCATTTTAAAGTATGAAATTCTATGATGCAGATTCGTCAGAACAAAAGGCAGTTGGAGGTCCTTCCCGTTGCTCCAGAACCAGAGCCTCGACAGCTGAACTCCAAAGAAGTGAGAAGAGTGGAGGAGGAGGAGGAAGCCACTCTACGAGAACTGCGCATATTCCTCAGGGAAATTTGTGCCAAACTAGCTAGGAATAGAACGTAAGTAATAAGCAGTTGTTCTCTAACAATTATTGTGTGCATTCCCTGCCTGTAGGCAGTGGTGAGTGGTGACCCAGGGCTTGGATGGTAGGCTCTGGAGGTTCACTTGAGGGCTCTGATGGTTGGACCTCGCCCGTGGTGGCACAGGCAGGATTCTTATAGTGACGCCTGTGATTAGAGGCTCATGCCGCCCCCCTGTGTCCTCTGATGCACTCGCAATCGAAGGTAGAGTTGATGGACAGGGCATGTGGGTGTTCTTAGGTCACTCGACGGTGCAGAAAAGGTTTTGGTTTTCTTCGGGGATCAAACTCGGGTCACCGAGAACGCCAGTCGGAGACGCTAACCACTCCGCTACCGCCTCCCTTAGGGAGGCGGTGGCGGAGTGGACCTAAGTTATCATACTCTCTTTGAATTTCTGTAGTCTGTTCTAGTACATTACATTTGTAGTATTGCACTCCATTGATCTGTTGCTCTATTTTGGAAACTGTATTGCTGCACATCCTTTTTCTCTTGGGGGGGGAGATCTTGGAATGGGCATCAGAGATAGATAGATAGAGGAAGAGTATTACCCTCGTTTATATGCTTGCAATTTCCATGAAATTATTTTGTCTATTTAGGCTGTATTAACTGCAAGTTGTATAAGGTATTCTTGTGAACGATCTGCTCTTGTTTTTGTGCCACCTTAGGCATTCAGGCAATCCTGTTGACCGGCTATAGATACACCATACGCTATGTATCCCTGAAAAGATCCGAGGGTGAGAAAGATCTGGGAATGAGGGTGAGCTCAGACCTCCAACCTAGGAAACAATGTATTGAGGCTAGAAATAGAGCTAATAGGGTGTTAGGAGAGTCATTAGAGAGCTTTAAAAGGAGGCTAGATAAATTCATGGATGGGGATGAAAGGTGGATATAGGTAGTGTTAAGTAACAGGAACTACCTCGTGTAGGTCTCACGGCTTCTTGTAGCTTCCTTATTTTCTTATGTTCTTATGTAGTCATGTTCATGCTTAGATGTTTCTTCAAAATGATGACCACTGTTTTAGGTATCCTATCATTTATTTCAATGGTGGAATGAAATTTAAGATGGACAATCACACAAAAAACTTAAAAGTGTCAGATTTTCCCTGTTCATGAAGTATATTCTTTTTATGAAATGGCACTGTTGTTATGAGATAAGTGTGCCATGGATATATACTAATCACAGTATTGTGCAGGTTTTACATTTTCACCAAACCCGTGGATGAGGAAGAAGTGCCTGACTACAGAGAAATCATCAAGGAGCCGATGGACCTGGAAAGTATGATGACCAAGATTGACAAGCATGAATATGAGTGTGCACAAGACTTCCTGCATGACATTGACCTCATCTGCACCAACGCCCTGGAGTACAACCCTGACCGCAACCCTGAAGGTATGTTTGATATGTTATTTATGTATGTATTTGTATGTTGTTTATGTATGTATTTGTATGTTATTTATGTATGTATTTGTATGTTATTTATGTATGTATTTGTATGTTATTTATGCATGTATTTGTATGTTATTTATGCATGTATTTGTATGTTATTTATGTATGTATTTGCATTATTTGTATTTATTATGCATGTATTGTAGTTTTAGATATTGTATTATTATATGTTATGTATTTTGTATGTGTTTATTTTATGTATTGTATATTGTGTATGTTTTTATTTATGTATGTTATTTATGAAGGTATGTCCGACATATACCTGTTGGATGTCACGGTATTAAAGACAGGAATATTTCAGTTACTTCATATGTTAGGATTTGCTTTCCTAAGATAATGGAGGAATATTTCAGTTACTTACTTCACATGTTAGGATTTGCTTTCTTTAGTAGATAATGGAGGATGTACATGAATTTAGATGTTTCAATTGGGTCCTCACTATGGGCCTATGGATAAATGGAGGGAAAAGTACTAGATAAAGCTTTACATGGAAGGAAAGAAATAGAATCTTTGGGGTGTTGGAAGAAAGGTGAGCCCAGAGATAAAGAGAGCACCACTTGATAACCACGATGGTGCCAGTACTGACGTATTTTTGAGACATGTATGAAGGTCAGAGGTCAAGGATTCAGGGGTCGGGTATGAGGTATGAACGAGGTGCTTGTGATGGTGAAAGCAATTAACCCCTTCACGCCCAAATCTTTCCATTACTATAAAAAATTGTATGTTGTCGAGCCATAAAATTAAGAAAAGTCACTTAATATACCAAATTAGTTACAAGGATACTAAACAGGTCATATCTATGAAATATTGCTTATAGTCACTAAAAATTGTCTAATGGCACCCAAATTACAATGGAAATTTCGTTCTAGGTCTCAAGGGGTTAAGGTTTTAGTGGAAAGTTTGGTATATTTCTTAAAGTGAGTGAGAAATAAGTATGATTTTGTAAACTCATGAATATCTTTTTTTCAGATAAGGTCATTCGCCACCGGGCCTGCACGCTGCGAGACACTGCCTATGCATACATTAAGGCAGAGATGGACACTGATTTTGAGGAAAAATGCCGAGGCATCAGAGACAACCGCAAGAGTCGCTACGAGTTTGTTGCGAAGCCTCCAGCACCAGACTTTGTTCATGTTGCTCGTAATAGGGTAAATATTTTGTCTCATCTCATTTTGAGTAGAAAAGAAAAGCACTTATTGACAGTAAAATCATGTGACAACAGATGGACCCATGTGTAGTTCAAACCTGTTCTGTTTTCCAGCCCAAGAGACCCACATGTAGTTCAAACCTGTTGTTTTCCAGCCCAAGAGACCCACATGTAGTTCAAACCTGTTGTTTTCCAGGCCAAGAGACCCACATGTAGTTCAAACCTGTTGTTTTCCAGCCCAAGAGACCCACATGTAGTTCAAACCTGTTCTGTTTTTCCAGCCCAAGAGACCCACATGTAGTTCAAACCTGTTCTGTTTTCTAGCCCAAGAGACCCACATGTAGTTCAAACCTGTTGTTTTCCAGCCCAAGAGACTCACATGTAGTTCAAACCTGTTGTTTTCCAGCCCAAGAGACCCACATGTAGTTCAAACCTGTTCTGTTTTCCAGCCCAAGGGAGACGAGAATGCAGAGTCACAGCAGGAGCCCGGAGCAGAACAATTGTCTACCCCGGAATCTGGCCAGCTTTCCAAAGGTTTGTTTCAATGATTGGGGGATTTTCAGTTGGTAGATATGTAGCACAGCATGTATCTGCTGAACTCGACTATCACTTCTCATTTTTATTATTTGTTTGTATAAGATTTTAGTCAAATTGTAGCATTATATAGTTTCTTATGTTTAGGCTATGCAAACTGCAAATTGTTTTAAGTATTTGTAAGTGAGCTTCTCTATGTTAGGTCCCACCTTATGTGTCAGGGAGAAGGCCTTACAAATTTAAGAGGTATATATATTGCATATAGATAGTATGGTTTCTATGTGTAAAATTTCTCATTATGCAGGTAATATTAATATTGAAATCAACTTAAAAATGTATTTGTAGGGGCTCTAATGAAAACTCCCACGGATCCTAACCGGCGAAGGAAGAGAAGGTGCGGGAGCTCCTGGGCACGCGGAGAAATAAAGTCATCTCGAAAGAAACGCTTTGTAGAAAAGGATTCCATTCTTAAGAAGGATGTGAAAAATTATCATGATGAAACCAAAACAGAAGAAGATGAAGTAGATGAGATGGATTCTCTGAAAATGGTGGAGGATGATGTGAAGAGTGAAGGCAACTCACCGTGCAACTCTGATGATGGAAGAAATTTGCCAAAAGACTTAGCAGCAAGAGAAGTAAAAGAGAATAGTATTCAGGTGAGAAACGTTTGATAAATAGTGATGGAAAATATGTTGCATGCCTCTGAAAAAACTTATTTTGTCATTCATCATTTTGATTGTGATAGGAAGTGGCGCTATTTTTATGTAGCTGTTATCTGATCCACCAAACTAGGCGATTCCTGTGTCTTATCACAAGAAAAGAAAGAAAAGTAGTTTAACCCCAGTGCTTTCTCTCTCTCTTTCTTTTTATAGATTCAGATGGAGTCTGAGCTAAGTTTGTGCAATGGTCATCTGAGTACTGAAGACAGTCATGATAGCATGAAAGTCACTTCAGCTGCAGATGAGCTGGCGGCACAGGCCAATGTCATGGTCCTTCATGAAAGCTGTACAGAAACGGAGAGGACCCATGACATTACTGCAGAGGCTGAGGATTCTGTGGGTCAGTACTAGTGAATAGATGTTCAGAGCTACTGAAATATTTGGTTCATGAATTTAAAGATTACATTGTTGTTTAGTATGATCTTGTTAAGTATAACAAGGTCAGCAAAGGGTCAAGATTGTTGAGGGTCACTGAAGTCCAAGCTAGATGGTAGAAAATTCTAGACTGTGTGCATGAGAGCAAGTGATATTTTGAGTACAGACATGCAAAAGCCACCTTTGGTTTGGAAATGAGACTAGATAAAGTAAGAGGGAACAGAAATGGGACTGCTGTTTGTAGCCATAGACACCTGGGTTTTGGTGAGGAAAAGATTAGGTCTAGAGGAGCAGAGGTGATGTTCCACTGATCAGAAGTTAGATCTAAGATTGCATTGCAGAAGTTTATGTAGAGGAAGTATCAAGTCACCTTGTGTCGTCTCCATTAAGTCAGTCCGACCTAGGGACATTTGTGATCCCCTCCCCACATTGGAACTCCGACGTGGGGTTATTAGAAATATTTATCAAATAGAAAATGTAGTGAAGAGAGTGTAGGAGTGTACGGTGCATGTAGTGTAGTGTGAGTAGTAAGAGGAGCTGTCTTTTAGAGGCAGACTGCAGCTGCTCTCTTGTGTAGTTGAGACATGTTTAAGGTGTTATTCACTTATATTAATTTTGTTTTGTGCAGTTTCCTCATCAGAGCAAGGAAGTGGCAGTGGTCAAGCAAATTGTAATGGCATTACAATTGACTGGAGTCACCTGGAGGCTGTGTTTGAGTCTTGTGTATCAGCAACAGGCAACTCCACCATTGATGATCTCCTTCGCCTTCACACAAACATTTCCTCGCTCGTATATAAACATATAAGGAACACTAATCGCTCACAACTACTACAGGTACGTAATTTGCCTTTTTTATTAATTTATGTTCTCTACCAATTTATCAACATTTTATTGAATATGCCTTGGCGGGCACGTGATGTGCTGCTCAGTGGGTGGTGCTTATGTCTCATTCATGTGCCAAGTCTGCTAATTCACTAATTTTACTTGTTTATTCTATAATTTGTGAATTACAGAAATATTTAAGGTAGTATGATAGCATAACATGGCATGGATGTAACCAGCATGAAAAGTGAGATTAGGTGACGTTATACATGTAAGAGACGTGGATGTGATGGCTCTCAGTGACACCAAGGTAAAAGGCAAGGATGAAGTGTTTGGTGCATTTAAAGGGGTGATATCAGGAGTGTTTCAGAGGATGCATACTTAAGAGGGTGTGGCTATTACCGTAAAAAATTAACTATTGGATATGGCAAAAAAAAAAATGAGATCAATGCAAGAATGGTGTGGAGAAAGGTAATTAGAGATCGATAATTGTCATTCTATAAGGCCTGGAATTCATTCGGGTGGAGAAGAGAAAATTTTGGGGTATAGTTAATGGAGTGTTTAGGAAACTTTTTGGGAGAGAGAAATAGTAATGGAGGATTTTAATGTGCAGGTAGTTAATACGCCAAGGACTGGAGTGCTGGGGAGGAATATGGGTGGAGAGTTATTTCATCACTTATTGGATGTATGTGAAGAAATTACTAATAATAGGAAACACATTCTTCAAGAAGGAAAATAATGATAAGTGCACATGGAAAAGTGGTGATGGAGAACAGAGACCACTGACAGACGATGTACTGATGAGAAAGACAGGATAACAGATGTTAGTGTATCAAGAGGAGTGGCAGGACGAGTCTCTGACCGGTACTTAGGGGTTGAAAAGTACTGAGCCCCTGGTATTGTTAAGGAGGAGTTGTCATAGGTAAAGGTTTAATCATTATTCTGTTTAATCACTGTATCTTATCTTGTGAACATATATCTGGACATATTCCATGTCTGACGTATGATTTTCCCCCAGGACACGGAAGCTGAAATTCGAAGATTCGTACAATTTCACAAGAAAAGCTGAAGTCAATGGAAATAGTTTGTAATTTATGGGTTTTTTCATTACTGTTGTTTTTGAATAGTCACTCTGCATGGGTATAATACTGACCTGACCAATGTCATATACTACATGTAAGTTTTTGCATCATTTAAAAATATTCTATGATTGAAATTCGTTCATGTGTGTGTGTGGGTTTGTGTTTGTTTACGCATGTGTGTGCGTGCATGCACACACATACACATACACATACACATGCATACAAAGAAGTGCAGTTTTCCTCATAAATGCCTGGAATGGAGTAGAGCAAGAGGTGATAGAGATAAAGAGTGTGCATCAGTTAAAAGAAAAGCTTGATAAACATTAGATATGGAGACAGGACCACACGAATATAGCTCAGGCCCTGCATGCTACAACTAGGTAAATACACACACACACACACACACACACAAGAAGACTCAAAGAAGCTAGAGAAAGCAAGATGACTGAAGGATATAAAGAAGCACAGTTTTCTGTATCGTTGTATTGATGTGTGGAATGCCATGGAGAGTGATGTAGTAAATGCCAAGAGTATTCAGGAGATTAAAGTTAAGATCGAGCAATTAGATACAGAGACGGGACCCCACGAGTATAACTCATTTCCTGTGTATCACAACTAGATAAATACACTCACACAACAGTGTTCTGTGCCCAGTTACTGAAGCTGAAAATTTTATGTAAATGTTAAAATGATTAGTTTTGTACCTGATTATTTAAACCAATAGTATTATATTTGCACCCAGGTGAGCAAGTCTCATTACCCGAGTTTTGCACTGAATGATCCATACACCACTGTGGTAGCACTAGGGTTTAGGTGATATTTATATCGTAGATCATTGCACTTTATTTTAGGTTTCAACGGATGACAATTTCATGATTCTCTTGACTCATTCAGGCTGTCATTTTTTGCACTGCTCAAAACCTGTAATAGTTGAAGTAAGTTTATACTATTCAGAGCATCACTGCCAGTATCATCAGCTCACTGCCATTTCTCACAGGATTATGTATGTACATATATATAAATACGGTATTCTGCGATAAGATATGTATGACAATTTTTATATTTATTGTAGTATTTAACAATTTTATTTACACATTCTTAGCATTGCTGTGTGGCTTGCTTTATAATTAGTGTTGACATTTTCATTTATATTCAAAGTACTCTGATACTTCGGACACATATCCTAGCTATTTGTGTACAAAAGGATTACAAAAGGGAAAAAGGGGATTAGTTTGAGTGGTAGGTTTTTGTTGTTGTTTTCCCGGTGGTGATGTGATCCTTAGACCTTCACTGTACAGCTGTCTTTATTATTGTTTCTTATGAGAATTTGAAGGGGGAACGCAGTAGGGATTCAGAAATTACTGGGGGATGAGTGACAAGTGAAGGTTGAAACAAATATCTTGCAAGTGAGGGGATGCAGTTCATGACATCCTACAGGGGAAGTAGATTTGAAGCTTGATCTCTTATCTAACATACAACTAAGCTTCATGGATGCTCATAGTATTGTTATATATCATAGGTTGAGATATTGAGTAGAAAAATAGAGACTGACTAACAAGTTGTTGCTGTTCCTCGGGCTGCCTGGCCGAACAGCCCCGAATTGACTAACAAGTTGCACATGCTGCTATAAGGAAACTTAAAGTAAACTTTGAACCTGTTTTTCAATATCGAGTATAGTATCCCAACTGGAGAAAACTCAGTGCTTTGTACGAAATTGTATAGATGAATTCATATATCAAGATTTCTTTGTATTTCATTTGTTTATTGTTTATTGGCCTAAAGTCCGCTCTTGCCTCAGCAGCTCTTCATTCACTTTTCCTTGAGTGAGTGACAGGTCACTTGCCACACACATCTACACGGGTAGTTCTAAGTTGACCAATCTGGGGTGTTTTTATCCTTCAAAATATTCTTTTCAGTGCCATCTCTATTATTTTGGAAGTATACTAACAGTTGAGGTACATGCTAACCATTTTTTCCTTGGAAGCCATAGTTTTTTTTTTTTTCATACGTTTTATTTTTTATTTTTTATTATTATTATTATTTTTATTTATTTATTTATTTATTATTATTATTTTTTTTTTTTTTTTTTTATCACATTCTTCCAGTCCTTCCCTCATTCTAATCTCTTTGCCACCCAAAACTAAGAGTGGATATTTCATCTTTCTGCTCAGAAAATGATCAGCCCTCTATTGGGTTTCCAACAAGGCAGATCATTTCCCTACACTACTTGGCATTCACTCCACAATTTATCCCCACTCTTGCCTGTCATTTGACTATTTTTCTCCTCTACTAAATCTATAAACACTGACCATCTGGCTGAAACCTAGACAAGCTTCACTAGCGTTGGATATATTGTACCCGTGGCTCGCACTCCAGGGTTTATAACATACAGCAGATTCCAATTTTCATTGTAGCAAAGAAAAAACATATGGCAGTGTTTCAAGAAGATTTGGAATTGTGTACAGTAGCCGTCCCTTGTTAGACCGCAGTGACATTAATTGTCCCTTTACATCAGGTGAGATACGCAGGTCTGTGCAAGAGAGATGCGGGTCCAATCCTTCAAAATTCTCATTCAATGACATTATGTAGCCGTAATACGCACCCGCTCGCTGCCTTGGACCTACTAACATCTCGGTTCTATACAGTGGGGCCCCGTACTAATCCGTTTAATAAAAATTTCAAGTTAATTTCAAAGTCTATTTCAAGGGAAATCGATAGAATCTGAAGCCCAAATATACCGTAGCTTTCCCAGCTTTGTCCGTTGCCCCGGTCTCTCAATCTCCAGTGGCGATGTTGCATGACTTGAGGGTTGCCTTCAGGATATCCAAGTATCTTGTATTGACCCCCCTGGGATCTGTTGCCTGCTGCAAGTTCTTTGTAGAACAGTGCCTTTGGTATGTGGTTTTCATCCATGGGGACCACGGGGTCTTAACAATTTAGCTCAGCTTTAATGAGGAATGCCTTTATTCCACTGGTCTTGCAGCGTTCAAGAATCTCTGTGTCTAGTATCGTGTCCATCTATGAGATGTTGCAGATCTTATGAAGGTATCTTGTTTAGAGCTGTGGTGTATATTTTTTCAATACCTAGTGATTATATATATTAACATAACCCACAAATGTCCATTGTGTATTGGTAAGTTAGGTCTAGGTGGGGTAAAATAGGAATGGTTTAGTCCTAGTCTTGGCACGGGGCTGCTACATTAACACTCAAATGAGGGGTTATGATGGTGTGGGAAGCACGATGTTTGGAAATGTGGTGCACAGATTTGCTACAATGATTGAGTCTTATAAAGGATATCTGTATTTTGCTTCACAACACTTTCACTGTCATGTATCAAAGAAAATAAGTTGTAACGGTTAAAGTTTTTGAGAATCTTTGGATTAAAATCAGATAATTCCTTGATATTTGGCCATGGCCTAGGGGTGCTCCCTATGTGGACTACTGAGGAACATGGGTATATGAATGCACACAGATGTACCTCCGCTCATGCAGCTGCTGAGATACTGTTCACAAGGACATTTTCCTAAGCACTCCATGTTTTACCTATCTTGCCAACCTAACCTTAACATGAGGGTTAACCTTCACACCACTTTGCAATGTTAACATAAGTCTTCCTGGGATGACTAAACCTCGGTTTCTGCGTTGGCCTTCCCCCACTGTTTATTCCTTCCCCGGGGAATTCCTTTTGTACATTGTCGACTTGAGGGGCCCCACCCCTTCACGTGATAAACCACAAGCATCTCACAGGTGTGTACCCTAACATCGTATGACCTCCAACACTTTGAATCACTCCGGAGGTTGTATTTTTTTTTTTTACTTTCGTCTACTTAGTTGACAATCCTGCTCATTTACTCTTCATGTACCTATTTCACCCGTAACACTATTACCTATTTTCTATTTTCTGTTTCTTTCTTTGTGAACATTTTGAATGAGGTATTAAGAACACCCATAGCTTGCAGTACTCAATTGTACAATCGTGGGATAGTTTCTTTTCTTTGGAAAATGAAAGTAGTACATACTATTTGAGAATTATCCAAACATGCATACATTTATAAAAATTGATAAAAAGCGAATGTAAGAAGAGTTTCTTTGGGATGGGCAACTGATTGAACAACTTTTGGAATATATAAAAACGGGTGTGATAGGGAGGAGAGTAAGCGACCTCTTGTCCTTCCATTGTCACTGATGGACTGACAGGCCAGCGAGTGTTTTTTATTCAAGGCTTGGAAGAGTAGAGCAAGGATGCCATGTCGCCCAATTTCACAAATACTTTAGGGCAGAAAATGGCCGGATATGATGTAGTTATGCCTACCTCCTAACACACGTTTGTTACATAACGACAACCACCCATCTGATTAAGCACTACATCAATAATTGCTTTAAAGTTTTTTATTTCATACTATTTTTTTCCTCTGATCGTTCACTAATTCTCTTTATCAAAGCAACTTACCATAAATTACTGAGGTATAAATTTAAAGTAAAAAGTCCTCAGGCAAAAGGTTCTAAAACTTATTACAATTTTTCCACTGGTTTTATACTCTGCACCCCATGATTTCGTGTCCGACGGTAACGTTGTGGTACTGATTAACTGTGGGACGTGGGATATTTCTGTGCGTTGTCTTTGGAAGCACCTGGGGAGGGGGTGAAGGTATGTGTGCATCTGTTAACTACCTCATGGCAGCCCTATGAATTGACTTGATCTCATTTGTTTACAAATTCAGCAGTTTTGCATGCCATTCTTCACTACATCATTGCATTCCTCAGTAAAGTTATCATTACTACAGGTTAAACACCTCTTATCCATGTTTATTTTAATTTGGTGTTTGTTGATTTAATTTTTATTATTTAATTTTTTTCATCATTGCTAGTATATTTATTTTTTGCTTAATTCTTATTTCTTTTATTTATGTTTTGGTCTTTTTTTATATTTATTTTATTTTTTTATTTTTTTTACTGCAGGTTTGGGCTTAAGTTTCGCACTCATATCAACAGTTGAACTTTTGATAAAAGGAGATATATTGTATGGACACACTTAGGTTTATTTTGTTGTATTATTAAGACCTAAGTAATTAGTGTTACTGAACAGCTTGAAAATTACATTTATATTGAATATATCTTTTGCACAAATGTTGTGGATTTTTTTTTCTCACCATAAGTACTTCAATTCAGTACTTAATGTACATTTAAAGCAAGATTTATCGTTACTATGGGAAATATTGTTGTCTCCAGTACTGACATTTTTTATCAACAAAAAATTTGGCAAATTTCATAAAATGATAGTACGTAGTGATAATCTCATGATTTGATATTCATAATTCCACGGTCGCTGATACCCGTGCCATAATCAGCAACACATTTCCCTCTGTGTAAAGGAAGGGCATGGTAGTGATTCAAAATTGAAAATGAGTAGTATGTATTACCATACTAATCAGACGACACAACCCTTTAGGTGACTGAGATCTAAGCCGGCACAAACACCAGCATGGAGGCTGATGCTTTGCAAGATTGGGGTGTGAAAGCAAAGACAGATTTTTCTTTTGATCATAAAATTATAAAAATTTGCTGCAACCATGGAGGCGATGGCCTTTGTGTCCCTTGATCCTTAGGCTACTTTAACTTCAAAACCACAGAAACATTCAGTGATGGGGGGCCACTTGCACAGTAATCACCATAAGTAATGTCACAGTTTTCAGAATTTTGCATCATCTAGTAACCCATAGCAAATTATTACAAGATACGTATATTGCAAATTACAAGAAATGATGTAATTTTTCTGAAGAAATTATTTAATGAATCTAAAGTGGATTCATGAAGCTCAGAAAGAGTCTGATGTATTCATATACTGTATCATAGACCACTGTATACCTGGACTGCGCACGGAATATCGGCCTGTCGCGCAAGGGCCTGTAATCGGAGGGCCGCTCGGATTCATATATATATATACGGATCATATAGACTGGTTTATCAGTATATATGATATACTGTAATCTTCGTAAATGTTTGTTCTATAATATTATCAAATAAAAAACAGTAAAACACGATAAAGAAATGTCATTACGAGACTATGAAGAAATATGCATGAACTTAATATTCACTTAACTCCGCCATTTAAAACTTTGCGAGTCAACTTTTATCATAAAGGGTATCAATAGAAGCGCAATTTTATTAGCTTTCCATTGATATATTTCGTTATCTGATAAATTAATTAGAACCATGCATAAATTAGCGTTAACTAAATAAATGAAATCATCAATCGGGTAATTTTCCAGATTTATTAGGTTATTTATTTACTTATATATTTTGTTTTCTGATAAATGAATTAGTACCATGTATAAATTAGCGTTAACTAAATAAATAACCTCATCAATCGGGAAAATTACCCGATTGATGATTTTATTTATTTAGTTAACGCTAATTTATGCATGGTTCTAATTAATTTATCAGATAACGAAATATATCAATGGAAAGCTAATAAAATTGCGCTTCTATTGATACCCTTTATGATAAAAGTTGACTCGCAAAGTTTTAAATGGCAGAGTTAAGTGAATATTAAGTTCATGCATATTTCTTCATAGTCTCGTAATGACATTTCTTTATCGTGTTTTACTGTTTTTTATTTGATAATATTATAGAACAAACATTTACGAAGATTACAGTATATCATATATACTGATAAACCAGTCTATATGATAGTCCATAGACCACTATATCTCTTTGTCGGGCACCCCGCAGGCCCCTATGCAGCCCCGCAATTCAAAACATTGTCTCGTGCGCAGTCCAGGTATACAGTGGTCTATGACTGTATGCTTTAGAAACTAAACTAAACTAAAGTAAATAAAATAAAAGTAAAGATCCATATTAGAGCCTGACTCCCTTTAGTCATCATGGGAACAAACGCTGAGAATGACCCTTGGATGTTCGCGCAGTATTTCCTAATAATTTCCAACTAAATTATAGTTTACATATATCTGATTAGTTAACCAAGGTTTATGATGTGTGCTGTTGTGATTTCCAAATTTATGGAAAGTTATCTCTCCTAACGGAAAACTTAGGGACTTTACAAATCTTTTTTTGCGTTGTTTATTTTTGTTCTCACATAATATACATATTGGTTACTAGGCCTTGATCTGCAAACCAAAAGAAGAAAAAATAGCGGAGCCAAGAATTTCAGATCATGTATTGTTTTAAGTATTTTTTGCCAGTAAACTTGTGTTTGTGTCACCCACTCGAGCCGACAGGTCTCATGAACAAGTAACATCTTTTATTTATTATGGAGAGGAAACTCATCATATTTCTTCTCAAGTGAAAAAAAATTAATTTGAAATTGCAATAAGTGAAATTTTTCAATGAGAAAGTTGGGCCTTTATTTTAGGTTATTTGCCATAAATGTAGTACTGCAAGAAAAGGCAAAAAGATTTTTTTAAATACACTAATTGAAAATTATTTTTTGCCCAGGAGGATAAAAGTCGGTAATGAAATGCATTTCTATTATGAAAAAAATAATATGAATTGTCTGAAAAGGCAAGATGTACTTACAGGTGTAGAGATAAGACCATATTGCTTGTGAGAATGTACAAGTAAGATCTAGTAGTAAGAAAGTAGGAATGGGAAGGATATACACAGATTTGGTATATACTATGGTTGTAAGAGGATCCTATGATAATGCCCTGTAAAATAGTAAGAAATAGAGCAAGAATATTGAGAAAGGGATGTATGTATGTATAGACAAGTGTAAGTTTATCACAACATAACTTCCTTGCTTTTAACAAGGAAGAAAATAGTACTGTATAAAATACCGTGTGGCAAAATCAATGTATGTTCAGTGTGATACGTATGGGTTTTTCTAGTTTCCCCTTAAAAGAGCTCAAAATTACCATGTATCCATTTATGGTCTTAATATTGATGGTACTTGTCATCTATTTTTCTTTTATCTTGTTCTTTTCTCATACAGTAGGCTATACTCAAGTATGCATACTATATACAAGGCCTCCGTTTGCAAGGTTTAAAGAACCTGGAAGAAGAAAGTTGTTGCCAGAGAACTCTTTTTACCAGCAGCCAACCTTGTGAGATGCTACTGAACAAAGCTGACTCACGACGCAGCCCTTGCTTCCATAAGTGACATGACAGAGCAAGTGATATGGCTTGTGATATTTTGTCGCCTTATTCATTCTTATATGTGAAATATGGGTGTTTTGTAATAAATGTTGTTAGGATACATGCACATTTGTAATCCTCTCCTATACGGAAAATTTTCTTTATAAATTATTCTGAACAAACAGATATGAGATCACCTGTTGTGAGCTCCATTGACTCGTATTTCTGTGTTACACAATCTATATGAATTGTAGTTGATATGAAACATTACACGTGTAATCTTTTTGAATGAAAATACCTTGTTTGGTTGTCATGGATTTATGCATAAGAATAATATTCTTTGAGTGGCATTGATGGAAGTGTTGTGGGAATGAGTTACTATTAGCACATTTAAGAAAATTTATTCATAGCATTCCTTGCATGGCCATCATGGCCTGCCTGCCATCATGGTGTAAAGTTGTTATTTGTCATCATGATTTTTACACAGGTAGTTGTTTTAACCTCACTGCATGGAGGCCGGATTAACTTATACTATGAATTTTTGTTCCTTTCCGAAAGTATTCAACAAGTAAGGGAAAAACAATTAGGTCAATATAGTTAGTTATGTTTCAAATGAAATAAATGAAAATTAATTGTTCTACAGAAATAGCTTTTTAAGTTAGTGTGTTAAGAAATACAGTAACCGGAAGAATTTGAGCATCTGACACTTTATATATGACTTTATTTGATAATTTGTTAGAACATTTGGCTGGTTACAGTTAAGTATTGACTATTTGGCTGATAGTACAGGATACAGTTTAGGATAAAGGATCAGTAGGGTATTTGATTTGTCGATATAAGGACTTATCATAAGAAGTTTTAAGTGAGTCAATGAACAAAACATTTACAAATAGTTGAAAATCAATGATAATGCAATATTGATCAAAGCTTGGTATTATTATTATTATTATTATTATTATTATTATTATTATTATTATTATTATTATGTGCCATATGACCTCTGATGTCTGGCACATTCACCTTTTCAGGCATTAAATCAATCAATTATTATTGTTGTTATTATCGTTGGGTTTTTTTCATCACAAGGATGCAAACTATAGTTTACCTTTTTGCTGGACTATTGCTGTTCCCTGGCCTTACTGTTAAATTTAAACTTAACATTTCATAAGCATCGCTTAGCAAAAAGAATTGTTCTCTCAACCATTTAAATTATATTTTGCCTCAGATGCAAGGAAATGTTGTATATACTAGTTAATCATCAGGGAGATTGCAGTATTTTACATAATTCTATTTTGGAGGTAGATATTCAATAGCCTGGTCATAGATACTGAGGTGAATTTTATCGTTACCAATATTTTTTCATGATGACATTTAAGATTTTAAAAAGTCGCCCCTCAGAAGCTCACAGCATTAGGTAAGAAGTGATGTGCTCAGCTGCGTCATTCATCCACAAGGCTTTGAATTTATACAAGAAATTTATTCACTCAGGTTATAAATCAAACTTAAGAATGTTATGTAGATATATAATTAAGTTTTGTATAAAATCTGTTTTCAAGTAAATGTAATTTTACTTTACTGTAATTTTTCTTGTTTCCTTTCCTTCCTATGTATATTTTAACAACACAATGAAACTTAATGGTTAGCTTGGATGTTTTGTCTTGTGTTAACGTGTTCTTTCCTCCGCTACATCCATTGTTACACTGAAAAAATCCATGTTATGTTAAGTGTATGGCACAGTAGAAGCTTGATATAACGGAATAATTCAGCCAAGGCCGATTCTGGTAAACCAAATTTTCCGCTACATCGAACTTCCGTTATCGGCTCCTGATAGCTTGATATAACGAAATGTTCCGTAATATTGAGAGCTCTTTTGGTAAATCCTGTAACTGCAGTGGTCTGTATAGCCTCCCAAGCCTACCCAAACGAATGGGTTTGTGAAAAAGATCAAATACCTTGGCCTGACCATCAATAACAAGAAAAACTTTTAGGGAACATTGAGCAAAAAATGTGAATAAGACATGCTAGCAAATGTTACATTCAGTTATTTATAAGTCCTGCTACAAAACTGATATAGGGAATATTTTTTGGAAGTCAGTGGTGGTATCAACAATAACGCATAGAGCTACCTAGACCTCCTACCTCTACGGTAGCATATAAGATATAAAAAGCAAGAAATAAGAAAATTGTAAATAATAGAAAATACAGTTTATTGAACAATGTTTGTTCGTTGAAGATACACATGTGATTACAAGAGAAGTGCACGGCAGCCTCCTTGGTGGAAACAAGGCTGAAAAAAAGCCATATTAACA
Source organism: Chionoecetes opilio (assembly GCA_016584305.1). Taxonomy (NCBI): domain Eukaryota; kingdom Metazoa; phylum Arthropoda; class Malacostraca; order Decapoda; family Majidae; genus Chionoecetes; species Chionoecetes opilio. Next base: position 96,832 of record JACEEZ010007065.1, on the reverse strand, counting down.
TATTTATAGAGCATACTGAATTGGGGAAAAGATAAGATGGTAAGAAAGATCATGGCGGAGATGTAATCCATATGTAGTGCCCACCTTGAAAGTGTACTCTACAGTCCTGGTTACTCTGCTGCCACCACCCACATGTAGTGGGAAAAAAAAATATAAATGAATAAAAATAAAAGATGTGAGAAAAAGGTAAGTACAGTTTGGATCTAAATAATAATTCGTTAATAATCATAAATATATTATTCCCTTAACGCTTGTAATTGGTAATAATTATACATTCACAAGTTATCTTAATATTAAGTCTTCCTTCCCTCCTAACGATACGCATGTGTAATGCTCAAGTCGTTATCCTAATATAGTTTACTATCTTTGGTAACTTCGGTTGCACTGTCACCACATTAACGATACGCACGCGTAATGCTCAAGTCGTCATCCTAATATAGTTTACTATCTCTGGTAACTTCAGTCGCACTGTTACCACTTTAACGATACGCACATGTAATGCTCAAGTCGCTATCCTAATATAATGAAGTCTATCCCACTTCCAAAGTTTCCCTCTCACTTATTTTTCAATTTCCTTCTTTCTCCTTGGCCTCACACGGCTGGCTGTAATATGCTGTAGTTGCCCCCTCTGCCAATTTGTGAGCGCTTGGCCCCCTGGTCCGCCAACAGCATCCTACCTTGGGACCCTTTACCAAGGGCGAGAATATTACCTCCCCACAGGCGACTTACCTCAGCGAACGTCGAGCTGCTTCTCAAGTTATCCTAACCTAGAATCCCCGTTCTCACCTCGTTTCGCTACGTGTCTAATTACTACTGGCTTAAAATATAAGCCTAACCAGTGATTCAGGACTGAGGCGTGGAGGAAAATTCCTCGTTAGCTTATTAATACTTATGTGTTATTTCATCTCTTCCCCTATTAATGTAATTTCTCGCGTTACACATAGATATAAATAATCGGAGATAATAATCCATATTCTAGACCATAATCACATTCCTCTTTTTTTGGCATTAAATCAATCAATCTGGACCATAATCTGAAAGTAATGTTCTGGAAATGTGATATAAAAGCAAATGTAGACCCACCATACAGTGTATTATGTATGCTCCACCACCAGTCAGTGTATCCACATACAGTAAGGTAAAGGTAAAGATGGGAGTATACGCTAAGCTGCGCGTGGCATGCGGTGCTCATCTCCGTGGCATTAGCCCTTAGAGCCTGTGGTGGGTGAGGACCCGTTACCCCGGGACACAGGGCTAGTGTGACTCCCGGGTTACCACAGTTACCTTCCCCAGGTTACCCCAGGTACCCATTTATCAACCCCGAAAGGGAGTAAGAACAGCTGGGTAGACTGGTCACCGACTTGCCCTGGCTCGGGATCGAACCAGGGCCCGCAGATTCGTAGCCAGGCACGCTAGTCATGCACCACGGAGGCGACATACAGTGGACACCCGAATATCGAATCACGTACTTACCAAGTTACCAACTCTTCCAGCCAAGCAAAACTGCAAATAATGCAAACTCCCCCCCTCCCCAAAGTCCCTAAGGCCTAAACCCAAATATTTTTAAATTTCCCGCCTCCGCGCTTGTGGCCAGTCAAGGATCTCTTGTATATTAATCACTTGCATATTATCCTTGTTCATGATCAAAGATAATACATAGAGGTAGTATCCTTGGCCGGGATAGCTGTAGAGGGGGGTGGGGCGATGGGGTGATGATGCATACCTATCACACCGACTCACCGGGTAACACAATTGTTCTATTAAGTTCAAGTTCCGGTGGTACCATCTGCCAGCTGATGATCCGAGAGGACAAAAGCAGTGACAGAACAGGAGTTACCAACTTACCATGGTAACAGTGAAGTGAAAGAGGAAAAAAGGAGCTTGGAATAAGAGGAGGACCTACGAAGCAATACAAAGTAAAACAAGAAGAGGAAGGAGGAGGAGGAAGATAAACCTCGTCCCTCGTGTCCTCCTGTGTATATTTACGAAGTGTCGAGGGAACGTCACCGGTATGGCAGGGTCCTCGCAGGTAATTATTGAGAAATTTAGCAATGTACGAATTAATTCACGGTAAAAATGTACTGTAGTACTATAAGTAGATCATTAGCTGGTTATTGTGGGAGGGAACTGATGTAAGATTCGTTTCACGGACCAACCAATATCTTGTAAATTAACCAATCTGCCTACCGTAGAAGCGTAGATAACACTATAAAGTCGCCAGGACAACATTTTTTTCGATGTACAGACGTCGGTATTATTCTAGTGTTTGCACATACTCCCCCTCTCCCACAAAACAAGCTTGGGGACCTGGGGGAATGCGGGATATTTGACTGGGGTACAAAATATGCTTCGCAACCACAAAATTTTTGAGTTAGGGGTGTTGAAAAATTTCCCTAGATCTAGGGAAAATTAATTGGATTTCTTCTGAGTCCAGAGACGTGTGAACCTGACGATCCTCACAGAATGATGACCGAAGTGTCGAGAACCCCCAACCCCCCGCTAGAAGGTTAGATTTGGTTAGGTTAGGTTAGGTTAGATTTGGTTAGGTTAAGTTATCGGTGGGTCGAGTCCCCCGCTAGGTTAGGTTAATTTTGGTTAGGCAAATTTCTCTAGATATAAGGAAATTATCCTAGATCTAAGAAGTTTACCCCCCTACACAACTCTTAAATTACGTGTTTCCGACGCATAATTTGTTCCCCACCCGAAAACCTCGCATTCCCACAGGTCCCCAAGCTTGTTTGGGGGAAGTGGGAGAGTATGGGCAAACACTATAAATTTACCCAGACGTCTGGTGGCGTTAATACTTTCATTTCTACATCCATGATTTCAGGAAAGTTAGAAGGGGCTATCTGGAGAGTCTGTTGTCATTTTATGTCTTCATCTGTGTCATAGTATGGCTATAAATGAGCAAATTACAAAAATATCAACCGAGCGGCGACCTACACTAAGATCGCCAGCTAGTGTTTATTTTCAGTGTCCTCCCGCCGTCGTCGTCGCCCGAAAAAAAAACGAGTAACGAAATTTGAAACCGTATATACTTGCATATACAAAGCATTAAACAACACTGAAACAGGTTAGATTATACAGTCATGATATAAACGGTGTATCACCAATGCGGCCGCGGGCCCCATGCGGCCGCCTACGGCAATATAAGTAACTTTTAGGGGGTTATAGTGAGGTTAGGTTAATAACTTTTAGGGGGTTATGGTAGGGTTAGGTTAGTAACTTTTAGGGGTTATAGTGAGGTTAGGTTAGTAACTTATAGTGAGGCTAGGTTAGTAACTTTTAGGGGGGTTATAGTGAGGTTAGGTTAGTAATTTTTAGGGGTTATAGTGAGGTTAGGTTAGTAACTTATGACATATCTTATGTTTAACATATAGTTATATATGTAAACATAACTTACAATAAACATATACATATAAAAATAGTTTGCTCCGCGCGACTGCCCTCTATATATTTGGATCATAGCGGGCGCATGGGGACGGCGGCCGCATAGGGTGGTAACCATATAAACTACCATGTATCATCTTCCGTGGCACATAAAAAACCCCCAGTAGTGATGCTATAATTCGTAATATATGGCGCCTGGCGACAACAGGGGCATTCCAGGAGAGGTGGACCAGGGGTCAACACCACACCGTCTCGGATTTGGATGAAAATTGACTCCCAGGGTGCTTTTGGCCAAAAAAAAAACCGATTCTGCAAAGTTCAGCTCTCTATCTCTTATAGTTCAAAAGTTATGGCCTCGTGAAATTTCGAAAAAATGTCAAAATGTCCTTGACCCTAACATTTTTGAAAGGTCATAGCTTCCTTATTATAAGACCTAGAACAAAATGTTTTACATGTTTTTTGCTCAGAATAAGCCAGGGAATCTTCCTAGACTTACAGAATTTTAGTAATTCAATTTGGAAAGGAAATATAACAGTTGACCTCCTTGACCTAGACCTTTGACCTTTAAACCCCCACCTGACAAAATTTTTATTCACGCAAAAAATGAAGATTGACCACTTGACTATGGGTTGCAACAATAAAATTTACTAATATTAATTGGGATAAGGGGTATATTTGAAGTCAAACAGGTGTATTCAACAAATAAATGCAAAAAATGTCAACAGTTTGGAAGATTTTCACAAGTTCAATTGTGTTGTTAGCACGCTGACAGGCAGCGATGCTCAGCAGTAGTCATTTCGTCTTCTCTGAAACAATATCTAATTCTCCTCCCCGCTTGCAGCTTTGGATTAGACATAACTAGAAGAATGTCACCCCCAGGCAGCCACAATCTGTCCACTTTTGATGGAAAAGCATGGGATCCAGACTTTCCTTGGGGCCCGAGAAATGAGACAAGCAAATCTCCAAATTCATCAGACAACTCCTCTATCATTGTAAACCAAAGCTATTTCTCATAAACGCATCCCACATATGCACCCACAACAAGTTCTCCCTCCTCCACCACAAAGTCATCTTCCAACTTGTCATCAGATTTCAGACATGATACCGAACGTCCTATTTGCTCAGTTGAAACCTTGAACACCTGGAGTGTCCCAAATGGCTCCACAGGCACAAATCTGTGGTACTGCTGAGTACCTTTGACAGGCACAGCTTTCATGAAACGCTCTGCAAGGGATTCTTTTTTCAGTGCAACCATTTCTGAAGAAATATGAAAATTTAATTTTTGATTCAAAAGATTTTGTTACGAAATCAAACATAGCCAAGGGAGTTAGGATTTGATTTGCATGTAGTCGTTGCATGCTTGCCTGGGCCACTGCTCTCTTGACCGTCCCACCAATTCCGTCACAGGCATTTTTGCCATGTGATGTAGCGAAGAAATTCCATTCACAGTCAAAAGAGTAGTCAGTTTTGTGATAGCACAAGTTCAAGAAGTTGTATTTGTTTTTATATTGTCCAGCACATCCATCAGAAAAGTAGTGGATTTTCCTTAGAGCAGGATAGTTGTCCTTCAGACTTTTCTGAGAATTATTCGTTTGTAGTACAAGACGAAGTACAGGGATTTCATTGGGATAATTCTCAAGCGACAGTCCATCCCTTCGTCTTGTACTACAAGCAGAATGATGTCACAGAGCACAGGAGTTTTTGCTTAATTTCTGATGAACTTCACCACAAAACAGAGACTGTACAACAGTGTACATGCTTTTCTGGAAGTACTTCTTGGACATCTGAAGGACAACTATCCTGCTCTAAGGAAAATCCACTACTTTTCTGATGGATGCGCTGGACAATATAAAAACAAATACAACTTCTTGAACTTGTGCTATCACAAAACTGACTACTCTTTTGACTGTGAATGGAATTTCTTCGCTACATCACATGGCAAAAATGCCTGTGACGGAATTGGTGGGACGGTCAAGAGAGCAGTGGCCCAGGCAAGCATGCAACGACTACATGCAAATCAAATCCTAACTCCCTTGGCTATGTTTGATTTTGTAACAAAATCTTTTGAATAAAAAATTAAATTCTTTTATGTTTCTTCAGAAATGGTTGCACTGAAAAAAGAATCCCTTGCAGAGCGTTTCATGAAAGCTGTGCCTGTCAAAGGTACTCAGCAGTACCACAGATTTGTGCCTGTGGAGCCATTTGGGACACTCCAGGTGTTCAAGGTGTCAACTGAGCAAATGGGATGTTCGGTATCATGTCTGAAATCTGATGACAAGTTGGAAGATGACTTTGTGGTGGAGGAGGGAGAACTTGTTGTGGGTGCATATGTGGGATGCGTTTATGAGAAACAGCTTTGGTTTACAATGATAGAGGAGTTGTCTGATGAATTTGGAGATTTGCTTGTCTCATTTCTCGGGCCCCAAGGAAAGTCTGGATCCCATGCTTTTCCATCAAAAGTGGACAGATTGTGGCTGCCTGGGGGTGACATTCTTCTAGTTATGTCTAATCCAAAGCTGCAAGCGGGGAGGAGAATTAGATATTGTTTCAGAGAAGACGAAATGACTACTGCTGAGCATCGCTGCCTGTCAGCGTGCTAACAACACAATTGAACTTGTGAAAATCTTCCAAACTGTTGACATTTTTTGCATTTATTTGTTGAATACACCTGTTTGACTTCAAATATACCCCTTATCCCAATTAATATTAGTAAATTTTATTGTTGCAATCCATAGTCAAGTGGTCAATCTTCATTTTTTGCGTGAATAAAAAATTTTGTCAGGTGGGGGCTTAAAGGTCAAAGGTCAAGGAGGTCAACTGTTATATTTCCTTTCCAAATTGAATTACTAAAATTCTGTAAGTCTAGGAAGATTCCCTGGCTTATTCTGAGCAAAAAACATTTAAAACATTTTGTTCTAGGTCTTATAATAAGGAAGCTATGACCTTTCAAAAATGTTAAGGTCAAGGACATTTTGACATTTTTTCGAAATTTCACGAGGCCATAACTTTTGAACTATAAGAGATAGAGAGCTGAACTTTGCAGAATCGGTTTTTTTGGCCAAAAGCACCCTGGGAGCCAATTTTCATGCAAATCCGAGATGGTGTGGTGTTAAATCTCATTTTTCTTGGACCACTTGTCCTGGAATGCCCCAACAGGCTCACGTAACTTCAAATCAATCACTATGTCATTAAAATAAATCAGGAACATAACAGGTGCTAATACCGAGGTACTCCGCTTAACACACTTCTCCATCCTGACGCACAGTCTTTTATTACGGTTCTCATCTGTCTTTCTTTTAGGTAGTCCTTCATCCATTTCAGGACATTCCCATCCAGTCCTCCTTTGTATTCCAGTTTCCACAACAATTTTTCATGGGGTACCTTAACAAATGCTTTCTTCATCCAAGTAAGCACAACCCATCCATCCATCTCTTTCTTGTACTACGTCGATCACCCTTGAGTAGAAGCATTGTATATTTGAGATACAGGAACTCCCAGCTCTGAATCCAAATTGTCTGTCTGATATGATACTCATTTTCTCAAAATACTTTACCCATCTGTCTCTTACTATCTTCTCACATAGCTTTCCTATTACACTAGTCAAGGAGACCGGTCTGTAATTCAGCGGTTCCTCCTTGCTTCTCCCTTTATATATGGGGACAATTGATGCTCTTTTCCATGACTACTTTACCTTCATTTAGGGAACATATAACTAGACTGTGTACTTTATCCACCAGTTGCTCCCTACATTCCTTCAAAATCCAGTTTGAAACTCCATCCGGACCTGGTGCTTTATTTACTTCTTGGGCTTCCAATAATTTCATAATTTCCTGCAATTCCACTTCTATATCACTTAGTACTGTGTTTTTTCCTACCCTCTCCTTCCAGCATTCCTTTTCTTCAGTGAAAACATTCATTCAAGACTTCGACTTGTGATAGATTCTTCGTAGACTGCCTTTCACTTTTAGCTTGTTAATTCCTCTTTTTTTTTAGCTTTTTCCATTGAAAAATCTATAAAACAATATGGGTTCGTTCTTGCATTTTTCTATAATGCCTCTTTCATAATTCCTCTCTTCGTCTGTGGATTCTTACATATTAATTTCTAGTTGTCTTGTATTCTTCCCTTGTCTAATTATTCATCTTCCTTTTCCATCTGTTCCATGGGACATCTCTATCTCATTTTGCTACTTCACATCTTCTATTAAACGAGTAGTTTTTCCAGTTTCCTTCCCTGTTATCTTTGGTACTGTTCGAGTTAGGGGGTTCACCGAAAAGGGAGGCACCGCTCGGGGATCAAACCCGAGACCTTCCACTTGCCGGGCGGACGTGCTACCGTTACACTACGGTCGCCTCCCGGTGACAACCCACACAGGTACATTCTTACCAACAGCAATATTATACATTTCCAAGAAATAGACTCGCTTCTCTACTACATTTTTGGCCTCGTGGAAGGGCCTCCAATTACATTCAGTAAAGAAATTATGTATCCCCTAAAAGTTGGCTTTTCTAAAATTATATCTTCCCTTTATATATCTCGCATCCTTTGGTTCCACAATATCCTCTGTAATTTGAAACTCTAGTACCACATGGTCACTCTGTCCAAATGGACACAAGTATTCCAAGTTATCAATAATGCCAGTCTTCCTTGTGAACAGCAGATCCAGTCTTGCGGGTGAGTCCTCTCCTCGCAATCTTGTCTCTTGGTCAACCCATTGGGTCATCATTCTGTGTATGAATGTCATTGATATATCATATTGTTACGCCGCGGTGGAATGTCCGCTTGTTTGTGTGTATTTGGGGCGGAGGAATGTCCGTCTGTCTGTGTGTACGAGTGTGCGGCCTCGGGCCACTCGCCTTGGAAAACAAGGGGTTGCGGGGGAGGAGAGAGTGACGGCAGAGCACGCGGGAGAGGGACGAGCGAGGTGGTCTTGGGAACGCGGCAGCGGACAGTAACAGCAGGAGAAGGGATTTATTTACACCACGCGCTGCCCCTGGGTGTATCTGCTGCGTCTTCTTGAGGAGAATGTCAGTGTCTCGTTAAGTCAGTGCCTCGCATTAAGCCAGTACCTGTGTGTTGTGTGCTATTCACGGAAGCCTCCAGTGTGTGTTAGACAACCATTGTGTTATATTAGACAGTAACCAACTGAGTCCTTGTTCACTCTCCACCTTCAGTAGTACTGTGTATTGTGACCTCCGCCATTAAATGTAGACAGTGTAATACTGTGTGCTGTGTCCTTTCCTCCGCGTGAATCTGAAAGGCGCCATCAGCGGTCAGTTACTCGCCTTCAGGTTTTCTACCGGACCTCCGTCAGGAGTTAAGTGGTTACGTGGGGCGCCCTTTGGGGTGATAAGAAAGGTGAGTGCCCAGTGTAACAATATGTTACACCAATCATTTTGGGTGTACGTATGTGTGTGTGGCATGGGGCTGTTGTTTGTAGTAAGGTATGGAGTGTAGCAGAAGTGGCTTGCTCATTCTACCGTAAAGTCACATTATTCATTAAATTTTTTTTTTTTTTTGCCTTGCATTTCTGTGATCCTGTCAACCTGCACCATTTAACTTGCGTTTGATTAACAGCATAGTGATGCAATGTAAGACAAAATACGAAAAATTACAAGAGTCCAGATGTCCACCATAGCCAAGGAAATAGGGAAGGGTCTCAATGAGCTTATTGTAAAGGATTCTGAATGCATTTGGACAGGACAATAGACCGGGGCTGGGTTTGAGGATGATTGCATCCTCACGTGTACAATTGCATAGTCAGTATTAAGAATGTAGGGATCAGCATTTATATTTGAGAATAGTGCAATTAGTATCCAATGTTATCTTTAGTAATCCTCAGTGAGAGTGTCCTTGATTGATTGGTTGAATGAATATGAATAAGTACACATTTTATTGACCTGCATGGTCAGTATCACAGCTTTACTAATCTTTTGATACTGTTCCAGGGCTCAGTGACGGAGTATGTGGTGCGGGTTCCCAAGTAAGTAGCAGCACACACACATGTGGTGCCTCATAATGCAATCCAGCAACACAAACTAACAAACTTCTTATCTGATAGTAGAGACTATAAAACAATTCATTATTAGATGTATGGGATCAGATAATAGTAGATTTGCCCAATCCAGCAACTATGGTAGTCAACTTCTCTATCTTTACATTTGCATACCTTCTTTATTACAATGTTTTCTTGCTATCATCCAAGAATTCACGCTTTCTCATAAGAATAGCACTTCCCAGACATGTATACTGGGCCTAAGTTAAGGAGATTGTCTGGGTGAGCAGAGCATCAGCGACAGGCATCCTCGTAATTTCAACATTTTCAAAACTTTTATTTTTAAGGAGATTTTGATATACATTTTTAGCAGGTGATAGCCTTCCTGATGTTTTATAATTCATTTTAGAATTGCCAAGAAGAAATATCACATGATGCGGTTCCATGCAGCCTTAGGGGTCGACTTCAAAACCTGGGCACACACCAAGATGGAACGTGAAAACAACATGAAGGAGTTCAAGGGATTAGATGAGGACATGCCAAGGTGAGACAGCTGTCCTAGTGCTATGTGAGTGTGATTGCTAGAAACATGGCCCAAGAATGGATGAATATAGATAGTTTAAGAGGATGTTTGTGAAGAAAGGAGGCAAATGAGATCAGCCCACTTTTAAGGTGGAACATTACTACAACTTGTAAGGTGGAACTAATGGGGAGGGCGCAGTAACCATCTGCTGTTTATGGTTTTAGCTTTTTCATTCTTGACCAACTGGGACTCTACTCCCAGGGTAACTGCATTAAACTAGCCACTCATCAGTGGCCACTAGTGTTTAGAGGTGGGGAGTTAATATGGCTAAGTGCGACTGAAGTGTCAGGATGAAAGAGACGATCAAGGATGTATGTTTTGATGGGAATGGAGTGAAATATGTAAGAAAGGGGAGAATGGTTGTTTATGGTTCTTTAAGAGGGAGGGCGGGTGTGTAAGGTTTTAAGTGAGACCCACCCGAGTGGTCTGGGTGCTGCTGAGTCCAGGAAGGGAGATGAAGGTCTCTGTGAAGGAATGGTTGTTTGTATACAGTGTGATCAGATTTGGATGAATTCTATAAGGGAAGAAGTAAGGAAAGGTGTGTCATTCTGATGTCTGATAGTTTGTGGAATTGTTTGACTTGAGTATGGTTAGAAGAGCACGAAGATAGTGTGGGTGAAATGTAAGATTGGAATAGTCAAATATGCTTGGGTGTTTGTATGCTTTAGTGACCATGAAAACAGTGAATAGTAAGAATGAAATTATGAAAGTTTGTAGTGACCTTAATGAATGTGTTAGGAATTTTAAGACTGCAAGAAAGGTGATTGTGATGAGTGATATGAATGCAAAAGTAGGGGATGAAAATGTGGATGAAGTGGTGGGTAAATGGAGAGCACCTGGACGAAATGAGAATGGTGAGTAGTTGGTGGATGTCTGTGCTGAAAGGGTTGTTCTTAACAAACACCTTTTTGCAGCACAAGATGATCCATCGATATACTCACAGAAAAGGCGCACAAGATTAACAAAATTGTTAATTGACTATATGGCTGTGGATAAAATACAAGGCAGAAGTGGTGGATGCAAAGGTTGTGGTAGGTATGTTGAAGATATCTGACCATTATGCTGGATTAATGAACATAAAAATGATTGACAGATGGAAGTAGTCAGTTTTCTTCAGCTTGTGCTAAAAAGAAGCTACATATAATTGTAAGGAACTCTAATATAAGTTTATTGTGCTAGTTCCTACCCTTTGTTACATTAGTATGCCTAGGGTGGCTAAGAATTCTTCACCATCAGCCTATAGGTCAAAGAAATGTTTTGAGACCATCTAATTGGGAAAAGTGCTTGTTATATCCTGAAAATCAAGTACAATATTTGTCCAGATATGTTATTTTTCAGGTAATATTTGATTTGCACTCTCTCTCTCTCTCTCTCTCTCTCTCTCTCTCTCTCTCTCTCTCTCTCTCTCTCCTCTCTCTCTCTCTCTCTCTCTCCCCCCCCCCCCCCCCCCCCCCCCCCCCCCCATGTACCCAGTAGTTTTCCTGACCGATACCTTGCACTTCCACGGCAGGTATGGGGCAGGATCAGAGTTTGGACGAGAACAGAGGGAAGAAGCACGGCGAAAAAAGTACGGCATCAATATTAGAAAATATAAGCCTGATGATCAGCCATGGCTCCTTAGCGCTGCTGGCAAGAATGGCAAAAAGTGAGTAAGAGTTAAGAAATTCTTCTAATCTAAACTATTCCCTGATTTTAATTGATTTAAGGGGAATATTTTGATTGAATTTGATGTCAAAACCACAGCATGGAAGGTAGGAAACAGGCCTAAAGTACATATTAGCTAAAAGAAAAAAATACTAAGATCATCGAATAGTTTAGTTAATAGTTAGATTTTAACTTAGTGTCAGAAGGATGAAAGTTTATGGAAAAGATGTCTTAAAACTGCAGCAAGATGTGAATGAGTATATGATATATGTGAGTGAGTATGTAACTAGGTGGAGTGTTCATAGCTTATGGTTGAACTGGAATGAAGGATACTCATTTTGTCAGTTCAGGTTAATTTTATTGCATAAAATCTGGAGTATATATACAAAATTTCAGGTTTCATAAATGGTGATTTTCAAGGTGTATGTAAAACTCGCCAAGACATGCGAGTTTCACCAAAGATACTTCCAGTATATATTGCTGGTGACACGTTGTATATAATTGATTATATTGATAAGCTGATAACAGTGCAAACACATGATAATTACAATAACAATTATTGAAGACTACAAAATAGAATAGTCCCCGTGCTACGCTGATTCTCTGTTATAGACCGCACTGGCAGAGAACGGAAACATGGAGACTGAAAGGGGTGACTACTTTACTCGCTACAGTACCCCCCCCCTAGTGACGCGGGAGGAGGAACGAGACTTTGAGCGGAGAGCGGCGTTGTAGAGCTTTTGTAGAGCGGCGTTGCCTGGGTGTTGGCGATGTGATGGTAGCGATGTGGGCTTGCTCTGGGGCCAACAGGTATGCTGGTTTGACGCGGTCGATGGCCACTGCGTCCTGAGTACCGTTTCTGTCAATGGTGACAGTTTTCCTGGTCCTTCTCAGGACGAGGTAGGGGCCTTGATAGGGCTGCGTTAGAGGCCGGCGTACGGCATCTACGCGTACGAAAACGTGGGTGCAGGTGTCGAGGTCCTGGCTCACAAAGGTCTTCTTTTGGGGAAGAACGAGGCTGCACTGGCTGAAGGCTTCCCATAGTGCTTTTGAGGCGAGAGGCGAAGTCGTGGACACTGCAGGGTGCAGGGTCGGGTGTTTTCACCAGGAGTTCACCTGGGAGTCTAAGACTGGTGCCGTAAACCAGCTCAGCCGAGGAGTGGTGCAGGTCCTCCTTCAGGGATGATCTGATGCCGAGGAGAACGATGGGGAGAGCCAGGGGCCAAATCTCTCGTTGGGCGGAAGCCATGAGGGAGGACTTTAATTGGCGATGGAAACGTTCGACCATGCCGTTGGCCTGTGGGTGGTAGCTGGAAGTCCTGTAGCGGCGGATGCCGAGCAGGGTCATGACCTTGTTCCATACTTTGGCCTCGAACTGGCCGCCACGATCTGAGGTGAGGCTAGAGTGGGACACCGAACCTGGAGACCCAGGTAGTGATGAAGGCGTGGGCGACGGTGTCCGTTGTGATGTCAGCGATAGGGGTGGCTTCGGGCCAACGTGAAAAACGATCCACGCAGGTGAGGATGTAGCGATGACCGGCAGAAGGTGGCAGGGGCCCGACCAGGTCAATGTGGACGTGGTCGAATCTCTCCGTGACGGGTGAGAAAGTGCCGGGTGGAGAGTGGGTGTGCCGAGTCACCTTGGAGGCTTGACAGCTGGTGCAGGTGCGAGTCCAATGTCTGACGTCTCTGTTGATGCCCTCCCATACGAAACGGGACGTCATCAGATGCTGTGTAGCTCGGATGCCGGGGTGAGAGAGATCGTGGAGCTGACGAAAAGCCTGGTAGCGGTGACGTTGTGGCAGGTAGGGACGGACGGTGTCTGTAGAGATGTCAGCGTAGAGGACGACCTTGGTACCTGGGAGCGTGAGTTGCTTCATTTTGAGCGCCGGGTTGTGCAGTAGCTTGTTCAATTCAGCGTCGTCGGACTGATCAGCAGCTATGGCGGCGTAGTCAAGAGAAAAGGACGTCACAGCAGTGATGTTTCGGGAGAGGGCGTCTGCGGGGGCGTTGTCTGCACCTTTGATGTACCTGATGTCGGTCGTGAATTGAGAGATGTAATCCATGTGGCGAAACTGCCGTGGGGTGTAAGAGTCCTTGTTTTTCAAAAAGGTAGTAGTGAGAGGCTTGTGGTCGGTGTATACACGGAAGTGACGGCCTTCAATGAAGTAGCGGAAACGCTTGACGGCCTTGAAGATAGCGAGAAGTTCTCGATCGAATGCGCTGTACTTGGTTTCGGCCGTGTTGAGCTTCTGTGAGAAAAAGGCAATCGGCTTCCAGGCACCGTCGACGAGTTGTTGGAGGATGGCGCCGGTCCCAGTGTCGGAGGCGTCCGTTACGATGGAAGTCTCCGTGTCAGGGGAAGGGAAAGACAACATGGCTGTGTTGCTGAGGGCCTTCTTAGCTGCGAGGAAAGCAGCGTCAGCATCCGGAGTCCAGATCAGTGTGACAGATTGACCCTTCTTACAGGGTCTGATCATGGCGTGGAGTGGCTGAAGGAGGAGAGAGCAGCGTGGGATGAAACGGTTGTAGTAATTGATCATGCCCAGGAATTCTTTGAGTTTACGCTGGGTGGATGGCTTCGGGAACTGCCGAATGGCTTCACACTTCGTGTGGAGTGGAGCGAAACCTGCTGGAGTTACAGTGTGGCCGAGGAAGGTGAGAGAGGTGACGCCGAACTCAGACTTGTCCGCGTTGATCTGTATGCCGTAGTCTTGCAGGCGGGTGAGGACTTGGTGAAGGTGCTGGCGGTGTGAGGCTTCATCTGGGCTCGCGATGAGTAGGTCGTCGATGTATGCGAAGCAGGAAGGCAAACCTCGAAGAACCTCGTCAATGAAACGTTGGAAGGTCTAGGCCGCATTCATGAGACCGAAAGGCATCCTGACGTACTCGAACAGGCCGAAAGGTGTGATGATGGCAGTCTTCGGGATGTCATCAGGGTGGACTGGGATCTGGTGAAAGGCCTTGACAAGGTCTATGCGTGAGAAAAATGTTGGAGCCGATGAGTTGGGACGAGAAATCCTGGATGTTTGGCACCGGGTATCTGTCCCTTTGGGTGTGAGAGTTGAGGGCACGGTAGTCTCCGCAGGGCCGTATGTCGCCGTTCTTCTTGGGGACGACGTGGAGGGCTGATGACCAGTTGCTGCTGCTGGGCCGCACAATACCTTGTCGCATCAGAGACTCGAACTCGGCCTTGGCTTGCCGGTAGCGTTGAGGCGCTAAGCGACGGGCCTTGGCGTGTACTGGAGGTCCTGTGGTCTCGATGTGATGCGTGACATGGTGTTTGTCGGGCAAGCTGGCTGAGTAAGGTTGAGTCAGCGTAGGGAAAGATCTAAGAAGGTCGACGAACTGGTGGTCCTTTTGGATGACAGAAAGGTGCATGCTGTGTCCTGGCGCTGGTCGTGCTGTGGAGGAGATGGAGGTGAGTGGGTCAACCAATTTTTTACCTTTGACGTCCACCAAGAGGTTGAAGTGCCTCAGGAAGTCTGCTCCAAGGATTGCTTGGGAAACGTTCCCGACATAGAAGGTCCATTCGAAAGAACGTCGTAGGTGGAGATTGAGTTTTAAGGTGCGCCGTGTGTAAACAGGTATTTTGGTCCCATTAGCGGCGAAAAGATGCAGGATGGGAGGTAAGGTTCGTAGACTGGCGGGCGCGGGGATAACGCTGACATCGGCGCCGGTGTCGATCAGGAAACTTAAGTTGGAGCGTTTGTCGTGAAGGCGGAGCAGCGATGAGGTTTGGCGAGAAGTATGCTGCACTAATACTCGCCTTTTTCGTTTGATGCCGCGTACGAGCAGGGGGGCTCGCACTTTGAGGCTTTGCTGCCGAAGTTGTCGTGGTACCAGCAGAGTCCTGGGCTTCTCGAGCGGAAGCGTTGCTGGCGGCGTTGAGGTGTGGGTGGCCGTGGACGGTACTGGCGTTGCTGAGGTGTGGATGAGCGGGGTCGTTGGTGGTCCTGCATTTGCCTTTTGAGGGAAGTGACCTCAGTCGTGAACTGATTCTTGAGAGAGATGACTTCTGTCGAAAGCTGGGATACCAGCTGGGTGAGCAAGGCGAGCTGAGTGTTGTCCTGGGTTGAAGCTGAGGACACTGAAGAGACATGTTGTGTAGGAGCTGTTGCCACAAAGTCGTCTGCTAACTTGGCGATGGCATCGGGGTCTAGGTTATCCTTGACGCAGAAAAGGACGTTTTGTGTAGCAGTAGGCAGGCGTTGGTAAAACAGCTGTTTGAACAACTCTGGGTCGAAAGTGCTATACTTGTCACCCAGTAGTAGCTTCATGCGACGCAGTAGGTCTGTCGGTTTCTCGTCACCCAACTCGTCCTTGGAGAACAGTTCTTTAAGGCGGGTGGCGGTAGAAGACTGGAGGCTTGAGAGTACGCACTTTTTTAGGTCTTCGTAGGGTGTGGCGGAGGTGGCAGCTGTTGAGATTACGTCAGCAACTTGTGGAAGGACGTCGAGAGGCAGGAAACTAGCGGCGTGGGTGAACTGGGTGAGCTTGTTTGTGATTTTGGATGCTTTGAATCCGCATTCCAGGACAGTGAACCACATGGACGGGTTAAGTGGAGAGAAAGGTGGCGCTCTCAGTGTCACTGCTGCTGCAGTGGGTAGGTTGTCGTCGTCAGGCATGGCGAAGTTGAGTGAAAGCGCAGGTGTGGACTGGACGGTTGTCCCAGTTGTTCAGGGAACAAAACAGTTACGCAAGTAGCACTGGTGCGGAACTGTACGCCGGTGAGTAACTGCACTTAACTGGGGTGGGAGCACCGTTAATCCGCGGAAGAGTAGAGTAATCCATGGGGCCGGCGAGCGGCGGCCGTGGAGCGAGTCACTTTAACACTGTGGAGTTGAGGGTTGAGTAATCCGCAGGGCGGTGAGTAATCCACAGGGCGGTGAGTAATCCACAGGGCGGTAAGTAATCCACAGGGTGGTGAGTAATCCATAGGGCGGCGAGCGGCGGCCGTGGAGTGATTCAATAACACCGTGGGGCTGCGCAGAATGCGCGTGAGGTCGTGCTGAGGGCGCAAGGAGGCGTCAGAGGGTGAAGTGGCTGCGCTGAGTGCACATAGGCCACTGAGGCGTTTGAGGAAGCAGGGCCCGCGCTAAACACGCATAAGGCCGCTGAGGACACGGTGAGCCGTCTGGAGGGGGGCAGCGGCCGCGCTAAATGCGCATAGGCCGCAGTGAGGCCTCGGAGGAAGCAGGGCCCGCGCTAAATGCGCATAAGGCCGCTGAGGACGCAGTGAGGCGCCTGGCGGGGTAGTGGCCGCGCTGAATGCGCATAGGCCGCTGAGGACGCAGTAAGGCGTCTGAGGGCAAAAATGCCCTGAGGAAGGCACAGAAGGTGCCGGGGTTTGGGTGGGAAACCTGACTAGGTGGCGGCTACACGTATACGTGTACTTCTCCCTATCCCGCTTTCAACCTAGCTATCACCAGTGAAGCTGGAGGCTAGGAATATACAGCGGGAGCAATGGGACGAATGCTTCCGAAGACGCAGGTCCCACGACTAGGAGAGGTGTGCTCTTGTGTCCAGCAAAGCATAGAAATTGCATTTCTATGCCGAGATGGACAGCACCAGTTTAAGCCACCTAGGAACCATTAGCTACACTCCAGGGTCACCATTTGTAACTAGGTGGAGTGTTCATAGCTTATGGTTGAACTGGAATGAAGGATACTCATTTTGTCAGTTCAGGTTAATTTTATTGCATAAAATCTGGAGTATATATACAAAATTTCAGGTTTCATAAATGGTGATTTTCAAGGTGTATGTAAAACTCGCCAAGACATGCGAGTTTCACCAAAGATACTTCCAGTATATATTGCTGGTGACACGTTGTATATAATTGATTATATTGATAAGCTGATAACAGTGCAAACACATGATAATTACAATAACAATTATTGAAGACTACAAAATAGAATAGTCCCCGTGCTACGCTGATTCTCTGTTAGAGACCGCACTGGCAGAGAACGGAAACATGGAGACTGAAAGGGGTGACTACTTTACTCGCTACAAGTATATGAATAAGATTTTTTTTGTGTTAAGCATTTCATTTTAAAATGTCATTTGTAGTTTTAATTACATTGAACTCAATTCTTCTAGATTTGCATTTTTTGGATGTCACTTTGCATTTTGTGAAAAGTCTAGTATTTAAAAAGGTTTTGGTATTTAAGAGGAGGAAACATGATAGACTTTAATATCCCAGCATATGTTCATGTTTATCAGAAATGTAATCATCTTGCTTTATATTTCTCTCAGGATCACTGCTTGTAGCATAACTTACACCTTGTTTTATAATCTTGCTTTATATTTCTCTCAGGATCACTGCTTGTACAGTAGCATAACTTACACCTTGTCTCATTCTCCAGGTTCAAGGGCATCAGGGAGGGCGGTGTATCAGAGAATTCCTCCTGGTATGTGTTCATGCAGGGGAAGGATGGAGCATTCGAGGCCTACCCAGTGGAGGAGTGGTACAACTTCAAGCTCATCCAACGATACAAATCCTTGAGTGCAGAGGAAGCGGAGAGGGAGTTTGAGAGGTGTGTGCTATACTCACTTATCATATGTTTTCCATTAGAAATTAATGCTTGTCTTTGTGAAACCATTGTTGTGTGTAAGTAAAGTTTTACAACTATATTTTCCCATTGATTGCTTAAAATTTGTAAACAATTTTGTGCGTAACTTTGAATATTTCACAAGTTAAACAAATTTTGGTACAATACATTTTTTTTGTGTAACTGAATTTTCGTAAAACGAGGTTGCATTAAACGAGCTATAGGTGTACTTTGGAATTACAACAGACCTTGTATCCTTTTCACTTATAGATCTAGGCAATAACTGCTTGTCCAACCTCCAAATACTTGCCCTTGCATGCAAGGCAAAGTGCAGAGATAGGTTTTGGTTAATTTTTTTGCTTCATTCCAGGAGAGACAAAATCATGAACTACTTTTCTGTGATGTACCAGAAGAAGCTCAAGAAGGAGGGAGATGACCCAGCGGAAACTGAGGAGGAGAGGACCAAGAAGAAGGGACAGTCCAGTAAAAGTAAGCCTTCAACATCCATCACTCATCTTTTATATTTCTAGTACGTACACTGTAACAAAAGCCAAAAATATGAAGATATAATACATATTTAATTTTCTGAGTACTCTACTGCAGATGATAGTGTATGTTAATATAGCGAGTGTGTTAGCACATTCACTTCTTTGTACACGCCCGCCACGGCGTGAACCAATGGCAGACCGCCATATCATCAGCTGGCTCATGACGTCATCACTGGTGATCACGTGACAAGACAGACGACGTAGAGTGAAGGGTCAGTCGTTCCCCAGAGCCCAGTGAGTGCAGTTGTGTCTAGGAGTATTAACATTGGTAGCAGAGCGTAGTTCACAACTGCACTAATGGTGTGTTCACTGAAGTGGCCTCCGAAATTGGAGCGTGATGAAGAATACAAAATGTGGAAGGAGGATGTAGGTGCAGACTAACGACAATAGAAAAACGGAAGCGAGGGCTGGCGATACATCTGTCACTTTCCGGGCGGGCCAGAAGTGCTTCGTCAGAAATTGATAAGACCAAGTTGGAGGCAGAGGATGGCGTGGAAGTGTTAATGAAGAGACTGGATGATGTATTTTCGGTCAATGAAGGAAGAAGGAAATTTGCAGCATTTGAGGCTTTATACAGGGAGGTCCCAAAGATACGAGCAGTTAGGTTCCACCTGGCATTCTCGTAAAGCGAAATCTCGTATAACGAAACACATAACTAATGGTAAAATATAGGTTTGGTTCCAGGAAAAAATTGAAAAAAGAAAAGAAAAAAAAACAGACATGTTTTTCAAGCTAAAATAAACTATAGCAAACAACAAACACACAGCGTCTATATTACCCACACTGTACTACCTATTCTGTAGAAAAAGCATTCTGAAAGAGAAAATAGCACACAAAATAACATAAATGCACATTAATTAAACATAAAACATGCATAACAAGCAAAAAAGACGTTGTAATGTAGGGGACGCCGTGTGATACAAGAGAAGGTAGTGGTCCCAAGGTTGGGGCCGCACACCTGCTAATTACCCCTAAAGGTCAGGCCGCGCCATATGCTTAATTACCCTTCAGGTCACGCCTTGCTAGGAGTGACCTGACTGCGGTCCTAAGGTTGGGGCCGTACACCTGCTAATTACCCCTAAATGTCAGGCCGCGCCATATGCTTAATTACCCTTCAGGTCACGGTTTGCTAGGGGTGACCTCACTGGGGTCAACCAAATCCCCCTTTGTCCAGCTCGGGAGTGGTAGGGCGCGCATTTTGAACTTGATAATTTTACTCATACCAGTTTGAATGTGGTATCATTGGATTTTCGATCTCTTATATTGAAAATGGACCCTAATTTACACATCTCGTATCATCGGATTCTCGTATACCGAAGGCTCGTATAATGGGACCTCCCTGTATAGCCTACGGAGAAAAGAGAGAGCAGAGATTAAAGGACTTTGTGTCAGAGTTTGAACATACGTACCATGGTGTTACAAAGTAGGGATTGAAGCTTGATGATTCGGTGTTGGTCTTTATGTTATTGGCTTCCTGTTTGTTAGAGGAAAGAGAAAAGCAATTAGTCATGTCGGCAACACAGGTTTTAACATAGGATAATATGAAGGCGACGCTCAGCCAAATATTTTCGAGTGGTGCGAAGGGACCGAGCGCCCACGTACAGATAAAATCAGAACCTTTATTTGTGGGAAATGAGGGCAATGTTGGTTAAAGTGAGGAAGCCCTATATGTGGACGGAACCAGTCGAGATAGACGTGGTTGGTGGGGACCGCAAGGCTATGCCCGTGGGCGTGGTAATAGTGGACGTCAAAGACAGGATAGGAGGAAGAAAAACCCTATGGGGGCACATGGTACAATATCTAAATGTGCTAATTGTGAATCAATATATCACTGGGCACGTGATTGCCCTGACGCCTACGAAAACAAAGGAGGCCTTGGTGGGTACGTTGAGGAACCAGTGAACTTATTTGTGGGCTATGTGAATGATAAAGATAGCGAGGACAATTTATTGAAACTAGTGAGTGAATCGAAGGGGTGTGCCGTCCTTGATACAGGTTGTAAAAACACGGTGTGTGGTTCACATTGGCTCGAAGCGTATGTAAATGGGTTGACTGAATATGAGCGTGGACTTGTGAAAGAGGAATGCTCTAATTCCAGCTTCACATTTGGCAATGGTATTTCTGTGACTTCCTTTAAGAAAGTTACGTTTCCCTGTTGTATAGGGAATATGCGTGCCAATGTGACCTCTGATGTGGTGAACTGTAATTTACCATTGTTGCTGAGTAGATCTTCTATGAAAAGAGCCGAAATGATAATCAACTGTGAGACAAATCAAATCAAAGTGGGCGGAAAAAGGAACGTCATCAGTCTACGTACATCATCGTCAGGACACTATCTGGTGCCGTTATCGGCATGACTAGACGGGGAAGTTAGTATAGCTGAGGCACTCATGGCACTACAAGGACGGGGACATCGAGAAGAGGGCCTTGAAACTTCATCGTCAGTTTGGACACCCTATAGCAGAAAAATTGAAGAAGCTTGTGAGAGATGCTGACATTAGAGACTCGAACCTGGAACGGAGGATTGATAAAGTGACAAGTGACTGTGACGTGTGCAAACGGTATAAGAAACCGAGCCCGAGACCAGAGGTGAGTGTCCCGTTGGCTAGCAGGTTTAACGAGGTGATTGCCATGGACCTTAAGTCGTGGGGCAAGAAGTATTTCTTGGTGATAGTGGATCTGTATACAAGATATTGTACATCTGTGGTTGTTCCAGACAAGAATGCAGGCACTATTATTCGGGGAATATTTCTCGGTTGGGTTGTGCTATTTGGTGCCCCAGGAAAAATCTTATCAGATAATGGCTGTGAATTTAATAATTCAGATATGAGGTCTCTAGGTGAGGCATTCAATGTTAAGATTATGACGACAGCAGCTGAAAGCCCTTGGAGTAATGGTGTTTGTGAGAGGCTCAATGCTGTGTTGGGAGGAATGGTAAGCAAGATTTTGGCAGATTGTCCTGGCTGTGATTTGGATGTTGCTCTGGCTTGGGCTGTGGCTGCCAGGAATGCACTGTCAACATTTTCGGGTTACTCGCCCAACCAGCTGGTATTTGGCCAGAACCCTGGGATTCCTGGGGCCTTCTATGATAACCTACCGGCGCTAGACGGCGAGGACACACCTGCAGGTATAGTGAAGGATAACCTGAATGCACTTCACGCGGCACGGAGAGCATTTACTGTAGCGGAATCTAGTGAAAGGCTGACTAGAGCACTTCGTCATAATGTGAGAGACAGCGACCCCGGAGACCTACACTACGGAGATGATGTTTACTACAAGCGTCTAGACAGTAATAAGTGGCGTGGACCTGGTACCATAATTGGGAAAGACGGAAAACAATTTTTAGTGAAACACGGTGGAATGTGTGTTAGGGTGCACACATGTCGAATTGCCACGGCACCGACCAGTGTTGATCCTGCTGCAGTGTCAAATGAGGAAGATGTGTCTCAGTCCAATACCAGTGCTCTGCGAGTTCCTAGTGTGCGTGGTGATGTGGAGCTTAGATTCGGGGATTCAGACATGGACTCTGATGATGACGACCATCCTGGTGAAATTGTTGATGTTATGGGTGAGGGGGCGCAGGTGGCTGTGGATGGCCACAACGGTGACGTTCGGCAGACGGACACGGGTGCAAGTGCCTCGGGTGTGTTGGCAAATCCTGTAGTTAGAGTTAAAGCGGGTCAAAGGATCAAGGGCATTGATAAAGCGAGTGGTGAGTGGATATCTGGTAGAATTGTTAGTCGGGCGGGGAAGGCGACTGGTCGATACCCCAACTGCTACAACATTAAGAGTGACAAAAGATGGTAACATTAATTGGATGGATCTGGACAGAGATTTTACGTCGTGGGAAACAGTGGACGAGGCGACAGAAATGCTTATGTTGTTTAATACAGATGAGGTGATGTGTGCTAAGGAAAAAGAGATTGAGAATTGGAGGACCAAGGAGGTATATGAAGAGGTGGAGAATGTGGGTCAACAAGCGATATCTGTACGTTGGGTGGTCACAGAAAAGCTGAAGGAAGGGAAGACTATTGTGAATGCACGTTTGGTAGCCAGGGGCTTTGAGGAGGACACCATAGGGCTGCAGAAGAACTCTCCCACTTGTTCAAAGGAGGCTGTCCGTTTGGCAATGGTACTCGCCTCAGCTAATGGTTGGGTGTGCCACACAATGGATATACAAGCTGCGTACCTCCAAGGGAACAAAATAGAGCGTGAAGTGTACCTGATACCTCCTCCTGAGTTCGACAGTGGCTTATTGTGGCGTCTGAGGAAGACGGTGTATGGTTTGTGCGACGCAGCCAGACAATGGTACATGAGGGTGAAGGAACAGCTGATATGTCTCGGTGCCAAGATTTCGTCCCTGGACCCTGCATTGTTTTCGTGGAGCCAACATGGTGGAACAGAGGGTATCATATGCGTATATGTGGATGACTTCTTGTGGGCTGGTACTGTGAACTTTGAGCAGCACGTCATAAACCAGTTGCGTAGGACCTTTCAGGTCGGGTCTTTCGATTCAGAGTGCTTTAAGTATGTGGGGCTCAACGTAGTTACCACAGAGGACGGCGGTATCACAATCGACCAGTTTCAGTATGGAGCATCGTTGAATCCGGTTGCCCTTAGCAAGCGTCGGGCGTTGGAGAAGTCAAGTGATTTGTCAGAACGAGAGAAAACAGAATATCGTGGGTTGGTCGGGAAACTAAATTGGATGGCTACTCACACTCGCCCGGATATAGCGTTCGACGTGTGCGAGCTGAGTGTTTCAATTCCAAAGGCTACGGTGTCTGACATATTGAGACTAAATAAGGAGATTGAGCGTGTGAAAACGGATAATGTTGGATTGTTCATCCCGAAGATTAGACCTTTAGTTGAGTGCTACGCTGACGCAACCTTCGCCAATCTGCAGGGACATGGGTCTCAAGGGGGCTTTATCATCTATCTGTGCGACACTAATAATGTACGGGGCCCTATTTACTGGCAGTCAAGGAAGGTTCGACTGGTGGTCAATTCAACTCTTGCTGCGGAGACCCTGGCACTTCTGGATGGTACTAGTACTGCGGTGTATGTGGCCAGTATTCTGCAGTGGATCTCCGGATGTGGGAGGATCCCTATCAGGTGTTTTGTGGACAACTGTAGCGTAGTGGAAGCCATATACACCTATAAATTGGTGGACAACAAGCGTCTGAGGATTGATATATCAGTGCTTCGAGATATGTTGGATCAAGGGGAATTGAAGGAGGTAACGTGGGTGGAGACATCGAAGCAACTGGCAGACTGCCTTACCAAGAAGGGCGCGTCGACTATGCGACTGCGGGAGGCAGTTAGTCGGGATTAGGTGTTGACTGTCATCAGCAACATGTAGGGAGTGTAAATATATGTATTAGTGAACATACAATTGTACATAGTAGTATGTACTAAAGGGGACACACAAAGAAAAGAAAATAGCGAGTATGTTAATATAGCGAGTGTGTTAGCTCATTCACTTCTTTGTACACGCCCGCCACGGCGTGAACCAATGGCAGACCGCCATATCATCAGCTGGCTCATGACGTCATCACTGGTGATCACGTGACAAGACAGACGAAGTGGAGTGAAGGGTCAGTCGTTCCCCAGAGCCCAGTGAGTGCAGTTGTGTCTAGGAGTATTAACAGTGTAGTTGTATGATTTGTCTTTATAAAATTTTAACTCTTTTAGAATTCACTTTAAAAAAAAATTTGTGTGTGTGAAATCTACTTTTTTTTATAAGATTTAGATATTTGTCAAAGATTTTTCAACTTTCTTCGAATTGTTTTGTAAATCTAGAATGTATGTAGGGTTTGTATTTATGATATGTATTTTTTGTAAACGAACTGTTCTGAGTTTTATGCCGTGCCACACATTTAGGAAAATGTCTAAATGTCTGAAAAAAATATAATATAATTCCCCAGGTTTATATAGACAAGTGCTTAAAGTTTTCTTATACACACAACCCTCGTTTTCCCGGACCTCCATTTCCCGGGTATCGGATTTGCCGGACAAAATCCGAGGTCAGGGGCTATGTCAGAGTCCCGGACAAATGCCTGGTCCAGTCCGTAAATTGACAAAAGTTGTCAGGTGGTCCGAGCGTCTCCTGTCACCCCTGGTCAGTGTCCGCGCCTCCCGCCAGGTGGCAGCATGCTCAGCGGTCGTATTGTTTACATTTGGGCACACGACACTCATGGTTCACCTGCACAGCCTCCGTTAGTCCCCTGACCCCCAATGCCCCTGGAGCAGGAACGTCTCTTGAGACTACTATTGAACACTTTCTGCTGCCTCCCGCCAGGTGGCAGCATGCTCAGCGGACGTAATAGTCCGCGGCGGGGTAGTTGATATTGGCGGTTGCCGGACAGTGAATGCTAGAGTAGGATAAACGTCCAGGGGTGGGTAATGACCTCGGACTTTTGCTATTCCCGGACTTTTGCGGTTCCCGGACCAGTGCTCCCCCCTATTAGTCCGGGAAAACGAGGGTTGTGTGTATATAAATGATCAGTGCCGACAATAGAATTGGAAGCGTATCATCGACCCTCTAACCTCATCAGACATGGGAAAATCTGATGTTAGATGAAAGAGAAAGATGATGTTGATATTTATGCCTTGATATGTATTTGTGCCGTCGTTACTACATTTTCCATAAGCTCACATACAGGGTTGTAATATTTGTCAGGCTTGATGCTGTCCGAGCTGGATGACTGGATGTCTGATGATGGATCCGATGGATCCGACAAGGAAGACGATGGAGAAGAAGTTGTCATCAAGAAGAAAAAGAAAGTGCAGTCAAAGAATAGAACACAGCAAGGTGGGATTTATTATAAGAACATGAGAGACCTTCTACTGTATTGTTATCATAGATCCATCCAGGTCTATATAAGTTAAACAGCCAAGGGGACGTCACACATCCTTGCCTTACACCTCATTTATTCCAAAACTTTCACTCATTTCTCTGGCTATGTTTGAGAAATTGAAGACAGACAGTTGGAGAGGAGGGGGAGTAGATCAGTTGAATAGCTTTTGACTCCATCTTGTTTAGGAGAGCTGTGTAAGTGGATCCCCCCCCATAAAGGTGAAGCATTTTCCATACATGGGTAACTATTAGCTCCTATATTAAGTAAGCAATTGACTATAACAGTGAGCTGACCTGCCATCTGGTGGCCGTCTAGGAACCTTCCGTCAGCTCCAGGATATCGGGTCAAGGGGTGTCAGGCTAGACATATTTTCCATTATTCCCTACCAAACCAGCTACAATCAAGTGTTGTCATGGTCAACATAGGTTTATGCAAAATGAAAATATACGAGTTTTACATTATTCATGGGGTTATAATGAGGATTGTTGGCAAAATAGAAGCATTCGACCACAGGTGTCCTACAACATTCTACTAAATACTGTAGAGGAATGCTTCAAGGTGGGTATATGGGTTAATATTACTTCATGCATGCAAAGAGAAGGTAGTATTTACCCATACACCTGCCTTGAAGCATTCCTCTACAGCAGTGCTCTTCAACCTTTTTTGATGTCGTCCACCCCTAGTAGTGATTTGGTAAGAGCTGTCCACCACTATTTTTTTTTCTCTTTAAAATCTCACGGCTCTCACATTTTAAATCAAACTATATAATTCTACAAAATATATAGGTAGGAAAAGGCAGCTTCACTCTCATTTTGAATTTACAGTTTACATATTCTTCTGTATGGTAGCACATGCAGTCTAAAATTATAAATATACAAGGAAAAATTAAACATGCCTTCGGAATTACACAGCAAATGCATTTTTCTTCATGAAACTGAAGTAAAATTGCACCTAATATGCATTATGTTTGATAATCCAGAAAACAAAGCCTTTTCCTTCAAGAAACAAAAATCTGTGGCTTGGCTGCTGTTGCAATTTGTTGCAATAGCAGCTTAAATCGAGGCATCAGACAATTTTCATCCCGCATAAAAGTATCCAAATTCAGAATGGCATTCCTTTTCTATGCCTTGATTAAAACTAAGCTTTGCTGACACAGACATGATGTTGGCATCTGCACAAACATGGATGTTTCCTTCTCAGCTAGCTTACTCCTTGTAGTCCTGACTATCAAGCAGGACAACCCAGCAATGCAATCCATAGGATGGCCAAATGTTTTGAAAGCTGCTTTTTAATAATTATCCACTGGAAGCTCCAATAGAGCATCAGAATGATCAGTTCCATCATGTGGAAGGTCTGAGGTGTCTTGGAAATAAAAGTCGAAGATTTTCCTGCATCAAAGTCAAGTGTCTGGTAATCCATGGGGACATTCGTACCTCCAGTGTCTGCTCTGCTATCTGCATACCATGTTCCCAGCCACTGCCAGCCAGCCATATATAGGTATCAAAGACTTCAAAATCAGAACAACACCTCTTTTCTATATTGCTTTTAATTGTTTTCCTCTTCAGTTTGAATCCATTTATTTTCCCTATACTTTTAAAAATATCTCCACCTTTGCCTAGTTTTATACCATAGATTTATTTTCCCTCATCTATACCGACACGTGGGCATGATCTCGTCCACCCACCTGTCCACCCCTCACTCAGTCTCGTCCATCCAGGTTGAATAGCACTGCTCTACAGTATTTAGTAGAATGTTGTAGGACACCTGTGGTCGAATGCTTCTATTTTGCCAACAATCCTCATTATAACCCCATGAATAATGTAAAACTCGTATATTTTCATTTTGCATAAACCTATGTTGACCATGACAACACTTGATTGTAGCTGGTTTGGTAGGGAATAATGGAAAATATGTCTAGCCTGACACCCCTTGACCCGATGTCCTGGAGCTGACGGAAGGTTCCTAGACGGCCACCAGATGGCAGGTCAGCTCACTGTTATAGTCCATTGGGAGGGAGAACAAATTTGACACAGACGCCACAGGACAGTATAGTTGAAAGTCCTTCTAAGTGAAAGTGTCGCATCAATAAAGGTTCTTAAATCATGTGAGCTGCTTGGCGTGTTGTGGTGGGAGCAGGGGAAGGTGGAGTGACATCATAGCTGGGCAGAAGTATAAGCCAAACAGCAGTGCAACTTTGGCAGCAGCTGCTCTTTTTCTATCATGTTTTTTTTTTTATTATTATTTACATGGTGGGAAAAAATTTATCTTTTCCACTGAACTTTTTTTAAAAATTGCTTATTTTGCTTGAAATAATAATAAGAAGTCACATTGGCTTTAATTTTTAGAAATAATTTACAAGCCTTTTGATTCTTTAACAGGTGGGAAGAAGAAGAAAAACCTAGAAGGAAACAGTGATGAGGACTGCTTGGAGGAGAGCGATGAATATGATGACGGTGCAGAGCATGACTATATTTGTAGTGACTCATCAGAGTGAGTATGAATACCTTTCATTCCATAGATGTCCCTCAAAGTCTAAATTTCCAACTTATTCATTATTATCCTCACTCATTACCTATCCACTGCACCATGAGTTACCACAGGGAACCAGTCTGCCAGGCCTTAGTGGCAGCCTTACCAGTCCTGCTCTCCACTTCCTGCTTACTTTTCTACTGCACCAACTTTTTGTTAGGGTCCACTCATTCAACCATTTGCTCTCTTATCTGTACATCCCAATTATCTAGTCATAAGGCTTGACACGGGTATAGCCACTAGTGATCCATCTTCAGGGGATTTAGTTGGACAAGGACATATCTACCAATTTTCTTACATTTTATAAGCAGCAAAGTCTAGGATGGCAAATAAAATGAACACCCTCATATTCATGCTGCTTGGTAATTGCAAAATTTCTGTACAGATGAATAGCCCATAAGAATTGTTGAAGAAACAGCTTTCTGATTGGAATCCCTGCCAGAATTTGTGTTAAATGGCATTAAGTTAGTGCCACAAGTGACATTCTATCCCTAAAAGAGTCGAGTAGGATTGACAGGCCGTTAGAAGAGACAAGATTCATGAGTTTTTAATGCTTACTTTTTTAACTGAGTGGTGGGGTGTAGTCCATTTCTTGGCTCCTTCAAGAGGATGCCTAGAAAACAATTGTACATGGAGTCATCTCAAACTACTCAGTCTATCTATTAGCTTCCCCACTACCCCGTACATCTAAAGTACCAACCACTTTGTCTTTCTATCAACTACCATATGATTTCCCCAGCTCCAGAAAGGCAACATTCTGATTTCTTCAATCTTCTAGTTATTTTTTTTATATTTCTTGAAGCCCATATATTTGACCCAGGGTTGTTTGATTTAAATCAAGTTGATTTTAATCACTGATTTAAATCAAATAAATTATTTTTTAAATCAGATTTAAATCATAACCTTATAATTATTTGAAAACTAGAGGGGAAAGAAGGAAAATTAAGCAAATGGGCTTTATGAACACCAATTTTATCATTGTAGTATAATTATATCATGATGAGACTAAATGAGTGGTGCGGAGGAATCCACCGTGGCACTTTTAGATACCAAATTGCCATGTGGCTGTTTTCACAGCAGAAATATTTTTCTCTCAATTATATATATATATTTTTTATAATGTACAAAAAGCCACACTACTATAACCAAAAATTGAATGTGCATGTTACTTTTGTTTATAAATAGCCAAACTGATATTAACCAAAGTTTAATATGCATTATGATTTATTATCAAACAAAAAATATAATTCTTTTCGCCGCCTAAGTAATTATAACTACAAAAATCCCATTGAATCCGATTGACTTCAAGTAGTCAAGTAGCAAAGATGACTATGAAAAATTAGGCCGAACATATGATATAGCAAAATCAGATAATATTTTGTGTAACTGACTCTCATCACAGACAGAATGATGACCTTTCATATGCCAGCTAGGAGGTTATTACCGGAGGTCAAATTAATAATAATTTGGTGTGTCTTGGGGGGGGGGGGGGGTAAAGCTTGCAGGACGGTAAAGACCACCCAATCGATCCCCCCGCCAATAGGAACCACGAATGGGACAGGGCCAGTCTGGATGTGTTTTCGCGAGCATCAGTGCAGCCTAGACCGGTCTAGACCGGCCTGGCAAACGTCGCGAAAATGCGCTTATAGACATAGGCCTACTGATGTGAAAACGTCCATCACAGAAATAGAAAATATGTAAATTCATCTGTATTTCATGTTATATGTATTTTTTATTCACTTATTCTTTCTCTTTTTAGTTATAAATATGCTAAATAATATTCTGTAGTAGTAGTTAGATTTCATGTAGAACATCAAATTAATAAAAATATAGAAAATATATTTAAATCAAATAAATCTGATTTAAATAAAAAAGATCAACAACCCTGATTTGACCTGCACAGCCTCACCTTCTAAAGCTTCCCTGTTCACCTTCCATTTAACGCTTGGTTTTCTGAATAGGTCAACTCTCTAGAAATAGCATTTATTGTGTCCTGTTGTTAGAGATTGTGGTGACTGTTTTGAAATCCGTTTCTTTATGTCTTTCATATTCATCTCACTGAATATGCTATGTTCCTTATGCTATTTTGTGATTATTTCAAGTTCAGATTTTCATGGATTTGAGTTCATTTGATGTGATTCCCTCTGCTCAGTTCTGATGCTGAAAATGATGAATTGGTGCGGAAAGAGCTTGCTGGAGTTGAACAAGCAGATGCCCTCAAGAAACTGCTGAACTCAGATGAAGAAGATGAGGAAGAGAAGGAGAAACAGGAAGAGGAAGATAAAAAAGAGGAAAAAAAAAAGGAAAGTGAAGACAAAGAGGAGAAAGACAAGAAAAAGAAGAAAAAGAAGAAGAAAAAGGAAAAAAGACCTGAAGTCAAGGAAGGTAAGATTGAATAGAAAATCAGATAGAGGCAATGATGAATTAGAAAACATTAACATAATTAATTGTTCAACTTATTGGTACAAACAAATTTGATTATATTTTTAGCAAGCCTAACAAAGAAAGACTCGACGAAGTAATTGGTGGTAGGTGGACTCATGATAATGTGATACTGATTGCTGGATTTTATATCTTCAACCTGTACTGGCTGTTGCTGACCAGTCTTGCATTTAACCTTTGTTCTCAGCTGTCCATGATAGGGTCTTACTCATCCCAGTCTTTAGTGTTTGTTTCCTTTAAAGTTACCAGCTGTTGCACATAATAATATTATGGCCTTCTATTAATTTACCTTACTTGGTGTAGGGAAACATTCATGTGTGATAATTAGATTGGGATCATGCTTTGTTTGTTTTAGCCAGTACATACTTTGTATTTGACCATTATTGTAATATTGAATAACTCACATGTGACTTTGAAGTGATTGATCTCCCTCCATTAAATGTTCTTGTTCCAGCAGATTCAGAGGGAAAGAGTTCAGATACTAGTGGTGATGAAGACAATACTAAGAAGAAAAAGAAGAATAAGGACTCAGACGGGTAGGCTTACTTGTGTGTGTGTGTGTGTGTACTGCTCCTGTGACTCATAAACCTATTTTAGAGCAATCATGGCAACGGTTATGATTTCAAAGTTAACCCCTTCACCGCAGATCTTTCCTTTGCTATACAAAATTGTATTGTTTTCAAGCCATAAAATTACGAAAAGTAACTGAATATACCAAATTAGCTAGTGGACAAGGATACTAAAAAGGTCATTATCTATAAAATATTGCTTAAATCTATCAAAATCGTAAAATGATAGTCAAATAACAATGAAAATTACGTTCTGGGCCTCAAGGGGTTAAGTCTTTTGCATGAAATATACAAATGCATGAGAATAGCCACCCAGATGATTTCACTACTTGACTTTTGATACATTCCAGGAAGGTGTGTCTAGGGAGAGCAAAGGGGTGTGATTAGCCGAGTGTTTGATGTAAAGGACAGTGAGCAGAGGCAGAAAAGATACTTTAGTAGCATACTAATTGAATCAGCAATGTAGATAAATGAGATGTGGATGTTAAATGAGCCTAAAGCCTGGAGTGTAGCATAGTTTAGTATCGCCTACACTGGCGCCTGTTCCTGAGAACTCCCTCAAGGGGTCATCAAGGCAAAAGTGTCCATTTGCAATTTGTCCATGCACCTCATTCTCACATCTTCCAATACTCTCCTTCTTACATCTTGCCCCTTTTTTTTTCTCTCTCACACACACACATGCACGCACAAACACACACACATCAGTATCACTGCTCTCTGATGGGTGTTTTATAGTCTTTGGATTTGTTATTCACATGTTTGTTAAATTTCCTTTCCCTGATTGATGTCTTTTTATTTGTTAGGAGTATTACTCACATATTTATTGAATTTCGTGTAAAATACATAGTTTGGGGCTACAACCCCTTCCCAAGTGGTCCCTGCTGAAAGTGAATATTGGCACACTTGCACTTGTCGGGATTGCTTATAGTTATGACAAGGCAATCCAGTGGCTGTGACTGACATTAACTTGATGACGGGACAGCCTTCTCAAGGATGCAAAACACTTGCAGTCATGTGGAAAATCAATCTTGAAATATCTGCCATGTACCCAATATTCATGACTCATGCATTTCCCATTCTTTGAAAGAGTATGTGTACTGAAACAAGGTAATAAACACAATGTTATTTCTGCAGTAAAAAGGATGGCGAGAGTGGAGGTGTTAAGAGGAAGATGAAGAGCAATCCCGCTGATCCCTCGGTCAAGAGGCAACGCACGGACCTTAGTGGCGGCGGCGCGTCCTCGCCCATGGTGGCATCGGGAAGGTGAGGCCAAGGCATTCTTATTTATTTTTTCATTCATTGTCTCTCACCATCACTAATCATTAATGTTATTTTCAGCACTCAGCCTTGCCATCACCTACTGTGTTGTGTGCATGCATGCGTGCATCCGTTTGAAAATATTGCAGAATTTTTGTAAATAAATAATTTTTCTATTTTAATTTGTCACAGCAATACATCTTGAGATTTGTGAGTGTTTTAAAGGGAATGGATACAGTTAAATGATAAAAATTACCCAATTGATAACCTTCAACAGTCCTTTCATTCTTCTAGTATCACCCCTCTCCTCTCTGACACTGCCTTTCTTTCCTCTTACAGTGACAGTGGCGTTACAGAGGAGTCAATCCGAAGATACCTGATGCGCAAGCCTATGACAACCACAGAATTACTCCAGAAATGTAAGAGCAAGAAAACAAGTCTCAGCTCTGAACAGCTAGTCCATGCCATTGCACATATCCTCAAACGCATAAACCCGTCCAAGCAGATGGTCAAGGGTAAGATGTACCTGTCTTTCAAGCAGTAGCGGCGTCAAGAGCGAGTTGCATTCATCAAACAATAGAGGTATTGAAGGCGAGATGTATTGTCTTTCTTGTTAAGGACTTGGAAGGCGAGATGTATTGTCTTTCTTGTTAAGGACTTGGAAGGCGAGATGTATTGTCTTTCTTGTTAAGGACTTGGAAGGCGAGATGTATTGTCTTTCTTGTTAAGGACTTGGAAGGCGAGATGTATTGTCTTTCTTGTTAAGGACTTGGAAGGCGAGATGTATTGTCTTTCTTGTTAAGGACTTGGAAGGCGAGATGTATTGTCTTTCTTGTTAAGGACTTTGGAAGGCGAGATGTATTGTTTTCTTGTTAAGGACTTGGAAGGCGAGATGTATTGCTTTCTTGTTAAGGACTTGGAAGGCGAGATGTATTGTCTTTCTTGTTAAGGACTTGGAAGGCGAGATGTATTGTCTTTCTTGTTAAGGACTTGGAAGGCGAGATGTATTGTCTTTCTTGTTAAGGACTTGGAAGGGGAGATGTATTGTCTTTCTTGTTAAGGACTTGGAAGGGGAGATGTATTGTCTTTCTTGTTAAGGACTTGGAAGGCGAGATGTATTGTCTTTCTTGTTAAGGACTTGGAAGGCGAGATGTATTGTCTTTCTTGTTAAGGACTTGGAAGGGGAGATGTATTGTCTTTCTTGTTAAGGACTTGGAAGGGGAGATGTATTGTCTTTCTTGTTAAGGACTTGGAAGGCGAGATGTATTGTCTTTCTTGTTAAGGACTTGGAAGGCGAGATGTATTGTCTTTCTTGTTAAGGACTTGGAAGGCGAGATGTATTGTCTTTCTTGTTAAGGACTTGGAAGGCGAGATGTATTGTCTTTCTTGTTAAGGACTTGGAAGGGAGATGTATTGTCTTTCTTGTTAAGGACTTGGAAGGCGAGATGTATTGTCTTTCTTGTTAAGGACTTGGAAGGGGAGATGTATTGTCTTTCTTGTTAAGGACTTGGAAGGCGAGATGTATTGTCTTTCTTGTTAAGGACTTGGAAGGGGAGATGTATTGTCTTTCTTGTTAAGGACTTGGAAGGGGAGATGTATTGTCTTTCTTGTTAAGGACTTGGAAGGCGAGATGTATTGTCTTTCTTGTTAAGGACTTGGAAGGCGAGATGTATTGCCTTTCTTGTTAAGGACTTGGAAGGGGAGATGTATTGTCTTTCTTGTTAAGGACTTGGAAGGGGAGATGTATTGTCTTTCTTGTTAAGGACTTGGAAGGCGAGATGTATTGTCTTTCTTGTTAAGGACTTGGAAGGCGAGATGTATTGTCTTTCTTGTTAAGGACTTGGAAGGCGAGATGTATTGTCTTTCTTGTTAAGGACTTGGAAGGCGAGATGTATTGTCTTTCTTGTTAAGGACTTGGAAGGCGAGATGTATTGCCTTTCTTGTTAAGGACTTAAGAGACTATTAGTGTGGACATTAAGTGATGCGGAGAGGATGGTAACTGGCACTTTTTGTCATGGATAGACAATAGGAATGCAGAGACTAATGATATTTTCCAAATTTTTTATAGAAGATTGATTTAAAAAATTCATTTTGAAAATTTTACTCATCATTCAATTAATGTATAATTCTGATATAACAATTTTTGTATTCATAATGTAGTCTTGTTACAGATCCTGAAGCTTTTTATACTCGCGTGGCAAAACCTGTACCATTACTTGCCACATCATGTGGAGGACCTTTACGTAGTTTTCGTATTTATTTAATACTTGTGTTGTAGAATGATAAAATGAATAAATTGAAAATAGGGAAAACAGGGTTTGAAAACATGAGCCAGTGTTTATAAGATGTTTTGTTGCACTTTATATAATTCAATTTAACCTGAGAACTGTTGCAAGGGGGTCAAATACACCCTTTCTCAGTGCAGCAATCCTGCTTAAAGTACGTAGCTCCAGTGTGAATCGCAGGTGATGCTTAGCAAGTTTTAACTAACTTCCAGGAGCATTCCAATCATGCAGAAGCACTGCGGGCAGAGTAGCATTGCATCAGTCATATGTAACATTCAGCATTTTAAAGGGTGTAATCCGGGAAGCTTGTGATGCACCTCGTACGTAATACAAGGGTGAATTAAAGGGAAAAAAGAAAAATTCTTCCTCATGTGTATATTTTACAATCACATTCTTATATTAGAACAATAAATTGGCTACATTTATGTAAAATTTAAACAAATCGCACATGATTTCTTGAAATAGATTTCTAAGTAAACATTACTTATTCTCCACAAATTACATATTCAAAATATTTTTTGAAAATATACATCAAAATTACCTTCAGCATACTGCGTCTGACTGACAATACTTCTAAAACGTTTGCCCAAAATACTGGTTCTTATTTTATCATGTACTACTAGATTCTATACATAAAGTGGCATTCTGCCTAACTGCCGAAATGTATAACCTACAATAAAACTAAATACTAGAGTTACTTGTTAAGACAATCTGTACTCGTGTTACTTTAAAAGTATTGATAATGCAAGAGAAGACATTTATGAACTACTGAATAGCATGGAGTATCTAGAAAACAAAAGTCAGCTAGCCCATAATTCAATGTTTGTTTCACTTCAAGACTATAATTACAAGACCCCAACAGTGACATGACAGTTCTATGACAAAACTTATTCATAAAGGAATTATTTACGTCTAGTTGGTTCTGATGCTGTGGGAGGAGGGGGAGGTCCCCTTTTTTCCAGTTCCTCCATATATGCCATTAAGATCTTCGACCTCTCGTCAGGTTGACACTCTAGCACCAGATAACGGCGATCTTTGCGTAAAACTTCAACAATATCACGCATGTGTTGCTCTGCTTCAGTGCACATCTTCAGAGAGCGATGTGTGATGCTTTTGGTTTCCTGTTGAAAAAAAAAGCAATTGTACCTAACACAAGAAAAAGATAACATTTTACCAACAATAGTCTCGGATCCCACAGTTAATCGGTACAAAATGTTATCGTGGGATGCAGTACAGTAAAGCCTCACTTTAACGAACATATTGGGGGGAAGGGGGTGACATTATATCTGAGGGATCCAAACTTTTTGCATACATTAAACTGCTCATTATATGCGGCAATTTATTTATTTAATGCCTAAAAATGTAAACGTGCCAGACATCAGAGGTCATATGGCACTATGGCAAAGCATATAAAGGGGAGGGGTTAAAGAATAATAGTGAAACGATGAGGGAAGGGGAAAGAACTGAATGTTACAGCAGGATGGTTAGATCAGATGTAGGATGTGGATTTGTTGGAGGAAGGTTAAACAGGGGGTTGAGTAAGGAAAGTTTTTGAAGGCAGATAACTTGCGGTTCATAGCAGGAAATCAGGAGACGAAGGTCTTGTCTGTGGGAGCGGAAGCCGCGAATGTTCCATTGGAGAACAGACGTTGTGTAGAGGTCAACGGGTGATGAGGGTTGGAATGGTAGAGGGGTCAGTAGGGTCCGGGGGATCGGATGTAGTAGGTGAAGGACAGTTTGTAGGGTCAGGGATGGAGATTGTTGAGACAAAAGGGAGTAGAGCGTATAGCCAGGAGGGAGGGGTAAGGTAAGAACAGACGTGACAGTAGGGCGGGCAGAGGAAGTAAGTAAAAATAGAAATTGTCATCCAAGCTGAAAAATATTAACAGGGTACGTACTTGTTTTAGTACCTTACCTTTCATCTGATTGTGTTGTTATCACCCTAAAATAATTACATTATGTACATGTACAATGTACCCTATGATAGTACTGAACGAAAAAAAAAACTTATTAAAAACCTTTTTCTTTATTGTTGGTAATGTGTTAGATATGGCTAGACAATCATCTTGGTGTGTAATACATTGGTTTTTTTTTATAGTAATTACACCTCCAACTTGAATCGCAATTATCTCAAACCTATAATTTGGCTGTCTCGCCCTTATGACTAAACGGCTCATATGCGGTGAAAGTTCGCCATTTCCTTGTCAGGCTACGTGGTGAGGCACGGGATGACGTGAGAGGAAGGTGTTTACAATCAGGCGGACAAAGTTAGACTGATCGGCGCAGCTGCGCACCGCCCACTCGGCTTTCTTTTCACAGCCACCGACCGACCGACCTGCGTGTACATGTTCGGCTGGCCCACCACCAAACCAAACCCCGCATTTACTGAACTTATTCGGTAAATCCCCTCATATATCGGACTAGCAGAAAGTTTTGTTAAAGCCAAAATTAGTTATATAGGTCTGTAAAAGAGAGGGTTTACTGTATTAAAGCAATAGGAAAAGTTATGATAGTTACTGGAGCCTTTTACTTGGGGGATTTATGCCAATTACTCATGGACTTTCAGAACCCTATTTTCAACTGCAAGTGGACGATATGAGGTTTTATGTGTTAACCCTTAGACGTCGGCAATAGTTTCTGAGATGCATCCAAATTGTTACTACAGTGGTCACTTGCGTTTGGCAAATCTCACCTTGGCGAAATACAGTATAGATCTGTAGACATTGAAAGCTGGGGTTGCCACACAACGCCAGTATTTCTATTTTTTCATTGTAAAAACTTACAACTGCGGGCTTTATTATAAGACCTTTTCTGTTGCAGTTTCGTTACATTAATATATGTAGATAATTTTCTTGCATGTTTTTAATGAAAATGTAATCGTAGAATAAGCATTTGTGAAATGATTCACTGCGCGCTCACTATTCCTGATTATTATAGTATGAAGGGCCAGAAATATAAAACTTTTCCTTCACAGAGAACTTTCTTGATTTATACATATATATAAATGCAACTGACTAATACCAGCAAAGTATATAAGAAACATTAATGTTTACCACAGTGTGTTGATGCCTGAGGTGCGACACTTTCTTCAGACTATCACGCGTGTTCTTTATCCCAAGCACCCCCTCCCTCCCTTGGAAGCCACCCGTGCGATCGTACGTCTGGCAGCGTATCTTCCTGATACATTTTTCGGAGATTACTATATACATATGCTATGCCACTTGGAGCCGTAACTTTCTTGCAATCATACTTCACTTGAACAACAATACTGATGTACCTCATATTTATCACGTTCTTAATAATCATGTATAAGACATAAATATGTACTACAGATATTCATTCATATATACGAAGGTTGTGATTAACATGGAGATTGAAGTGTATGGGATATGTATGAGTAATTCATGATACTATGAAAGTAACTTCATTACTGAGAGGGGCTCTTATGTGGAGTAAACGAAAAAACCGATTTACGAAAAAATGAATAGTAACCCATGTTGCCCGCACGAGAAAACGGAAAAAATGTAAATATATTAGTACATGGGACCTCTGGCCTCTGCGTCTATGGGCCTATTGGCAATAGGTTGGATACGGTACCGTAATCCCAATTTGGCACTTGAAATTCACTTTTGGCGAGATGAGCGCCGATGTCACGGAATGATGTCGGCCC
Source organism: Chionoecetes opilio (assembly GCA_016584305.1). Classification (NCBI taxonomy): domain Eukaryota; kingdom Metazoa; phylum Arthropoda; class Malacostraca; order Decapoda; family Majidae; genus Chionoecetes; species Chionoecetes opilio. Next base: position 58,514 of record JACEEZ010007065.1, on the reverse strand, counting down.
AGAATACACCGCCCGCATGCAACCATGTTGGTTGGTAATAGACAGATTACGTGTATGGGAGAACACCCGACTAGAGTTCGCCGATAACATCCGTTGGGCGACTCCCAACTCGAGCTCAAGCTCGTCTCACCAGACCTAATTATAAATAATTCATGGTAAATAACATCTGTTATCTATTATCTATTGTCTTTTGTATTGCTGTTAATGTTTCACGTGTAATGTCTTTGCTTTTAAGCAGTTACAGTACGAAAATGGAGGTCAAAAGGGTGACCTCGGGTGTCGTCAAAGACTAATGGATAATTTTCCCATTGAAAGTACTATTCGCGTTTGGCAAAATTAACTTTTGGTGATGGTTTGGCAAGACTTAATTAAATTGCCAAACGTGAGTGACCACTGTGTATAGGTTCCACCGACTTTTATTGTCAATCTGTATATAAACCTTGTCAAAACTTTACAGAATGCAGTGTAACTATATTTATGGTGCACTCTGCTACACTGCATTCTGTAAAGTTTTAATAAGGTCTATATAGACTCCGTGGTGTAGTGACTAGTGTGCCTGGCTACGAATCTGCGGGCCCTAGTTTGAATTCGGGCCAGGGCAAGTCGGCGACCAGCCCATTCAGCTGTTCATCCCTCCTTTCAGGGTTGATAAATGGGTACACGGGGAAGGTAACTGTGGTAATCCGGATGTCACACTAGCTTTTTCTTTTTTTACATTTGTGCCTATAGTGCCTGTAGGCAGTGACTTCCAAAGCTCGGATGGTAAGTCCCTGGAGGTTCACTTGAGGGCTGTGATTGTTGGCCCTCGCCCGTGGTGGTGCAGGCAGGATTTTTATAGTGACGCCTGTGATTAGAGGCTCATGCCGCCCCCCTGTGTCCTCCGATGCACTCGCAATCAAAGGTAGAGTTAATGGGCAGGGCATGTGGGTGTTCTTAGGCCACTCAACAGTGCTGAAAGATTTTGGTTTTCGTCGTCGTCGGGGATTGAACTCGGGTCACCGAGAATGCCACTCGGAGACGCTAACCACTCTACTACCGCCTCCCCATGTGTCTCGGGGTAGCAGGTTCTCACCCACCACAGGCTCAAAGGGTAATGCGACGGAGATGAGCACCGAGACCACGCACAGCATAGCGTAGCATATGTCCCCATCTTTACCTTTATTTTATATACAGACTACTGCAATTTGGAACAATTACTCATTGCATCATCAATCATAAACATTGTTACACCACATTCTGTAAGGTTTTAAAAGCATCAATATATGACTCCACTGCAATTTGGAGCAGTTCCTGTGAAAGGGAAGTGTATAGACATGAGCAAATAAGAGACATGTTATGGACAAAATTTTAAGGGAGTTCCTGAAAAATTATTTCAAACTAAGAAATTATATTAACCCTTTCACGAACGGTGACGCGATCGCGTCAAAACGGGCCCGTCTGCAATCTGAGCTTTTGACGCGAATTGCGTCAAAAAACAGTAAAACATTCGCCAAAAATAAAGTATTTACCAGAATTGCGTCAAAGATCCAACCTAGACCTATAAAATAAACTAATTGTCAACTCTCTCCTGTGAGTGGATGTGAAATGATAAGGGTTTGTGTGTCAGTTTCCACTCAGCAGGCAGCCTGTGCGCACACATTGTCGTCCCTTTAAAACGTGTCCCGAGCTGGCCATAATGCCATATGAAAATTATAAGGGTAGCGTTGGAATCCTCATAAAAATCCGCTTTTATTGGCATATAAACCATAAAAAGTTGACTCAGTTAGTTTCGAGCTACGAAGTGGTGAACGTAAGTATTTCTTATTTCTCTTTACTCTATATTTTTTCGGAGTCGGTAAATTCCGTTATTTATTTGCATTTCTTGTTATTTTTTCTTTCATAAGGCAGAATAATCTCTTGCAAAACCAATGATATATAATAATGCTAGGAAAAAAGAATACACGTTGGTGAAATTGATAACATAAAAAAAAAATTCACCGCACAGTCTGGCCATTTCGCGGGGCCCCTTTGGGAGCATAAGACGGATGTTGCAGTGGACGGAAAAACTTATTAAACTTTTCGTGCATGAAAGGGTTAATACATAGATGATAATGATACTCACTTTAAGAAGTTCTCTGAAGTCGGCTTTAGCCGCTACTAACTTGTCCTTCAGGTATTCCCGGAACTCCCTCTCGCATTTCTTGTCTGAAGATGAAAATTTGGTGTAGCGTGGGTCATCTTTCAACTCCTTTTTCAGATCTTTCCAATTTGAGTCTAAATGCAGGTCAGGTAATTCTTCCAGCAGCTCTCTATAAAATTTTGGGGGATTAGAAGAAAAAAAACTACTATCATCTGAAGAACTGTCAGCATGAAGCAATGGGGTGATGGCATTTGAATTATGATGGGGAGTTACAATTTTTTATACTGCTAGTTCGTGGATTTCAAATACAAATAGTGACATAACTTCTATTTACTTTTCTCATTTGACAATGTGTCACAGCAACAAACGTTCCCTCCCTTTATTATATTGCAGTTTACACATTCCTCTCACTCTGTCATCACACATTCCTCTCACTCTGTCATCACACATTCCTCTCACTCTGTCATCATCATACATTCCTCTCACTCTGTCATCATCACACATTCCTCTCACTGTCATCATCACACATTCCTCTCACTCTGTCATCATCACACATTCCTCTCACTCTGTCATCATCACACATTCCTCTCACTCTGTCATCATCACACATTCCTCTCTCTGTCATCATCACACATTCCTCATACTGTCATCATCACACATTCCTCTCACTGTCATCATCACACATTCCTCTCACTCTGTCATCATCACACATTCCTCTCACTCTGTCATCATCACACATTCCTCTCACTCTGTCATCTTCACACATTCCTCATATTCTTGTCATCATCACACATTCCCCTCACTCTGTCATCATCACACATTCCTCTCACTGTCATCATCACACATTCCTCTCACTCTGTCATCATCACACATTCCTCATACTCTGTCATCATCACACATTCCTCTCACTCTGTCATCATCACACATTCCTCATACTCTGTCATCATCACACATTCCTCTCACTCTGTCATCATCACACATTCCTCTCACTCTTGTCATCATCACATATTCCTCATACTCTTGTCATCATCACACATTCCCCTCACTCTGTCATCATCACACATTCCCCTCACTCTGTCATCATCACACATTCCTCTCACTCATCATCACACATTCCTCATACTGTCATCATCACACATTCCTCTCACTCTGTCATCATCACACATTCCTCATACTCTGTCATCATCACACATTCCTCTCACTCTGTCATCATCACACATTCCTCTCACTGTCATCATCACACATTCCTCATACTGTCATCATCACACATTCCTCTCACTGTCATCATCACACATTCCTCTCACTCTGTCATCATCACACATTCCTCATACTCTGTCATCATCACATATTCCTCTCACTCTGTCATCATCTGATTTATAAAGATTGCAATAAGAGTATAAATAAAATATTGGCATTTTGTTATAGAAAGTAAAGTGTTAACAGGAATATACATTACCTAAATTTCTCCCGCTTCCTCTTAGTAAGGTTTTCCACATGGCTATTGAATAACTTCTCTTTCTCTTCTCGTTCTAAGGCCCCAGCAGACTCCCATCTAGAGTCCTTCTTAAGAGATTTCTTAGCTTCCTTCCATGTGTAGTCAGTGCTACGAACCTGGAAGGAAAATGTGCAATTATGCAGTAAATTAAATCCTTTAAGAAGTTGGTTGACTCTTGAATTTACACTTCAGTGAACATGTTTTGCTGGAGGAGATAGTGTTAACAATTTGCTTCCATACAAACCCAAGACAGAATTATCCATCAATCATGGCCATAAGGCTGCACCAAAGAATATCGTAATTGAATGGTCATATCTTTTAAACAGCTTTTGAATTTACAGTATATGAATTAAACTAAATTGATACTGCACTAGCCTATTTGTAATGCATCCTCATATATATCAATAATCTAGTATTAATTCTCAAACTGAGGTAATTTCCATAATCTTTTAACAAGTATCATATAATTTCATTATTTTTCTGTCACAAATCTAATCATTGGTAAACCAAGGCTATTTATTCTTCCCTTACCAAGTCTGCCAATAATGCATTGAAATTGTGCACCGCCTCGTCATGCTTGTGTTGCATGCGCTCCTTGTCACGGTCACGCAGATGCCCCGCCAAGGCCCTCTGCACCTCCTCTTCTCTCTTCCTCAAAGACTCATCAATCCTCCTCTGTCTCTCACGTTCCTCCTCCTCTGCGGCTTCATTGGCTTCTCCGTCTTCACACTCTTCATCGGGACCGTCACTGCCTGTGTCTTCACCCTGAAAATATTAACATAAGATAAGTGGAAACATCCTGCATAACAACTTATCACCTCCTACCATGATTCCAGCCAAGCTTCAAGTAATTCCACAATGTATCAGTACCTAATGTTTTCAAAATTTATAAGAAGTTGAAATTATATACATAAATGCGTTTACATGGACAAAAGTGACACAAAATTAAACAAGGCATTGCAAGGTATTCAACCACTTAATACAGTACTTGTAGCTCTTGATCTGTATGATTAAGATTTTCTTCATCACATTAATGACTTCTAGTACACTAAAAAATAAATATGCAGACAACAAAATGCATACCATGCTTGGCAATTTGACTCCGCTAACCTCACTCTTATGGTTCTCCTCCACATCTTCCCCTTCTTCAGGGATGGTCTCAATATCATCTTCTCTTTCTTTATCTTTATCTTTATCTTTTTCCTTTTCCTTTTCTTTCTTCTCCTCTCGGTCTCTTTCCTTTTCCTTTTCTTTTTCTCTTTCTTTTTCCTTCTTTTCTTTCTTCTTCTCCTTGCGGTCGGCTCTCTCCCTTTCCTTGCTGCGGTCCCGGGACTCTCTACTTCTCCTCTCCTTTTCCTTGTCCTTGTCTCCACGTTCTCTCTCTCGCTCCCTTTCCATGCGCTCTCGATCGCGATCTGTTCGCTCTCTATCACCTCTATCACGTTCTCTTTCTCTGTCTCTCTCCCTTTCGCGTTCACGGTCTCGGGTCCGGGATCTGTCACGAGAACGTCTTCGCTCTTCTTTGATCTGGTAAGAGTAATATTATTACAATGGGCCTCAATCTAAATCTATTTCATTTTACTCAAAATGTCTTGTGGCCTATGAGGTGCTGATGCACTGAACAAGAGGCAAAACATATATTTAGATGCAGATATAGATGTAGAGGTTCCATAGAATCAGAGGCAAGTTGCAGAGTAAAATAGATTGAAGGCATTTTTGGGTTTAAAAAAGGGAAAGAACATATGAGAATATTTGAGGAAGCTGTTATGCCCATTACTTTGTACAGCCGAGGTGTAGACTCCACACGTGACCTTAAAAAGATATTCTGGATATGAAACCTCTATACAGTTACTGTTAGATATAAATTGGTGACACTGGAAAATCATGGGTTACAGAGACGTGTGGAAACTTAGCCAAATGCAAAGGCTAATCACGTAGATATAACTTTTACAGTTCAGTCTAGGGGGTAAACTATGGGAAGAATTATATGAGAAATTTCTAGTTCTGAAGAAGACAAAAGGAGGTGTAGTTCAACAAAGAAGAATGCATGGATGGTAAAAAGGAAGCACTGGGCTATTGAAGCCTAGGAATCCATCAAGGTAAGGCAGGCATGGGAGCTGGAGGCAGGCTGTGCTGAAGTAATGTGCTTTAAAAAGGTCACTCAACATTAATATCCAGAAATTTTAAGTACTACAAAGCAGCCAGGAAAACAAATGGTTCGTGGTAAATTTGGAAAAAGTGTGAAATAAAAAAAAATCTATGAAATGCATCAAGATTTGCGAAATGATCTAAGGATTCACATGTAGGGATATGATTTATATTTCAAATATCATATTCAATTTCAGTGCATTCGGATGTATACACAACACATTAAGAAAAAAGATTAGCCTATGCAAAGGCAAACTTCACATACTTGAAAAAGTTCTTAAGGGAAATTGACTAACATTTTCTTTTAAGGGACTGACATGTCTAAAAGAAATATGAATTTTCTTGGAAGTGTACGAGAAAAGAATGGAAAAGTCTTCCATTATATATAGAGGGAAAAAGAAAAAAATTGATTTAATCAATAGAGATAGAGAAGCACGTGAGAGTATGAAAAGAGCACCAAACCAGAGATAGAGAAGAATATGCATGAACAAGAATCGCTAGGTGAGGATAAGAGAAGAAATAAGATTTGAGAAAACAGTTGACAAAAGCAAAGTTCATAAAAACTAATCAATGGACTTCGGACATGCTTGTTGGTTGTATGAGTCTGAATCCCCTATAGCTATGGATGTGATGATAATGATCTGTAATACATCCATACAATACACTACATTTAGACCCACCTTAATCATGTAGTCCCGGAACCAGTCTTCACGCTGCACCCCAGACTCCACCAGCTTGTACCGGGCGTCGCTATCCACCTTGCGCTTCACATCGGACCAGCGACTGTACCGATCAATGTCGGCTTCTTTCAGCATTGTGAGGAAGTCCTTCTTTATCTAATTAGGAAGAAACAATCACCAATATTACTAACTGGTATCAAACCACATCAATTTCTGAAAAAAAAACCTATACAAATCAGCCACCTGGAAAAGAAGTTAGTTTATTTTCTCGACCTAGAGCTTGCTAACCTACACCCTGCAAGAAAGAATTATTACATTATGGGAATGTCCATTTCTGTAAGGGAAAAGGTTTAAGTGAAGAGGAAACAAAAGTAAGAGGGAACCATAACATTTCCCTGACAACTGAAGTATGATGCAGAAATTCACATGAAGTGTTTCTTCATTCTGTGATAATTTTTTTAAAACTTTTCCATGACTTCATTTTTTTTAGTAATACATAAGAAAGTTTTGTTCACAAGGTAATATGCTGTCATCATGCATATAATCATCACAATAAGGTAACTCAGATAATCTAAATCTCGATGGGTCGGGATCCCAAATCTGACTAACTTTCAATGCTTTGTAAATAAAAATAATTGTAACTGTCTTCATAAAGTAGTGCTATGGTGATAGTGATGAGTCTTGATGCATAGATATTCCATGCTGTACTATTTCAAGAAAGATGTCTGCACTGAAAATTAATCAGTCTGGAGTACTTCAATGATACCACTAAATGATACAATAGTTAAAACAAATCTTCTTGAGTTTATAAACAAATCACTTTATAATTCTCCAATATATCCTACCAACAACTACAGTTTACTGATTCTCATAAACTTAAAATGAAGGTACAGGATATTTAACAAATAAGTTACTGGAACATTTCCAGAAAAATCCATATGCTATAAGGATATTTCCATTATCTTAAGCAAACTTTGATATTTCAGAAACTTGATATGAAACTGAATTGGTAATGGTCGATAAATGACTGATAAATTTATGAATCCAAAATTAACTGGTAGTACTGATAATTGAGAAAAACGTAGCAAGAGATGGCTCAGTACCAAATATTACATGCGCGTGACTTTATCCCGCTCTGGGGCAGAGAATAAATAGAGAGGGTGGTGATGGTGGTAGGAGTGGAGGTGGAGGGCGACTCTCGACCGTGGGGGCCACCCGGACCTTCCAGCCAGCACCGGCAGCGACAAGAGGCTGCAATGCGCGACCCAACATCAACAATAATTCTTGCTAGAGAGGGCAAGCAAGCTCACTCGCACTGCTATGTACTGACTGCATCTGAGGCCTCAGCAAAGTCACCACCAACCAACTGCTTCCTCCATTCTTATGAGTGATGCGTTGTGATAATTACATTCATAGCTAAACACTTTTATTCATCCTTTTAGCATTTCAAGAAATGACTTGTTAACCTGTCTCATATTGTAATCATGCAATTGATGGTTGATTATTCTGATTGCATTATTAGGCGTGTATGTACATACACATATGTACCCCTCTCTGTAAATATCCCAACACAATGAACCTTCATGTTAATATTTGACAGTAAGCTGCTTTTCTTTTTATCATAACTACGTATATGAAACTTGCATATGAATTGAGAAAAGTGAGGCGGTGAGGTGTGAAGTGGTGGATCTGTATCTCTGTGAGAAGCTGAGGCAGATGAGACTCAGGTGGAAATATGGCAAGAAATGGAGGTCGAGAAACATCGGCCACACGTTAGAAAAAAAAAAGTGTGCAGCAAGAGATATAAACACTAGGCCTTTCAGATGACAGTACAGGACAGGAGGGAAGGGAGAAGAGCCATCGCACGCCCAACCCTAACGTGAAGTCAGGAAAAGAAGGCCGTTAAAAACAAAGATGATGATGAATTGTATTCATGGTCACTTCTCCAAGGATATCAATGCAAAATTAACTAAATGACAGACTGTGGTGTTGTGTAATAAATCTTAAATGAGCCACACCGTATTACTTTATAGAGTGAACAAAACTAATAGTCAATCCCATCATTTTTCTAGAAATCCCATGTGAAAATTTACAAATGTAATTATGTAGTATGTAAATGTAGTTTTCAATTCCTAAAGCTGATATCTATAAACATAAATCATATATCAGCTACTATTCACCCTAAGAATGCAAAGATTTTTAATATGAATATAATGGATTAAAGTGATAATTTTGTAAGACAATTTGATGAGTCAATCATGAAAGTCAATCATGTGCCACAAATAGTAGAGGGGGTCATATGCATATATATACACACAGTTTATAATATAATATATATATATACAGTCACCACAATTTCTTTTAGGAGAGGAAAGACTTTTTCAGATTTTTTGCCCTTCTCGGTGGTATCTGTTGAATGTTCTCGGGTTTGTCATTATCTGGCATCTCAGTGGGCTGGAGGTTAGTGCTTGTGACTAACCTCAGCCTTATCCTTATCCTCAGCCTCAGCCTTATCACTCAGCCTGCACTAAGGCATGAAAGGGAGAGGGATGCCGTCCTTCCTCCTTGCACCTCCATACCCCCTATCACCCCACCTTCCTCTACCCCCTCACCCAGGTCTACAGAAGCATTGTGCCTGGCAAATCACAATCCATTCTCAAGAAGACACTGATAGTCACTTTGTACAGTGGTGGCAAGTCCATGAGCCAGATAGCAAGGGAGATGAGAAGCTCCAGAAACATTGTCTCAATCTGGTGCATGCAGGCTTTAAATGACGAGTTGGAAACTAGTTTGGTGGAAATAGTTAGAACGACCTCAAAAAATGTCAAAGACGACCAAGCAACATGGAAGACGAAGACCAAGCAGAAAGCATGGTCTTCTTTGACATTTTTTGAGGTCGTTCTAACTCTTTTTCCACCAAACTAGTTTCCAACTCATCATTTAATGCCTGCATGCACCAGATTGAGACAATGTTTCTGGAGCTTCTCATCTCCCTTGCTATCTGGCTCATGGACTTACCACCACTGTACAAAGTGACTATCAGTGTCTTCTTGAGAATGGATAGTGATTTGCCAGGCACAATGCTTCTGTAGACCTGGGTGAGGGGGTAGAGGAAGGTGGGGTGATAGGGGGTATGGAGGTGCAAGGAGGAAGGACGGCATCCCTCTCCCTTTCATGCCTTAGTGCAGGCCGAGTGATGGAGCACTACAAGCACTAACCTCCAGCCCACTGAGATGCCAGTTAATGACAAACCCGATAACATTCAACAGATACCACCGAGAAGGGCAAAAAACCTGAAAAAGTCTTTCCCGTCTAAAAAAAATTGCGGTGACGGTATATATATATATATATATATAATATATATATATATATATATAAATAATTATAATTATAAATATATATATATATATATATATAATATATATATATATATATATATATAAAATCAAATTACCTAGATTTCAAGGAATAATGCTAAAAGAGGATGCTTTCAAGACATTTACCTAACTAAAGACACTTGTGCACATACAATGCATATACACACAATTATCTTGCATAACAATAACCTGAAAAGGCATTATACTCTTCCCTGGAAATTAAATTATTTTATTTCTCTGAAACCTAAAAGATGAACTTCAACATAAATAATGTATGCGAGATTTAATGAGGATTATTTGTGTGGAAAATATGTTAAATCCATCTCAAAACAAATATCAACCAATGATTAATTCATTCTAAAGTAAATTACTTTTTAGTCTGAAAAGGAAAACTTTCCAGTCTGGAAATTAGCCTTTGACACATCCACTAAGTCTGTGATGATCTTTTTCATCTGATATCAATATCCATCCTGTAAACTATTAGTCAATGGAACTTGTAGCATCAATCATCTATCAATCTATCTATTCATAGAAGAATAACTACCCATGTTGTTTCTGAAACCCCATACAAGGAAAATTATTGAAAATCATTGAAAATCACCAATTAATAAAACAAAATATAATAAAAAATTTGAACAAAATAGTTAGATAAAATGATAAATAGATTAAGGTGAAAAATCTCCTCATTTTGGTGAATTTGTAATTACAAAAGGACTTATATAGACAAAAACCTTTCTATATATCACCACTGAAATATCTGTCACTACCCTTTCCTGTAATCAATTTAATCTGTTGGAAAATATCTACTATTGCTCACAGGGAGGCTGATCTGCACTTTCCTTATGGAACTTTATTTTAATACTCTTGCTTAAACTTTTCAAGCTGCATGAGAACAGCTGGATAACTGCAGGAGCATCTTTAACATTGATGTTGATAGTGAAAAGTGAGAGCCTATGAATCCATGTTGTACCACTCTCATTGAACACTGCGAACAGTGGTTGGTCATGGCTATGGCTATTTACAGTCACCGGGAAAAAAGATGTCGAAAAAAAGGAAAAAAAACCAGGTGTCAGATATCAGACATATCATGTATAAGATTAAGGGAGCGTTCGGCAAAAACCTGGATGCCTAAATGTGCAGGTATCATTTTGACCATTTTGTCATAATGTAATGACATGAACACCAACATTAGACTCTTCCCCGCCCACCCCCCAAAAAATCTAAGGTTTACTCTGCCGTTAGTATTGGTCCCACCCCCTCCAAACTCATATGGCAAAGAGAACCCATAGTGTGATTTACCTGTGAGAAGATGGATTTTAGGATTTTGCATTTATAAATACTTTTTTTTTTTGGCAAAATTTTTCTGTTGAAACAAAAACATCAGTAAAAACTCTATGCTTACAGATATAAAAAATATATATACTCTGCTGTAAAAAGAACATTTACTAATGCTCTGGGGCTTTGTTTAATTGAAATTAATGAAAAATTGGTGTAGTAGTTTGTTTGTACACTGAAAAACTTAAGTTTTGATTGGCCGATATAGTTTTTCAATCGGTCGCACACCTGAATCATAAATTTTAAGGGAATTTCAAGTATGATATATTTTTTTTCCATTATGTTACATCTTTCAAAGAAACCCTGATATTAACAGAATAGTTTTTGGAGCTCCTTTTCCCCCTTCCCACTCTCTCAAAAGTTAAAGTATTATCTCGGCAATTTTTATTTTGGTCGATCTGTTTTTTTTTTTACTTGCCTCCCCTTCTCTGAAGCCATCCTCATAATAATCTGCTTTGAGGGGCAAGGCATGACTGAAGCAGTAAAATAACAGCGAGAAACTACTGGAAAAATGGCGCTAGTAAAAGGCCAGACGTGGCAGGAGCGACGCAAGTCCACCACCACACCCAGTCTTCCGGGAAAAGATGCCACACAAAACTAGACGTCGACAGCCTTACTCTGTTTTTGCAAATTTTTTAGTTAAAAACATTTTCATAGGACTTTACACATTTACCCAATGGCAACCTCAAGAGGGGGAGGGGGGAGGCAAAAACAGCTATTAACTATGCAAATATGAGGAATGTTGTGCTAAAACTCCAATATGTTACTGCTAAAGGCATGCCATTACTCAAGGTATTTTTCAGATATTTTAAATTTCCCAATTTCTTTTCAATATTTGCCGGACGCTCCCCTTAAATATAAATAAACTAATATCAAAATAAATTCATACAATAACTCATATTTGCAGCATCAGCATCTGGGCTGAATTTACTCAACAATTTTGCAGCTTGCCATGTATTATTCCTTGACCCCGGATTCAATTTTTTTTTCCAGTGACTGTACAGCAGACACTAGGCTCTGCAGGCAATAAAACATGACAGTAGCAGCCATGGTCAGCTTCTTCTGACAGTATTCATAAGTAACGTGCTTCTGTGGGCTCTCACTTTTCAAAACAACATAAAGTGTTACTGACATTTCTCTGGTCTGTTCTCCATCAAGTATAAAACAAGACTGAGTACAAAGTACCAGGTACTCAGTACTGAGGCAGGTTTTTAAGTACACCTTCACTATAACCTCAACATAGCTAAAACTGCATAATGGTAATTCTAATCTTCCTGTAAGTTTAGTTTGAAGGAAACCAGTTTCATAATTTTTCAGATTTCTATTGACTTCTTGGTGGTTCAAACTAATTTGTGGAGGATCTCTTGTGATTTCTATGGAGTTGCCTAGATATTCCAAGTGTTATTGATGGCATTTCATTCCAAGCTAAAGAACATCTTCATACAATATGAGGATGGTTGGGAGTGAAGACTCCACTTTTTATGTTGCTGTCAGTTTACGGTGTCTCATTAACAAATTAATCATCCCCAAAGAACAAAATGTTCTGGGCTACAGTTTCCATATAGGTAGCTGTTGGTTGACTCTATGCAAGTGAACTGCAATGTAAAGTGATCTACAGGAACTCAGCTGGTGGGGTCCTGTTTCTTCTAGTTGGTTTTGGTGTGTTTCTGCATAGGTAAAAGTACAGCTACTTCCTCACTGGGTGGTTGCCACAAGTGGGATGCAAAGTAGCAGCCGTTGCAGCCATGAGATAAGCACACAGTAAGTCATATGGGCCCCTTATGTATAATATAACAACTGCTTTATATTGTAATAAACTGATTTGCTGGAAAAGATTAACTTTATATACGTAAGTACTATGACAAAATTTTAAATGACGTTGTTGGTGACTCAGTTACTGAATATTATCAAGATATGGAATTGGTGAGCACACTTGTTATCTAATTTCTTCCTTCATTTTTACACCTGTATCCACGCTCTCACAAACACACAGGCACACACACTGAATCTCCCAAAGATTTGGAAAAAAGTCAGTATTAAAATAAGATCCGTATCTAGGTTATATTATACGCAAACCATTCCTGACAGGTGATTCAGGGGCTAAATAATTCCGGGGATTGTTAACTACCAAGTTTCTGATTGTATAGCTACTACTACTCATAATTCAAAAGTCCTCCCAACTTAATGACAATTATGTGACTAAACAAGACAGATGTTTGACACTAGGAGGCACAATTCACAAGCACACACATCTCTACTAAGATGAAAGTTTTCAACAAAAAAAGATGGACGGACGGGAGGTAAACATCTTGAGTGTCAATCATCAACAAACTTTCTCCTGTAACTTTTACCTAATTATCACCTTCAGTGGCATGATGCAACAAGCATGCGCACGCACATACTCGGCTCAAGCCCTGTATTTTTTTTTCTTCTTACATTTGTGCCTATAGCACCTGTAGGCAGTGACCTCCAGGGGTGGGATGGTAGGCCCTGGAGGTTTTACTTGAGGGCTGTGATGGTTGGCCCTCGCCCGTGGTGGCGCAGGCAGGACTTTTATAGTGACGCCTGTATGCTATAACTGGGTAAATACACAACAATGATTGCTAGCCTTCTGCTACTGCCAGAATTTCAAGGTCACAACTCCTTGATTTACATCCCATACCAATTCTCTGTTTGGTGAACAGGAATTATAGCGTGAATGGAGGAAAGCCCATTTTGTAACCCCCCGGCCAAATATTTGATCCCCAGACCTCTTGATTGTGAGTCGAGTGCACTAACCACCACATAACTGGGCTGCTTCAAACTTTGACCAGTATAAAATTGAAACAAGACAAAATATATAAAATGCGACAAAGTGTAATTGAATTCAAAGTCAGTGACATATTCACCATTTTCATCATTTGTGAACCTGATACATGGGAGACTCACGCGTGTGTGTCTGTGTGTGTGTTTGGCTTTAATACCTTATTTTAAGCAAAAGTCAAATTTGGAAATTATACCAAGAATGTTTCAGGAACTATTTTTTCGATGTTTAGAAATTGGTAATAAGGTATTTGGTGGCAATAAAAGAAGAAAAAAATCATATGGGTGGTGCAAGGTTGTGCACAAAGAATCTTTCACTTTTCTATCTAGATCTGAGCACAATACTTAGCCTGTCATTTAAAGCATCAGAACCTGTGAGTCATTCTGACATTGACCTGTCTACGTCCAAGGTTGAAGCATTGGAAAGTGCTGGGCAATGAGCATTGATGGGCATCAGTGGGAGTGTGAAAACTTGAACGAAATGTTTCAAGCTTCCTGCAGAAAGTATATGCATTAGAAACCAATATAGATTGAACTCTAGATTTCCTTTTTCTGATTCTTAACAATGGACTAGTTTCCAGAAATATAACATAAAATTAATTTGTATATAATCATACAAGTATACGTACACAATCTCAATGAAAAGCACAAGTCAACAAAAACTGATGCAAGAAATTAAGTACTTTTAGTAAGACTTTCCCTCTCAAAAGAGTACCAAATAAGACAAAACACTTTAGATGACCAGACAGTTCTATAAAATCATAATTTCAGACAGTTAAAATCATAATTTCTAAGACTGGGCATATCAGTATTTTTAAGAAGAGTACAGCACAAATAATGAATCTTGTGCTTATGACTGAGAAGAGCAAAAAATGCAGCCAATGTAGTACATTACTTGCTTGCATTGATAACAAGCTGCATCACATTCTGCATTGATATGCTTTCTTGTCCCTTTGTATTTTTCTTATAAAACGCTAGAAATTTAGAGTTAAGAGTTTCATACATCTGACTTAAACCAAAGAGTACTGATTCCTGAAATTTGCAGAAATGTTTAAGACTAGAATTAATATGCACCATAATGCATGATCAAAGTCTTAAGACGACAGCATTTAACTTTACACCCAAGTGACTCTCCCAACAAAACATTCACTGTATAATCCAGACCATGGTTTGAATTGGCAGTTTTCATGCATATGTCTGAAAAAAATATATACTACGGACTACACCTTGCCTTGAAGTTTTGGGCCAAAACAGACAAGCCCTCAGGATGTTCTTACCTAAACCATCCAGAACCTGCCTACGGCTGGAAAACTGTGCTCCAAGTTATTGCCTTCTTGTTTAAAACTTCCACTGCATAAAGCAATACTCTGTACACAAGCTTTCTATTACAGAATATCTTAGTAGTTTCCATATACATTGATAAATTCATATTCCAGGCAAAAATTTTCAGTGTATAGAATAATAATATATACTTATGAATTACACTGAATCTCATTTTCAAATATAATTCACATATTTCAATGATATTTTTGCATGATTTATTAAATCATTAAGTGCCAATCAAGAGAACATTTGATTCTGAAACTAGTATTTTCATGTCTTCTAAAGCATCTGCACACACACATAGATCAATTCGGTTTTCAAAAATACTTTTAACAGTATTATTGAAAAAAAGTCTCGAATGACTAGACACCAAAAATGGTGCGATTTATCAAATCTGCTGCAAAATATGACAACTTTTGGTTATGGCAAATTTCAATAAATTTTTCTGATTCAAATGGACATCAATTTATCAAAACTGCAGAGAAAATTGATATACTTTGAGAAAGAGAAAAAGATGCCCATTTCAGAAGAGGAAAAAGAAGGAAGTTGATATTTGGGACAACCTCCACAACAAATTTCACATTTAAACCTTGTCACACAAATGATCACATTCAAGTATGTGGTTTACCTTAGAATGTTTAAACTTTCATATTCAAATAATACTGCTCAGTAATTATAACAAGTTAAAGCAGTATGATGAGTTAGTTAACCAATAAGCTGGTTGGTTTAAACAAAGATACCTCATGCCCAAAACCATGAAGCAATATCGTTAAGTAATGAAAAAATCGATGTGTGTGTGCACCCTTTCCCTAGATTCAACCCTTATTCTGAAAGAACATTAAGCTTACCTGTTCACGTTTGGCAGCCTTTTCCTCTTTCTCTCGGCGGCGCACCTCCAACAGGAACTCATCGAACAGGCTCTCCCTCTCTCGCATCTTCTCAATGTTGCGGAAGCGATCATCTTTGCTGTACTTTGCAGCAAAGTCACTGAAGGATGACTTGCCATTCAGCCCGGCTTCTTCCAGCAACTTGCGGAACTCCTCCTTGCGCTCCTTCAACTTGTTCCTCTTCTCGCGACGCTCCTCCTCAGCCCGCTCTTTTACGTATCTGCAGAGAAACGTGGGTGATTAATTCTACGCTATTCACAAAACAGCATAGTAAGTTGATAGACAAACACCAGAATACAGTTTGGTTCTCCTATGCGAAACTAGATTTTATGGTACGTCAATAATCATGGCAACACTGTCAAGTGTTGCCATGCAAGGAAAAATAAAACAAAGAATGGTTCAATCATAGATAACAGTAGAACTGGATGTGACACTCCGCAACTACGCGCGCTGGACGCTGCAGTACTGGCCCCATGGTCAGTCTGCTGGCCCATTCACTTGCTGCATATGACTATCATATAGACTGGTTTATCAGTATATATGATATACTGTTATCTTCGTAAATGTTTGTTCTATAATATTATCAAATCAAAAACAGTAAAACACGCTAAAGAAATGCCATTACGAGACTCTGAAGAAATATGCATGAACTTAATATTTACTTCAACTCTTCGCCATTTAAAACTTTGCAAGTCAACTTTTATCATGAAGGGTATCAATAGAAGCGCAATTTTATTAGCTTTCCATTGATGTATTTCGTTTTCTGATAAATGAATTAAAACCATGCATAAATTAGCGTTAACTAAATAAATAAAATCATCAATCGGGTAATTTTCCCGATTGATGAGGTTATTTATTTACTTATTTATTTCGGTTTCTGATAAATGAATTAGCACCATGTATAAATTAGCGTTAACTAAATAAATAACCTCATAAATCGGGAAAATTACCCGACTGATAATTTTATTTATTTATTTAACGCTAATTTATGCATGGTTCTAATTCATTGATCAGAAAACGAAATATAGCAATGGAAAGCTAATAAAATTGCACTTCTATTGATACCCTTCATCATAAAAGTTGACTCGCAAAGTTTTAAATGGCGAAGAGTTGAAGTTCATGCATATTTCTTCAGTGTCTCGTAATGGCATTTCTTTAGTGTGTTTTACTGTTTTTTATTTGATAATATTATAGAACAAACATTTACGAAGATAACAGTATATCATATATACTGATAAACCAGTCTATATGATAGTCATATGCAGCAAGTGAATGGGCCAGCAGACTGGCTATGGGGCCAGTACTGCAGTGTGCACCGCGCGTGGTGGCGGGGTGTCACATCCAGTTCTACTGTTATCTATGGTTCAATTAAAGAAAAAAGCAATCATGTTGTTCAGCACGTGTCATATTTAAGGGTTAATTAGAATGCTATCAATCCGCTTATCAATACAAGAAAATTTACACAACTAATTACAATTAGTATTTTTAGAGATAACAATTTACACTTACTTTTCAAACACTTGTTTTCTCTCCCGGGATGTGAGCAGAAGATAGCGAGAGTCAAAGACAATCTTCGACAGCTCCTTCTCCCAAGAACTAAATGCAGAAACCTAGAAAGAATATTTTACTGATTATGTTTGTTTACATATAATGCATGACAGACACAAGCCAAAAATTAGAAGTACTTAACTGAGATATTTGAGGAGTACATGTGGTGTTACATGGAAAATAGATAAATTGATAGGATAGATCAGATAAAAAACAGATAGAATAAAATAGATAAACATACACACGCAAATACAGGAAGGCAAGTTTATTAGCCTCATGTAAGGATTCGTGCTCCTATCAAGTGCCAGGAGAATTAGAGTTAGAGCTTACGGGAAGGCCACACAGTTTCTAGCCTCCCACGAATTTGAGTTGTGTGCTAGACATGCTAACCTAGACATCATTGGACAAATTATATATATATATATATATATATATATATATATATATATATATATATACTCTGCCTGCTTGACTGACATTTTATGGTATGTACTATGGGTAAAACAAGTATCGGTGCACTATATGCGCGAAACATTCTGACACTACGGAACGAAGAAAACGAAAACCCTCCCATATCATCAGCATTTGACCGAATGTTTACAGTATTCATCGGACCCCTATGCACCGATAATTGTTTTACCCACAGTACATCCAAATACAAGCAAGTAATCAAGTGATTTACGTAATGAAATAAAAGATGGTACAACTCACCCCTTTCTCTGCTAGAAGGTCCCGGAACTGCTTCATTCGGATCTCCAGGGGAACAATAGCACGCTCTCTGGCTGCCTTCACTTCAGCCTCTATGGCCGCTTCCTTCCCTATGTCTATCCTCTTAACACTATCCTCCTTCACATGCTGAAAAGAAAAAGATAAAAGTTTCAAATTGGAATTACATTAGAAATATGCATCAGATAATGGTCCATTAATGGTATCCTTAAGAATGAAAGAGAGAAAAGAAAAATCGTGGAGCAAAACATGTATATTCATTCATTATTAGCATTTTTTCTATAAATGTGGACTTCTCCCAAACATGTGGGATGGCACTAACACAGAACAGTTAGCTCATGAAAATTACTAAACACAATTTGAATTTTTCACATCCTAAACATACAATTTGATGAAAATGTATATATTCCACTGAAAATTATGGATCTCACAAAAACTCCAATTTCAAAAGATATGGCAAAATTTTGCAAAAGTCTTCAAGGTACTGTGGCTGATATTGAATTGAATAAAAACAAAAAAGCTTACATTTAAAAATAACCAATGGACAAAAGAATGTGTACTCAAGACTGGAGAATTTGCATGAATGAATTGAAACAATAAAACATTAAGCATGTGGGAGAAATCTGAGACAAGGGACTAGGTAGAATACATTGGATGTGCCTCATAACCATTCAATTATGAACAATGTGGCAACAGTTGGTTTCCTACTGAACGACTCACGATATACAAAAATAAATATACAAATATATAAACAAATATATAAGGTAAAGCAAACAGGTTTCCTTACACTCAAGATGGTTGAGGCAGCAGTACTTGTATTTGTAGTGGTCAATGGTATTTCTGTCCTTGGCTTTTTGGAGACAGGTTCATCCTTGGAAGGCTCCTCAGCTTTGTTCTTCAAACCAACTACTTCTGCTGGGGGGGTGGTCACCATTTTCTCTACATCTGCACGCTCCACTAAGTCTGGAGGTTTCTCCCATACAGATGTTCTGTACAAAATACCCCTAATCAGTAATTTTTCAAAGATAGAAAAATAAGTATATACAATATCACCATTAGAGTAACACCACTCCCTATGCATGAGGGTAGTGGAGGCAGAACTCTTTAAATAATAATAAATGAACATTGAGGGAAGGAAGACGTTTGCATAACAAAGTATAGCTTTCCCTACTTGAGTATAAACACAAGGAATGGATCAGAAGAGGTGATAGCTGTAAGTGTGCACAGCTTTAATAAAAAAAAAAAATTTAAACATAGGCATAGAGACATATGAGCAAAGCTACAACTTAAAATACACATACACATGAAGACACTTACTTTGACGTAGGGTTGTAGAAGAACACTCTGCCATCCCCAGTCCACACGACACACCAGGGGGTGCCTGACACTGGCTGGGACGAGACAGGGCGACTCAGATCTTGCTGTGACTTCTGGTCCTCCATTTCTCCATCCTGTAAGTGATTTCATGAGATAGAATATATACATATACAGTAGAAGCTCAATTTAACGGAACTTGATTTACCGGTAAACTCGATTTAGCAAAGTAAACAAAGTTGCTAACTTTCTATTGCACTCAAAGAAACAAACAGGGTCACTGTATGAGTGTATACAGTAGGCTACATAGTCACAATCTAAATTTCTGTCCATCCTCCTGCCATTCCGTATAACTCTTGACACATTATGTAAAATAGATTTTTTTTATGCAAGTTAAGAATATTTCAGTAGATGATTAAGTAAACATGCATCCATTTTCTTCAACTTTGCAAGCTTTGTAATGTATTGTATATCCGTCACATCCTCTTTGTGTGTGGTGCGGATATATATTTTATCGCAAATGCGGATGCAGATGTTTAATTTATCACAAGCGTGGTAATGGATAATCTGTGGATACAGATATCCAATACATCTCTACTCTGGATAGCATACATGCACTGCAATTGGAATAAAGGTGAGCACATAAATTCCTTCACATACCTTAGAGTCATCATTGTCAACCTCCATTGAAGGCTGCTTGTCATCTGGGGAGGCTGCGTCATCTCCATTCACTTTGGTGCTGTTGCCTTCTTGGGAGTTCTCGGCCTCAGTGCCAGGAGCTCCAGGCCCGGTGCTCACGGACAGATTGATGCCTTGAGCCAATGCTAATCTTGCAGCTGCAAAATATTTAGTGGTATTACTATGACAATAATTCAGAACTAATTTCTGTATGCTCCCTGACCTGTAAAATGGATGAAGATTGAGGGCACCTTAGGAACTTACATTCTACAAAATATAAACCCAAGGGAGCCTTTATTTTTTCAACTTGATAAATACATGCCAGCCAGACCTTAACCCACACAGTGTCAGACAAATAACAACTTGGATACACGCTAGAGTCAGCCAATGTATTATTTTAAGTTATTTTTGCATGAATAAGGAGGCGGAGGGAGGATGTATGGAAGGCTCAAGAACAAGCGATGATGCTAGAATATTATGTGAGGTACAATGTCTACTGTTTTCAAAATATTTACTGTATTACTGTACACTAGTAGAAAAGTTCCACATACCTTCTAAATCCTTCATAGCTTGAGGCTTGTCCCAAACACTCTCTTGTGTCTTGGAATTATAATAATAATTCTTTCCATTGGGAGCCTTATGCTCAGTCCAAAAGGCAGCTTGTGTTACTAACTCAGGGTCTAAGTTTGAGTCATCAATGGAAGATGAGGGTGCTCCTTGGGTTACAACTGTAGTACTGCTTGCCACCACCACAGCACTCGTCACAGTGCTCGCCGAGCTGTCACTAACACCGCCATTACTGCTGCTCAGGCCGGGGGTGCCACTCCTTCCCTGTGGAGAAATAAAAAAATATTCTTGACATCAGTCACTTTAACTGAATTATGAGATATGATTAAAATTCACATTAAGCAAAGGTTTCACAGAACTATATCAAAATGTGATGGAGATAGGTGTACCTTTCTATCTCATCCTAATTCTTCCTATACTAATTAAGTGCACAGAGTGAAACTTTTGAAACCATAGAACAGTAGCGTCCAAGCTACTTGGTAGGTAGCTACAGCAGCTTGGTAATGTGTCCCTGCATTCCATAAGAAAAGGGATTTCTAGCAATGAAGATTTCATAAAAAAGATGCCAGTTTGATAATTAAATTTGATGTTGATCCTGTTTACTAATATAATGACTGCAAATGACAATGATTCAAAACAATTATAATAATGAATAGGAAGAAACACTTGTAAAAGTAGCAAATACATTATTTGAACAAACTTGTTAAAAGAACATTAATGTACTTACGTCTGGTCCTGATAATTGTTCTGCTTCATGCTGCTGCTGCTGTGCTTGTTGCTGTGACTGTTGTTGAGGAGGCTGCTGCTGTTGCTGTTGAGGTGGCGTTTGTTGTTGTGGAGGTTGTTGTTGCTGCTGCTGTTGTTGTTGCTGTTGCTGCTGTTGTTGGTGTTGTTGGTGGTGTTGCTGTTGGTGTTGCTGGTGCTGCTGTTGTTGATGTTGATCTCCCATAAGTCCACCCTGGGACATATTTCCCATACCTGGGGGAGGCATTCCCCAGCCCGGGGGACCCATGGGAGGGCCTGGCGGCATGCCGTGGCCGGGATAACCATTCCACCCAGGTCCAGGTCCAGGGCCAGGCCCAAAGCCTGGATACACCAAATAGCCATCAATATCTTCATATATATATATATATATATATATATATATATAATATATATATATATATTATATATATATATATATATATATATATATATATATATATATATATATATATATATATATATATATATATATATATATATATATATATATATATATATATATAATATATATATATAACTATCTTCATGCTACAAAATACTGCATATTTTCAGTACCTGAATGAATCAGCAAAAATTCTTAGGGGGGAATGGAGGTTTACTGGCTTTAGAAAAAAAATATTAATTATCTCAAATTCTGACAAATCAGAAGTAAGAGGCTTCTGAAGTAATCTGAAATAAGAGCTGTGAGGTAGATGGATAGAATTAAACATATGTAAGGGAGAGTAGTAGATAGGGAGGTGTACCTTAAAGGGCACTTGACAAGATGAAATGGAGAGCGTGTTTGTAGCCAGCCTGTGAAGGACTAAGGCATCGGCTAAAAGACTACTTACCAGGTGGTCCTGGCGGCACACCATAGGGAGGAGGTCCCCCTGGCCCTCCAGGGAAAGGACCACCAGGAGGCATTCCAAATGGAGGCCCACCTGGGGGAGGCCCCATACCCACTCCAGGGGGTCCCCACTGCCCTGGTGGTCCCTGCCAGCCCCCTGGACCGTCATCATCACCGTCGTCCTTGTCGCCATTCTCTTGGTTGGGCGGTCCACCACCTCCACCTCCTCCTGGGCCCTGATTGTTGCCGCCACTATTACCACCACCTCCCCCACTGGAGTTCGGGGGTCCTCCACCCCCTCCTCCCTGACTGGGCGGTGTCACGCCTGCAGCCTGAGCCATGGCTTCAACCTGGCCATGGGATGACATAATGTTTCACTAAAGAGTTTAAAACAAGGAAGAAAATGCTTTCATCAACACCATTTACTTCAGTTCATGTCTTTGTTATTTGGGAAGATTGCTAAATAATCAAACCACAATATTCTGCACACATACCTCTTGTTGTGTTAAGATTTTCACACCATCTCCTTCAGGCTTTGTCCAGGTTGTTTCTCTGGTTCGAGCATTGTAATAGTAAGACTTTCCTTCTCCTGTCTTTGTCTCGACCCAAATTTCACCACTCAAATCCATGCCTCCAAGAGAGTTTTGCTGCTGCAAATGTAAACCACATCAATGATGTAAAAGTCCATGTGTACTCATATGAATGTCACTTCAACAATCAGAACTTAATTTATCATTACAGATCTACAAGACTACTAGAACAGTTTTTTTGCCTGTTGAACACCAATTACATCAAAAGTAATGCACAATACTGGGCAATCCCAACAGCATGGAGTTGCAAAAGTTATCAACTTCTGTTGATACTTATATTGACAAAACTACTGAAGCCTGATTACAAACCACAAAAAAATATACAGGCATAAATAAAAAATATTTAAAAAATAAAAAAATATTAAAAAAATGAATATATAAGAATGACAATCGTGAAATGGACGGCTGAACACTAGACCCTTCTGAATCTACAATCGCTGTAAAAAGTTTCTGGACCTGTTACAGAAAATGTAAAAATCCTGATATACACAACAGATCAATAAATGACACCAAGACTAAGCTGTGTACATGCCCCACTGCTGACATCTAAATATTTGCCAGATGTCACCAGACTTTCCACTTCATGTATAGCACTTAAACTGTGAATAAATTATGTGCTGTTCAAAATTGATATTTCAATAGGGAGATCAAGAAACTTTTTACGGCAACGGTACACAGGCCTCCATGCAGGGCAGTGTGTTTGCATTACAATATGGGGACCTGAATACACAAGCCAATGTATAACTTTACTTAACATTCTAAAAT
Source organism: Chionoecetes opilio (assembly GCA_016584305.1). Classification (NCBI taxonomy): domain Eukaryota; kingdom Metazoa; phylum Arthropoda; class Malacostraca; order Decapoda; family Majidae; genus Chionoecetes; species Chionoecetes opilio. The sequence continues at coordinate 34,569 of JACEEZ010007065.1, read as the reverse complement.
ATGCTATAAGCTTACATTCTGGTTGGGTTGTTGATTGGGTGGTCCACCTGGGCCACCAGGGCCACCGGGTCCACCGGGTCCAGGAGGACCCATGGGACCCCATGGCCCTGGGTGCCCCATAGGTCCCATTGGACCCATTGGTCCCATCGGGGGCTGAAAAGACAACATTCAAAACATGGTAAGTTGATATATTATGGCACATGGGTTTGTGGATTAATGATTGTTAAAACAATACAAATACACATCAACTTAAAGGTCAATGGGAGGGATCCTTCTTATCACATGTCTATTCTCATCAGGTTTTATCACAGCCATGCCTGCATATGCAAGGTGGCAGCTGTCTATAAGAAGAAAAAAAATTCATGCCCAGTTAAATGATCTTTTTAAAGTTAACTATATATATTATTTAGATTCAAAGGTTTTCAGTTTCAACTATACATGAGTGGAACTGATGTTGTGACCGAGATGATGGCTTCTCTAATATGGGAGGGTAGGGATGTTGGGGTATGTGAAAGAGCACCAGAAAAAGTATTTGAGAGCGAGACAACTAGTGTGTGCAAGGATGAAGTGCATATGGACTCTTCTGCCATGGGCATCCTCTTAAGAGAGCTCTAGGGAACATGAATCAGACTCCACTAGATTAATTTCAGTTCAGTAAATTTCAGCTTAATATGCAATTATATTCAGAGTAAATTTTTTTTTATAACACTCAACGGCCAAACACCTAACAATGACTGCACCAATGTCTGACCCCAGCGCAGTGGGTCTGGTCTCTAAATGAAAGACTGACTGCTTGGCTAAACCCTGTACGTAGGTATACTTCCAACTTAAGCAGGGAATCAGTAAGGTCAAGACAATTTCGGAATGATAAATTGGTAACGAAAACTAGTTTTCTCTTGACCCTTCAAAAGTACTCAAGGGTTTTTCAGGACTAAAGATGACAATTACTTTATAAAATACTTTAACAAAATACGAGGCTCATAACAATAAGGCATCAGTCCTCAATATAATCAATTAGCAAAAAAGGAATGTAGTGAGCTTGTTTAACATGATGTTGGAAAAGCAATACTCTAGGCTATTACATATCTACAATTATTGTTCTCATGGCAGTGGTGCTCTGGAATTATACACATACATACTTTACTCTGTAATGTGCATACTACGGAGAAACACTGCATGCTGTCATCGTTGACACGCACGTGTGGACATTTTCAAAAACAAATATTTCCTATGGTATCCTGCGCATTTCAAGTAGTTTGACAATCATAGACCGCGCCAAGCACTTCTTGATCAATGTTCTGGCAGCACGCTGGTAGGGCCGTGCTCCCATAGGTTACAGATGCTTCGGTTATCGTTTGGCTATCCCAGAATATTAAACAATCCTATAGTTTCGAGTATGGTTCAAGCAGCTTGCTTCAAGCATTTCTCGACCTATATCCTGGCAAAACTCAACGGTGAGTCCTTCTTGCATATCTCATAGAGGGATACCTCAGTTATCACATAGCTATGACTTCAGCATGGTGTGCAGAGAACCTCCTCTGACTCCTGAGGACGCTGCTGAGTTGGTATTGGTTTACGAACCTGAGTCTGAGTTGTCTTGGGATGACTTCCCTGAGTCTGATGAACATCCTGAAGACCAGGATTACCAAACAGAGTCATCATCATCATCATCAGACTTGTGATGTCCCCCTCGCTGAGCTCAAGGGCCGCCTCGTGGCTGGCCTAGAAAGAAACATCATCGCTCTGCATGTTCTACACCACCGAAACCAGCAGAGCACTCCCCTGCGATGTAGGAAGAGGAAGCAGAAGAAAAGGAAGAAGAGGAAGATGACGATGCAAAGGAAACAAAAACAAACTCTGGGCTCTTGATGAATTCCATTAAATTTAGGATAAAAAGAAAGGAGCATGTTCAAGAGAGGCATGGCAATGCTTTCCAACCACTCTCGGACACGACCACCACATCTTCCACTCATTCTGTGCCACAACCCTCCTCCCTGGAGCCTTCATGCAACACAGGGAGGAGGGTAGTGGGAGGCAGAATGGGCAGAGAAGAGGATGTCATACTCACTTGTTAGGCTGGCCACATCCACTAGTAAGTACCCTTAATGCCTCGTATGAGGGCAATCAGCACACACACTTTTCTGGCTCTGACTAAATGTATATTTTCATAGTTTAAACAAATCAATTAGAATTACATGATATTCAAATGTACAGAGCACCCTCATGATGCATGGATAATTGGTACCTGGAGTCCTTCTGAGTGTGTGAATTAGCATACATATATGACTTATATTTCATTGAAGCACATAACATAGTGCAACCTTTCAACTTAACATAAGCCCCCTCTGTTCCCTTGCCTAATTATTCACGTGATTCATGCCTGAATCAATGTGAGTGAACATTAATTTTTAATCATATTCATATATAACACATGTGCAATATTTGTGATGTCAGCAACTCCAGACCTGTTATGGACATATGCATGCACTATATAAACACCTGCCACTTGATGATACCTCCTCCTATTTATATGATCCCTGAAAAGGATTGTTGACAAAAAACTTTCCATTCCACGCCCTGCTACTGGACTGGATGGATGCCAGACATGGACACTAAACAGCGACTTGAAGAAGAGAAGCGATGCCTTTGATAATAAGTATCTTCACAGAATCATGGGGTAACGCTGGGATGATTACATGTCAAATCAGCGATTGCACCGTGAGACTGAATCGAGGCCTATTACTTGAATAGTCCGTCAGCGCCAACTTCGGCTATATGGGCATGTGGCACGCTACCCTGAAACCGATCCTTCCCATCAGGCTGTATCATAAGAGACAATCCGGCGTGGAGGCCAAGGGGTATCACTGAATAATCGCTCATCTTTGCACCCACAAGGTTCGTGGCTGGTTGATGTTTCCTGTCGAGAGTTGCTTGGTATGGGAAGGGAGCCTGCATGAGGACTCTCGCGTGGTGAACCCCGGGAGTGGCGTCGTAGGGTGGGCGAGGCAATGTGCCCCCCCGGCGTATGCCCCCAATGATTGATTGTTTGATACTGGACTGGACTGGACTGGGCGAGCAACCAAAGCATTTTGTACATCAACATGCCTGTTTTGTGGACTTGGGAAATCACCGCAAGCCACTTTGATATTGTTTTGGGCAAGATTTTGCTCAACGAAACCAACATAACCGTGTGATTATTTTGGTTAGCTCACCGAAAGTTGCTCATCGAAAGTCTGCTCAGAGTAAAATCGTCCCGGTATAATGGCGGCTTTAGTTATGCTTGCGCCACAAATTTTACAACAGAGATTGAATGTACAGGACTGTATGTACATTGATATGAAGTACAGGGCTGGCCACTTATGATGATTAGCTCATCATCAATAAAACTAGGTGGTGAATACAGTTGACACTCAATTTAACGGACTCCATTCGCGAGACAAATTTGCGGGCAAGAATGGCATGCCAGACCGCTTATTGCCGCTCGAATCGTCAACTAACTCTTTTTTTTTCTCTCGTTTTTTGGGGGATGCTTGGGTTTTAAGGAGTTTTTATGTATTATATATTAAGATATATAAGGAAGGAGCCTGTGTTGTTAGTGATTTAGTGGTAGGTGTGTATGTGCAGGGATGTCAACAAGATAAGAAAAAAAGCTCTGAAATAAAATAATAGGGCGAACAACTCATCCGAGCGCAGCGAGGCTGACCGAGCGTAGTGAGGGAACCTCCCAGCTGGGAGTTTGGGGGGTGCTATAAGCCCCCCCCCCCCCCCGAGATTTTTTTTAAATTTCATGCTCTGAGAGAGCTTCTGAGAGGTCCTTGGTTATATGGACAGATGCTCACTGGTGATGTAATGCTTCAATAATTTATTTACCAAAACAGTGCGCGCACGTGCTACAGTAATATATATACCCTATGTGATACATTGATATTGGCACCCTCTGGCCAATCTGGCTTGCCTCCTGCTGTGGCATCCCTGCATTGAACTCTCCAGGCCTGGAGCCTGCAAACTTGACACAGTGAGGGCAGTGTGCCAATCGATACCAGCGGACCCCTGGATCACCAGAGCTATCTCACCTGGCTGTGGCTGCTGTAATCCACCCCCAACATACTGGCTGTGGCTGCTGTAATCCACCCCCAACATACTGGCTGTGGGCTGCTGTATTCCACCCCCAACATACTGCCTCTTGAGCAAACTTGTAGCAGTGGAGTCAGGAGATATCAGCAGCCTAGTATTAACTTCCCGCTAGGCAGCCAAAAAATGTTTTATGGTCTGTGCTGGATCAGTGGCCAGCAATGGTGAACCGAGGGGGGGGGCCCATGCGGCCATGCCCCCCCCCTTTGCAAAAAATAAATAATAAATAATAATAAAAATATAGCTACTATAAATAAATATATATAGCTATATATATTATATTATATATATATATATATATATATATATATATATATATATATATATATATATATATATATATATATATATATATATATATATTGTTTTGAATTTTTTTTTGGCCCTCCCCTTTTAAATTTTCTGGGTACGCCACTGGTGGCCAGGGTCAGGTTCGGCTGTGGGCTAGTCAACTATGTACACCCCTCCCCCCCCTTAAATTTTTGACCCGAATCTACACGATTCACAGAAATTACCCAGCTGGCAATAAAATACTCGGAAATCCACGAATCCGCAGAAAATTGACATCCCTGTATGTGGGTTAAAATAGTGAATATTAGTATTACGGGGTGGATGTAAGAATGTTTACCCGTCACTCCCACGTCGCCTAAACACCTTTGAATCCCCCTTATAATTAAGGTGACACACGGTGCTACACTGATGAAGACAATGATACATGTATATAACAACTCACCATAATCACTATGATGTATAATAACTAGTAATAAGACGTTAAACCCTGCCCAACCTGCTGGCGGAGGAGCGGGCGGCCTGCCCCGCCGCCTCCTCTCACAACAACACGCCGTTATCCGCCTCACCTGTGCCTTCCTGAAGAAGACATGTCAGCTGCCACGCCTGTGATAGCACCATAGGATATCACCAGGGATCATAGGATTCCTCAAGAGGTCCTCGTAGCCCTACTAAATATTACCAAGGAGATCTCCTTGCCCTTAAGTGTTGATCTCCGCCTGCCTCATGATGCTGCTGCTGCTGCCGCGCTGCCAGGCGTGGATGAGACGCCTTGCTTGTAATATTTTCATCTCTTTGCTCATATACTGTATATGAATAATTGCCATTAAAATGCGATTATTTTTCTACATTCACCTAGAATAATGATATTTCATGGCATACCAAGCAGTAATGAGCGAACCTGGCAACTTACTACTTCTCTTAATACCACTCCCGAGCAGACGTGGGCGAGCGTGCAGGTCTACTACCAAATCTACCACCAATCCGCGCTGTGGATGAGTTACCACCTCCAAGCAGGTATTAAGTGCTTCATGGATCTCCCCCCAGGTGTTCCTGCCAAATCCAGCATGTAGCGCCAGTTACTGTTTACCTCCCAACATAGCTACACGGTCTCATGTCGGTCTGGCTGTGTTTGTGATTATTTCTCATTTAATTCACAATTTTTCCTGTGTTTTTCCTTTATTTTTACACCCACACGGCCACTTATTCCGGCATCTTGTGGTATTTTGCTACCATTTGATCCCTGATACCGGCATCTCTTGGTAGCAAACGTGGAGTCGCGCATGATCGTCCTCTTGCTACCAGTAGGCATCTTTGTTTACATTTTGGAGCAGCTGACGCTAGATTTGTACGAACTACAGGTTGCCAGACCTGCCTCTTTAATACCTCGAATAGCCGTATTTTATGGCTTGTAACTTATAAGACACTGCATCTTGGAAGACTCGCCCTGATTTTGGAGAGATATTTCTATGAATAAAAAAATATAAAACAGATTTTCTAGTAAAATCTACCGATTTTTCCCCGGTAGGATTCTTCTTCTTGTGACCTCTACCGCTTAGTAGTACAGGAGAACCTCGTTTAACCGGCATTTAAAACAACGGCAGCCTCAAAACAACGGCACTAATCGACCCAGGCTTTTTTTTTTTTTTTCCCACTGATAAACTCTGGAACTCTCTTCCTGTTTCTATTTTTCCACTTTCCTATGACTTACATCTTTTCAAAAGAAGAGTAACAAGACACCTCCCTCACTAAATTGGCTCACCCCTCTTTTTTATTTTATTCTCTTACTGTCTTCTTTATAGGGACTGGCAACTAAGCGGGCTTTGTATTACCCATTTTTGTTGTGCCCTTGGCCGGTTCCTTGTGATGGGGAAAAAAAAAAAAAAAAAAAAAAAAAAAAAAAAGGGATTTTGGGCGATGCCATAAGAGTAACTCTCAAAACAACGGCAAAATGAGTTATCCGGCATGCGCTCCCCCCCGTGGGTGCCGGATAAACGAGGTTCTCCTGTATTATATTAGGCTTAGTATAGCTTGTATGTAGTTTTGTTTTGTTTTTCCTTTTATTTGTGTTTTTCTCTACAGGAGCAGCCGGTTCAAAGGCCTGGCCTATGAAGAATAGGCCACCTGTAATATCAAGATCAAGTATCGCTTCGTAGGTCCTCTCCTCTCCTCTAGTGTTGGCCGAAGCCACCACCCCAGGAGGCGGGTCACAAACCCCCGGCTAACACCCGGTACCCATTCACTGCTGGGTGGACAAAGGCTCGGGGCATTTTCAGGGTAATTTTTTGGGGAAAAGGGGAGTCTTATAAGCCGTAAAATACGGTACACCTCGCACCGGAGTAAATAAGTATTTTTTCAGTGTTTTCAATACCCGAGTTTCGCGATCCTCGAGTTTAGCACTATGCCTTCGGAAAAAAGCAAGCGCGAAACTCGGGAGGGTACTGTATATAATTAACACTTATATAATCAATTTCAATGGTATGAGATGCGACTTTCGGATACTTGGTACAAAGATCTGCTACATTAACCGGATCTTATAAGGGACTACATACTGTATATACCATTTTTTTTGGTATATAAGACGCACCTCTATTTTCAAGACAAGCTTCAGGGGAAATATTTTCCAGTTATATATTCAGATATTTTCCAACATCAGCATATTTTATTCTTCTTTACCATAAGTAGAGGTAAAGTTGTCGGCATACGCTATGCTGCTGTGGCCTCGGTGCTCATCTCCGTCGCATTAGCCCTTTGAGTCTGTGGTGGGTGAGAACCCGTTACCCCGGGACACAGGGCTAGTGTGACATTCGGGTTACCAGTTACCTTCCCCAGGTTTCCCCAGGTACCCATTTATCAACCCCGAAAGAGGGGATGTACAGCTGGTTGGGCTGGCCGCCGACTTGCCCAGGCCCGGATTCGAACCAGGGCGCACAGATTTGTAGCCAGGCATGCTAGCCACTACACCACGGAGGCTACAATAATATCTTTACCATAATAGTTATATATTTCAAATGAGTTTACACATTGGGATGCGGGGCAGCATAGGACGGACTCTTATATGTACTCTCATAGGATATAAATGTCATGGATGATGTGCGAGGGAGCATGAGTTGAGGCCCGGCGCACATTCCAGCGCAGGGCAGGGAAGTACAGTATCCCCTATCTAGTTACCATATTTGATGGTTTATGAGATGCAATAGCTTATAAGACTCGCCCCAATTTTGGCAGGGCCTTTTCTGAAGAAAAAAAAAATTCACCTGACATTCATAGCCCTTCCCACTATCAAGTTACTTTAAGGGGAGCATCACACCATTTCTCAATTATCAGTGTATTGTCATGATTTTTTTAATGTCAAAAGTATGCTAATGCCGAAATAATCAGAACTCATTTTCAGATCCATAGTTCGATACATAACTGCATAAAAAAAAAAATATTCTAAGGAAATTTAACTCTTAATAATGTTCTTATCCAATGACTTGCACTGATGAAAAAATTACCAAATATGCATTACAAAATATTCAAACGATAAATCTTTTAAGAAATTTGAATTTAATTCTTTTTAAGTGTTCAATTTTTGTTTTGTTTTCGAGGATCTCGTAAATGTATTTGCTATTATTTGCAATTATTTACCCAACGAGCAGCGACACCTGGCTTCTTCCTCACTACTGAGGCCTTGAGACGACCCTCTGTCTCACAGAGAGGGACTGAGAGGGACTGAGAGGTACCAGTTTGCCTATGCCAGTGAATATCATACAAATTTTCTTTACGGATATTTTCGGGGGGGGGGGGGGGGGGGGGGGGGGGGGGCCATTAGTCTTTCATTTTCTCTGCTTTCTTTATAATATTTTGTCACAAGCTTGCTTAAGTGTTCAACTACGCATGAATTTTTTTTCGAATATTTCAATTTTTTTCGGAAATATTACTGACGCTCCATTAAGGTTTCATATGTATTGCCTTTTGAAATCCCACTAAAACCTTAGGACTCTGCATAAATACTGCATGTAGGGTGTATGTATGGCAAAGGACCTATGCACTGCCACTGCTTTGAGACATTAGGTAAACAGACGTGTCAGTGACAGTTGATTCCGTTGATCATCAAGTTCAAGATCTATGTCTACGACTCTTTTTGACAACAAACGTGTCAGTGAGTCTGGCTCCGTTGACCATCAAGATCAAGATCTCTGCCAACGTGATTTTTAAACAAAGTCTCAAGGCAGTAGCAATGTTTAGGTCCTTTGCTATATATACACTGTACATATGGTATTTATGCATTTTTAATGGGGATAGTGGGATTTCATAATGCTTAATCTATATGAACTTTAAATGACGTGATTGTGGCCCTGGACCCTGCTGTACTAAGGTGTGACTAAGGAGGCATAACATTTTTTACCTTTGATGTATAGAACACGGGCTAATTATTATGAAACCACTTTTTTGGGAAAAAGGTGAGTCTTATACACCAAAAAATATGGTACAGGTTGAAGTTCCCAAACTCGGCATCCCAAGACTCGGCAACACCCAAAACTCGGCTATGGTTCCGGATTTTCCAAAACACGGCAGAACACCCAAAACCCGGCGCGTAGTTGCCGGGTCGGCCGCTGGGTGCCACCACACTAGGCCGCTAGGTTTCTCCCGCCGATTTGTTTGTTGTTATTGTTCAGTGGTGTTGTGACTGTAGAGTTGTGTACACTGTTATTTTGTGTACTTCTACAGATCTGTTATTGGTATTATGGCTCCCAAACGTCCTGGAATTTTTTTCATGTGATTTTCATGTTTTTTTTCCCCTTAATATATCTACGTTCTAAAAGTCGGAAAATTCCATTACTCGGCTCGGCGCTGGTCCCGAGGTTGCCGAGTTTGGGAACTTCACCCTGTACATATAAACATCATATCTAAAAATGCGGTACAGTAAATCCGGCAAACAATGCAATGCAAAATTCTACTGTAATGAAATAGATATAGATATAGATGATATAGCTATTCAACTACTGGAACTCACCTTCAGGCAATCAGTATGAACACACATGATATGCACTGCACCATCCACATCTACCATTAGTATCTCCCTCACCTCCTTCAAATCACATCCTTTTTTATTATTGATGCCCATGAATATAGTAGTGATAATGTGGATGTATAGGATGATGGCCATGACAGAGGTTTTTACAATAATGAACAGAGGTCTCGTGGATGTTACCATAATGTCTGTCTGTAGGATAGCATGATACAGGAGCGTCCCTGATGTATACTTAAATCTTCATTTTAATGTCAGAACTTTCTTTTTTACACATTTTATTAGAAATGTTTTGTGTCCTTCTCATTGGACAATAATTTTGGAGCCACAGCAGTAAATAATACCAAAACCCGATTGCCAACCTATGGTAAGCACCCTAAAACATAACCAACTATATATAAGCCTGCAAGTTTCTTAACTTGACGACGGGGCAAATTCAAGAACCAAAATGCACAGGGAACAAATCTGTATAAACAACCGAGTCTTATCATACAGGCATTTCGCTGACAACTGATTCCACAAACGGCAATCCATAATTGGCAACATTTTCAACCATTTAGAAAAATGGATTTTGTATTTTGAGCTTCATATTGTCCATGTAATGTTTCTGTAGCTTATCAAAAAAAAAAAAATAATAATAATTATCAGTAGTATATCATTATCTAATTGTTCAATTCCAAATTCTGATCAGTGTATACTGATATATCAACGTATCACAAACTGGTTTCCTTTCCGCTGTTGGTTTGAGTTTATTACTAAGAAATTTTCAACTGCTTTATTAAATCTTATAAAGATAAATCCACATTCAGTACATATGCATTTTGTTTGCATTTCTGTACACTCCTGTTGGTTGATTCATTGACATTATCGACACCCGACCTCACCATAACTCATGCCACGTTGCCACCATCACGTTAATCTAAAACCTTTACTTTCTCACCTAATGTGGCAAGTGTAGAATCATGCTTTTCCAGAACTCCTTCCAATGGTGGTGAATAGTGAACTGACAAGGTAGTGAAGCAACGATGAATGGAAAGATGCACTGTGTTGAGGCTGTTCCCAAAACCATGAAAAATTGCGACAACATTTTTTGTTTACATATACGCAAGTTTATACCTCATGAACAGCAAAAATTGATCACAAATACTCCACTGTATATAGGAAAAACTATGATGTGGAAGCCCGTGAATGTTGAGGCCCTATGCTGCATTGAGGGTGCCCTGTACTTGTTCATTTTGTTCAATATAACAAACATTTGTGGCTTAAAGCCTTAAAGTAAAAGCTCACAAAGAGCTTAGATACTGAATATAATATGATGTGATGAATAGAGTGATGACATCAATTTGCATCAGTCATCGCCAGATGCTGCCACTGCCAGGAATCAATGCTCAGTTTGCCAGTCAACTCTGACATGGTGGAGAATTTTTTTTACACTGCCACCGAGTTTTTTTTTATAAATTCCTGATCATTCTGATCTTAACTATAAGTAAGCATAAAAAATCAATGAATATATGAAAATGAACATTGCTGCTGAGATGGAATCTACTACTTATGTCTGTTGGCACCAGAAAGGTCAAAGATGTGCTGAGTATGATCTCTTACCATGCCTGGTGGACCCATGGGGCCTCCCATCCCTGGTGGCGGCGGCGGCATTGGTCCCCAATTGGGGTCAAAAGGTGGTGGTGGGCCTCGTGGACCAAATCTTGGTCCTCGTGGTCCAAATGGAGGGGGTCCTCTGAATCCTGGGGGCGGAGGACGAAACCCTGGCCCACCTCGACCCCTGAATCTTGGACCTCCAGGCCCTGGCCCTCCTGGTCCACCAGGACCCCCTGGTCCTCTTGGACCCATTGGTCCCATCGGTCCCATTGGTCCCATCGGTCCCATTGGTCCAAATCCTCTTCCCCGTCCCCTGAAAAGTAATTCTAGTATTTAGGAAAAGCAAGAGAAAAAAAAGAAGTTACAAGGCACGTAGTTATAACTGTCCTCAACTTGTAAATATGACCATTTGCACCATTTGTAACCCCTACAACACCAGTTGGAAATTAAAAATAACACAAGGCGGGGAGTGCCCCCCCCCCCCCCCCAGCTATCAGGAGAGTATTGGTCAATTGGGAATATTGTACTAAACTGCAGTTTTACCAATTATTTTGCAATTAGCTTGTCAGTTATGTACATACAACAGATTACAGTAGTCTCACATTCCATGGTTAATCATAAGAACATAAGAAAATAAGGAAGCTACAAGAGGCCGTGAGACATACACGAGGTAGTTCCTGTTACTTGACACTACCTACATCCACCTTTCATCCCCATCCATGAATTTATCTAGCCTTCTTTTAAAGCTCCCTAATGACTCCACACTAACTACCTGTCTACTGAGTCCATTCCAATCATTTACCACCCTATTTGTGAGCCAGTTTTTCCCTATTTCTTATATAAATCTACGCTTTTCCAGCTTGAATCAGTTACTTCTTGGTCTTCCCTGGTTACTAGCTGCAAGAACTTTTCCTACCTCTCCTTTATTAAATCCCTTTATCCACTTAAAAACTTTTATCAGATCGCCCCTTACTCTACGCCTCTCGAGTGAGTGTAAATTTAATAGCTTCAATCTCTTCTCATAACTAAAGTTATGTATCCCATGAATCATTTTGGTCATCCTTCTCTGCACTGATTCTAACAAGGCTATATCCATCCTGTAATATGGAGACTAAAACTGAACCGCATAGTCTAGGTGAGGTCTGACTAGAGCCAAACAAAGCTTTAGAATAACCTCAGCACTTCTACTTTTAACACTTCTGGTAATGAATCCTAACACCCTAATAGCTCTATTTCTGGCCTCAATACATTGTTCCCTAGGTCGGAGGTCTGAGCTCACCCTCACTCCAAGATCTTTCACACCTTCTGATCTTTTCAGCGATACATTGTGTAAGGTGTATCTATTCTATTACCAGGGTTTTTTCTACCAACATTCATAATGCTGCACTTGTCAATATTAAATTCCATCTGCCATCTGACTACCCACTCATTAAGTTTATCTAAGTCTCCTTGCAATATGTTTACATCAGACTGTGATCCAATAATCCTACCTACCATCCTATCATCAGATAATCATTACAAAGAGTAAAATCTATAATAATATCTATAATAATATAAGTATAATCATTACAAAGATATTACTATGGGATCAGAAATATTGGGACATGTATGCAAACTATATATATATATATATATATATATATATATATATATATATATATATATATATATATATATATATATATATTTATATATATATATAATTTTATATATATATATATAATATATATATATATATATATATATATATATATATATATAATTATATATATATATCAAAGCAATAAAGCAATGGGAATAATTATAATGGTTACTAGAACCTTTTGAATGTAGACTTTTTACAGTAATTGTACATCCCAATGATTTAAAATTGCTTTGAAGAAAAGAAAATTAGTAAAACATCATTAAAAGAAAATTTATAGCATAAAATAAGCATGGGGATCTAGGGGGGGCGCACCCCCCTAAATTATGTCAGAGAAAGCATTGGTCAATCAATAGGGTGTATTGGTTGAAACTGAATAGTTACCCCTAAGGTTGGTATTATTACGGTTTAAGTCATCCTCAAGCCTGACAATTCTAACCTGTCTCAGTGTAGATCTCCTCATATTGAGTCTTTTGAACACCATTTCCCATGGCGCGATTGAATTATAATGGCTACTAATGAAAATTTAGTTACTTCAGCCAGAAACGGTTAGGTTAGAGATAGGGATTGCTTTAGTAACAGGTGATATCTACCGAAAAAAAGAAAATTATCAATACTAAGGCAGTGCGAAGCGGAGCAAGGTTTAAGGGGCGGGCCGGCCGGGAGGGGCACCCCCTACACCTGTACAAAAAAAAATGTATGTGCCAGATAAATTCAAAACGCATACATATACTGTAAACTATTAAAGAAAATAAAGTTTTGACCTCGAAATGGCGGGATACCCTAAACCGTACATTTACCCTAACGTTAACCTAACCTAACCATTACCGTCGGCGAATTCCCGGTTTGTGTCGGGACGAGAATTTCGGTAGACGAGAGTACCAGGTACCCCGACAGGCAGGGGTCCGAACTAGGGTTTATGGAGCTGTCACCGATAGTAATTCTCGCCGAAACACCAACCGAGAACTCTCTCTCTAGAACTCTGTTGGAAATTTTGGGCCACAGTTCCACTTGTAATAGATGAAAAGGAAGAATAAAGGCTATTTCATTATTATTGGACACCACATTATTTGCTTGTCCAAAAACGCTAATACTGCAGTTTGACATTGGTAACCTCCCCGCTCGTTTACTAAGCTAACCTGGACATTGGTTAACTGGCCAATATAACCTAACCTAATTGTTCAGGCTATTGCTGGTATTTTGTGCCATGAATAAATAAACACGGGTAAAAGTTGATTCAATTAACATATTTGATACTGTAATATCACCATCAAGAACTAGAACTGTCGCCGAAAATAGGAACACTCGCCGACGTGACAAATTGGAACAATCGCCGACAATTCCTATCGGCGAGAGTTCCAGGGCCCAATGAGCCGAAATCAGAGTCAGCCTGCACCAGTATTTGTCTATTAAGGCCAGAATATCATTTGCCATAAGTCAAAAAGTCGTTTCATTTGCCATAAGTCAAAAAGTCGTTATCAAACTTGTGAGGAGCCAACCTATCAAGTGCACTGCCTGGTACGCATTGCTACTATACTACTACTTCATTCAGCCGGGTGGGTGATTCCAGCCAATAGCAACCTAGCTACGCCATTACTGTTCCACACACCCTTTGTCCGCCCCTCACCAACACACTTCATACCCCATCAACCAATACTAATCAAATGCCAAGCAATAACACATCCCATAACCTCATAAGTCAACAAATATACAAATTGTTAGAATCTGTGAGTCACACATGAGGGCTTAAAAACCTTGGACAATGTAACCCTTGTTTCCTCACCTGAATCCCCCTCGTCCTCCTCCTCGCATGGACATGGGTGGCCCTGAGTTACCATCATTGTCTCCGTCTGTATTTCCACCTTCTCCCGGAGCATTGTTAATTTTATCCGGTCCGTCAATTTCCTCAGACATTTTTCACCGTGCTTATGGCGTCCTCGAGGCTCGCGGTGGCTTCCACTCCACTGTGACCACTCTCCGTCATCGCTCAAACCCTCGAAAGGTAAAAATAAATATCCCCTACGCTTTTATGCTGAAAAAAAGAATAAAACTAATACATTATTCATTTCAAGTAATTACATGTCAGTATAATAGACATACTTAAAGAAAAATTTATCCCATCAAGCAATTTTCAAGAGAGTATTTGCATGATTGGTAATACTACAGATATTGCGCATGCGCAGTTGCAGCAGAGAGAGAGAGAAGGGAGAAGAGAGAAGGTTAAAAGGGCTATGAAATGAAATATGATGGTAGGCTAACCCCACGAACGCTCCACACTTGCTAATTTTAAAACACAAACATTGAAACATACCTCTCGGGCATAGGTACGTAAACGTCTACTACTAGTAATTTCCACCCGCGCCTGCCTTCGACTTTCCCGAAAGCTGTATTTTTTTTGTTTCCCAGAAAGGTGAGTATTAAAGGGGAAAGAGGTTATTTTGAAAATTATTTCCTATGATTCCTTTTAGCTGGTCTTTTTAAAATTCTTTCTTCTCTTTTTCAAGACTTTTGACAGTGGCCCCAAAGGGCTTGGTGATCTTGATCTTGTTTTTATGTTCAGGTGGCCTTTTTTTTCATAGGCAAACCCCTTTAAACCGGCTGCCCTGTATCTTGTTTTTTGTTCTTTTTTGGGGCAAAGGTCTTTTTTCTATTTCTCATATACCCTTTTTTCCCAAAAAACTCTTTCCTGCCCCAAATCATCCGTCCCTCGCTCCCCACACGTCCCAGCAGTAAAAACTCCATTTCTCCTGTCCTTTAACCACTCGTTCATGCACCTCCCATTTCAGTCAAACCACCGCATCTTTCCATTCTCTCCCCCTATACTTCTCACATTCTAGTATCACTGTTCCATGTTTCTCCTCACCCATTCCACATCTGGCACTCTTTTGAGCTGCCTTGGGGGTGTTTTAAACTTTTGTGCCCGCTCCTCCAACCAATATCACTGTAAATAACTTTTTTCGTTAGCCCGTCACTAACTACGTGGTACTGTTGCTGGCTCTCTGTGGGGGGGGCCTGTCGTGCCTGTGCCCTAGACTCCCTGCTCCCGTGATCAATCCGCTTGACGAGGACGTCCACATGGAAAAACCATCTCATTTGGGCCCCCAAGAGGCCCCGCTCGCCTTCCCCTTCATCGGGGTGAGCCCCAAACGCTGAAAATTTGGGCAAAACAACACGCTCCTACCCCAAAATCACTGCCTCACCTCCCCCCCCGCGTTGCTACACCCCGTTTCTGCTCCCACTGTTCTGCTCCTGTTCCCCCTGCCCTTCTACTCAGCCTAAACGCCTCATTTTTTCAGGTCAGCGGAGGGCTCCGGCCTTTCCCATTAACCCTGGGAGGGTCCAGGGCTTTTTTAACCCCATTTTCAAAGAATTCGTGTCAGCACTCTAACCATCACCGGGGGGGCAGAGGTAAAAATTCGGGTGGCCAACCTTGACAACCTTGCCCACCCCCAAGTCTTCACAATGCGGGGGGAGGGGTCCTGAAGTGCTGGGTGGCATCGGACACGACCCGCCCTACATTTTTGGGGGAAAATTTTTCCCCTATCTCTCCCGAATGAAAATGACGCATTCTAAGGGACTTACAGATTTGGGACGACCCCCCTACCAAAAATTGTGACCTAACGCCCCCGGCTCACGCCCGGGCGACGGTCCAGACGGGGGCAACATCCCATCAAAATTAAAATTTTGGGGGGCCCCCCTCCCGGACCGGGTCTCCCCTTCAACATCCCGTTTCCCGGGCCCGGCCCCACCCCCTCCTGTCCTCCGGTGTACCCGTGCCTCCTTTTTGGCCACGGTAAAGCCACCGCAACAGAAGGTCCGCTGCAGAAATTCAGCGGCTTTCATGTTCAGGAAGTGTGCCCCCCGATATCCTCCTTTTTTGTGGTGTGACCACCGCCCCCCCTAAAAAGAGTCCCGGGCTTACCCCCAGGCGGAGAAATGCAACGCCCAGCACGAGACTACCTACTCCATGTAGCTGAAGCGGCAGCGGGGGGCATCCTCCCTGGGCCTTCCGTCCCAGGGGCCCCCCGCCAAGACTGCCCCCCCCTACTCCCCCCCTTCCTCCTGCCTACTCCAGGGCCTCCCCTGCCTCAGCCTGCCCCTCCAACCCTTGACCCCACATTCAACTAGTCCGTGGCTGCTGGTTGCGTCACCCCCCCACCCGCCCCCCCCCACTGCCGTGGATCCCCTTCCCCCAAAAACCCCAAAACGCCGACCGCCCCCCCGGGCACCTTTCCATACCCGCCCTTAAAAAAGGGCACAGACCCGCCTTCCCTCCCCGGAGGGGGGCCTTATAGGGGGGCTGTGGAGCTGTTTTTCATCCCCCCTCCCCCCTTATTAACCGGGGTCCCCCACCCGCCATGTTTCTTCCCCCCTCCACAGCCCGCCCCATCCCCCGCCGCCACACCCCCCAGCACCCCTGCCCTCCGGGTAGTGCCCCCTTTGCGCCGCCTCCCCTTCTAAAGCCCACTGCTTCGGGTTTTTGCATGGCCAGCCTTCATTAAGGAATTGCACCCATAGCCTTGATTTCTTTAATCTCCTTTTTTCCAGTTCCCTGCCTTGGGAACTGCCTCTTTCGATCCCTCCCAGCCTCCTTACCTTTTTATGTCACTCACGCAGTAGTCCCTTACTCCCCTCCCCCTTCATCTTCGGGAACGCCCGGTCTCTTTTCCGGGAAACTTCCAGTTTTAAAAATCCGCTCTCATCATCACTCCTCTAGTTGTTGGCGTCTGTGAGACGTGGCTCACAGACGCATTCCCCCCCCCTTTTCCCAACTACTTCCTACAGGATGGACAGGGGGACCGGGGGGGCAGGGGGGGCCCTTCTTCTGCGGGTCCCCGATCCCTCTCTTCTACCCTCTCACTATCACTCCTTTCCCGGAGGTGGCCTGGAAACCGGGGGGTGACTGTTCCCTTTGATTCGGGGCCCCTTCAATTCTTTTGATTTAAAAATCCATTTTTAGACAAAACCCCTTCAAAATTTCCCAGCACTTGTTCTCTCAGCTTTCCCCCCAGCTTTAATATGGGTGTTTTTTAAATCCCCTCATGACCTCTGGGAACCGGGCCCCCCCCAGGGCCCGAAGAAACCGCTCGGGCAGGTCCCTCTCGAGCTTTCTGGCGGACAGTGTTTCTTTATCTCTCCTCCTCCACCGGGCCCCTCCCAAACCAGGACTATCCAGCTTCGGGGAAACCCCTCCACCTTGGACCCTCCCCTGGGAAAGGGCCCCTCCTCCTCACCACTGTAAAACTGGCCCTTACGGGGGGGCGACCATCTTCCTGTTGAAATTTCCTTCCCCTTCAGTACCACCACCCCCCTCCCCCTTTCACCAGACCTCTTGGTCCTTCACCAAAGGGACGGGGGCTCTTTTCAATCAGAACAAAATTTCATTACCCCTCCCATTCCCCTCCCTTCATGGGATATAATTAAATACCTCAGGGTCACCCGGGGGACGTGGGTCCCCCCATTTTCATCTAATCACTTCCCCCCCCTCCGCCTTTCCGGGTCCCCTGGTGGTCCGGAAGTGTGCGGCAGCCCTTCAGGCCAAAACGCCACCCCTTTACTGGGGGGCAAAAGAACCCCATTCCCTTGCTCCGTAGTCGCTTCCGTTTATTGGAGCCCGGGCAAAGTGTTTTCTTGATGAAAAAAAAACTTCTGCAGGGCCCCCTTTTGTGTTTCCCTGTCCTTCTCCTCCCGTCTCCCGGGTTGGGCCTTTTTTCGGAAGATGGTCCACCCTCAGCCCCCCTTCACTTTCCCCTTAACAGTAACGGGGGCCCCCCTCATCCGTGCCGACAAAGTCAGTGCCTTGCCCCCTTTCCCACATTCACACTACCTCGGGTTCCAGACCCCCCTACCCCCACCTGTGTTACCCCCTTCACACACCGCCTCATTAGCACTGCTATAACCCCCCCGGAACTTTCCTCTCTTTACACGCACTGTCCGCTGGAAGGGGGCGGGTCTGGACAACATCCCGAAAGAGTTTCTTCGCCGCCTCCCGGGGGCTCTGGCCCGCCTCTTCCTGGGCGTCCTCAACGCCACTGGCTGTCGGGGGCGTTCCCTTCTGTGTGGGGTCAGCCATCCAATTCCTATTCTTAATCCCGGCAAGGCTCCCTCTGAGGCTTTCCTCCTATGGCCCTTAGCCTTCTCTCTAATCTTAGAAAGTAGTAGAACAAAAATATACGGTGTGTTTTCATGGTGTTGGAAACAAACACCTTCTTTTCCCCCCCAAAATGTTCGGGGTTTTGTCCTACCGGGGGACCCCGGATGCCCCCGCTCCAGCTGGAGCACCCCATACAGGAAGGGTTTACCCCAAGCAATTCACCAATCCTTTTTGACCTCCAAGCCTTTTGACACCCCTCCCTAATCCATCATTGAAAAATTGCCCCCCTGGGGCTGCATGGGGTCCCCTCTCCAATGGGTTAAATCCTTCCTGTCTTCCAGGTCCCCCTTTTTCCCGGTGTCGGGAAAACCCATTCCAGGTCTTTCCCGGGCCCCGAGGGGGGTCCCCCCGGGTTCTCCCCTCAGTCCTGTCCCTTCAACTCTTTCTTTCAGACTTTCCCCCGCTCTCCTGCACACATGCACTCATCATGCTGATACATTCCCCTTTTCATTTGCTCTGCTCCCCCTATCCAGGAGGGCTCAAACCTCTTCAAAAGGGCTTGATGCCGCCCTCATGGGCCCCCCGTTGGGGCCTGACGGTGATTGCCCAAAGTCTAGCCTTCTTGCTTCACCCGAAGGCGTATTCCCCCAAAATCCCAAAGGGCCCTTAATGGGTCCCCAATTTTCCTTTAAAACCCAGCACAAATTCCTTTGGGTTTTCGGTTTGGGTGGCCCCCGCCTAACCTGGGGGGCCGCCAATACAGTCCTGGTGACCTCGGCCTCAAAGGCTTAACTTAATGAAGTCCCTTGCAGGGGTCAAATGGGGGGCGGACAGGAATACCCTCCTTCATTTCTATACCTTACATCCGAGCCGCTTAGACTACGGGTGTGAGGTTTTGGTGCGGGTCCCTTCCTCCTCCACAAAATTAGATGTAAACCGAAAAGTGCCCTTCGTATGCTTTGGGGCCTTCAGGGCCTCCCCGTCAAGCCCTTCAGGGGGAAAAACCCCCCTCCCCTCCCTGTCACCCCGGGGGGCGCTCCCCCCCTCCCTTGTCCCCACCCAAACACCAAAACTTGCCTCCTCCCTAGCTGCCATCCCTCCCCCTCCCTCCTTTCCTCCGCCGGTGGGAACCTCTTCATGGCCCCCTTACCGTTCAAACCCACACACCCTTTCGTAGAGCGGCCCTCTCCTTCTTTGCTTCTATCCGGGGGACTCCCCCCCCCTTTTGCACTCTGGGAAGACCTCTCCCTGGCCCTTGGTTTTTCCCCTCTCTTCTCTAATTTCTCTGTCCCTTCACACACCTACCCATGGGCCAAGGCTGCCTGTCCGGGGCAGGGGAGGGTACCTTTTTTACTCCCCCTCCTACCACCCCTACAAAAACCTCCCTCCACATTTACACCGACGGCTCCCGTCTGCCGCCCCTTCATCCGTCGGTGGGCCATGTTTCATCCCGGCCGGGGCACTTGCCACCGCCTGAGGTTGCCACCCACGCCCCATCCTCACGGCAGAACTCTTGCCCTTAAAGGGGGGCATCATTGCCACCACCGTGCCCCCCCCTGTGCTGTAAAACCCTTCACTGACTCCCTCACACCCTCCAAATTCTCCCCCGCACCGCCCTCACACTCCCATGCCCTTTGCTTTCACATCCACCACCCTTGCTTCACTTATCCCCCTCTTGGGCCCTCTCTTCACCTTCATGGGTGCCCTCCCCATTGGGGTCAGGGGGGAACCTGTGGCCGACGGGCGGCAGCAGAGGCACCCTCCCCCCCCTTTTCCCATAGACCATGACCACAGACCCACGATTCACTGACTAACCTTCAGACTACATGCAAACCCACACTGGGGCCAAGGCTGACTGACGCCTTACATACCTTTCCCTTGGCGAATACGACATGACACACGACCCACTGGTGGACCCACTCCCCCACCCCTGCCCCGGGCACCGCAGTCACCAGACCCGGTTGGGCCACACCCGCCCAACGCCCACCTACACAACTGGGCATACAGATGACCCTCACTGCCCCCGGTGCCCCCTACCTGGACACACCTGAACACCTCCTCCTGCAATTCCCCCGCCACCACTCCCACCGCACGGCACTCCTCCCAAACACTATTCCACTCCTCCTCCGCAACCAACTCTAGCCGACCTCTTGGGGGGCTCTCCCGACCCTGGGTTGGCCTTCAAAAACCCCAAAACACCCAGGGCCTTCCACAAAGTCGGCCAACTGCACAGGGTTAACCCGCTGATTTTTTGCATCCTGCCCTTCGAGGCACAGAGGCTTGGGCCCAAGCCCGCAAAGCCCCCATCAAACCCCCAACAAACAACACCTTGGCACACTTTGCTGCCTGACTCGGGCCTCTGTAGTTCCTTGCATTGACATCTAAGCACTTGTTTTGGCTTTGGGGAAAGAAGGGCGCCACCCCGGGTTCCATCATACACACTTTCATACGCTGGTGCCTCTTTCTCCTTATACCATTCTAGCGTTTTCTTTTGCTCCATCTCATTTTTCCCTTACTCAGCCCCACATATTCACTACTCTATCGATCTCAGTTTTCCACTTTCCCCCCATCCCACTCAAGGGCCCTTTTTCATCACCATTCAACTCTTTTCCCTTCAATTACATTTGGGTCTTCCATCTTCAGTTTGATACATCCACCAAATCGCAATCCACTTCTTTCTACCATTTTTTGGCATCGCTTCCCCCCATTTCTACTCCATTCACTCCAAATAAACTTTTTTCGGGCAATCTTGGTCCCCCATTCTTCCCTCTGTCTTATACCTGAGTGTTGCTTTTGAATTTCTCCCTAAAAGTACCCATCCCATGTCCCTCTTAAACCTTCAGTCGCTGCATACCTGGGTGCATTCAGTGCCATCTTTTTTACTTTATTTTGTCCCATTTCCAAATCTCTATTTCACTCTCATTCCATGCAATCACCTCCATACCATACATTGCTTGGGACACCACCTTTCCCACTTCCCCCAACACATCATACTTGCTTGCCCTCATCCTTGCACACTCCCAAGTCGAAACCAAACCCCCTGATTGGCCTGGCTGATCTTTTAGCCTTTTCTTTTTTCCCTCCTTGGAACTCATGCACATCCCTAGGGAACTTGTATCACTATTTGTTCTAATTCATTTTCTCCCAGTCTCCATGTAGCGTTTCTGTCATCCTCTGTTATATTTTACTACCCAAAGGCCCCCCGGGGGGAATTAGGGGGGGGGGGCCTTCCCCCCCGGGGGGTCAGATAATCCATTACAAAGAGTAAAATCTATAATAATATCTATAATAATACAAGTATAATATTACAAGATATACTTATTTGTGGATCAGGAAATATTGGGACATGTATGCAAAATATAATATATATAGATATATATAATATTAATATATATATATATATATATGCATATATATATATTTATATATATATATATATTTACTATATATACTCAATTTATATATATATATATAATATATATATAATAGATAGAATATATATATAATATATATCTATATATAATATATATATATATATATATCAACGCAATAAAGCAATGGAATAATATAATGGTTACTAGAAACGCTTTGAATGTCAGACTTTTTACAGTAATTGACATCCAATGATTTAAACATTGCTTTGAAGAAAAGAAAATTAGTAAAACATCATAAAGAAAATTTATAGCATAAATAAGGCATGGGGAATCTAGGGGGGCGCACCCCCTTAAATTATGTCAGAGAAAGCATTGTCAATCAATAGGTGTGTATTGGTGAAAACTGAATAGTGACCCTAAGGGTTGTATTATTACGGTTTAAGTCTCCTCGAAGCCTGACAATTTCTAACCTGTCTCAGTGTAGATCTCCTCATATGAGTCTTTTGAACACCATTCCATGGCGCGATTGGAATTATAATGGCTACTAATGACAATTTAGTTACTCAGCCAGAAACGATTAGGTTAGAGATAGGGATTGCTTTAGTAAACAGGTGATATCTACCGAAAAAAAGAAAATATCAATACTAAGGCAGTGCGAAGCGGAGCATAGGTTTTAAGGGGCGGGACGGCCGGGAGGGGCACACCCATACACCTGACAAAAAAAAATGTAATGTGCCAGGAAATTCAAACGATACATAACTGTAACTATTAAAGAAAAAAGTTTTGACCTCGAAATGGCGGGATACCTAAACCGTACCATGACCCTAACGTTAACCTAACCTAACCCTTACCGTCGGCGAATTCCTTTTGTTCGGGAACGAGAATTTCGGTAGACGAGAGTACCAGGTACACGACAGGCCAGGGAGCCGAACTTAGGGTTTATGGAGCTGGTCACCGATAGTAATTCTCGCCCGAAACACCAACCGAGAATCTCTCTCTAGAAAACCTCTGTTGGAAATTTTGCGCCACAGTTCCACTGTAATAGATGAAAAGCGAACAAGGGAAATAAAGGCTAGTTCATTATTATTGGACACCACTCATTATTTGCTTGTCAAAAAACGCTAATACTGCAGTTGAAAATTGGTAACTCCCCGCTCGTTTACTAAGCTAACCTGGACATGGCGTACTCGGCCAATATAACCTAACCAATTGTTCAGGCTAAGTTGCGGTATTTTGTGCCTAGAATAAATAAACACGGGTGTAAAGTTGAAATGTCAAAGAACATATGATACTGTAATATCACATCAAGAACTAGAACTTCGCCCGAAAAGTAGGAACACTCGGCCGACGTGAACAAATTGGAACAATCGCCGACAATTCCTATCGGCGAGAGTTCCAGGGTCCCAATGAGCCGAAAATCAGAGGTCAGCCTGCCACCAGTATTGTCTAGTAAGGCCAGATATAGCATTTGCCATAAAGTCCCCCCCCAAAAAGTCGTTCATTTGCCATAAGTTCAAAAAGTCGTTATAAAACTTGTGGAGGAGCCAACCTATCAAGTGCACTGCCTTGGTACCGCCATTGTAATATTACTACACTTCATTCAGCGGGTGGTGATTCCCAAGCAATAGCAACCTAGCTACGCCATTACTGTTACACCACACCCTTGTCCGCCCCTCACCCACACACACTTCACACCCCATCAAACCCAATATAATCAAATGCCAAGCAATAACACATCCCATAACCTCATAAAGTCAACAAATATTACAAATTGTTAGAATCTGTGAGTCCACACATGAGGCTTAAAAACCCTTGGACAATGTACCCTGTTTCCTCACCTGAATCCCCCTCGTCTCCTCCTCGCGTATGGAACATGAGGTTAGCGCCCTGAGTTACACATCATTGTATCCGTCTGTATTTCACCTTCTCACGGGAGGCATTGTTAAATTTTATCCGGCCGTCAATTCCTCAGAACATTTTCACCGTGCTTATGGCGTCCTCGAGGCTCGCGGTGGCTTCCACTCACTGTGACCACTCTCCGTCACGCTCAAACCCTCGAAAGGTAAAAAAAATATCCACTACGCTTTTTAGCAGAAAAAAAAACGAATAAAAATAAACATATTCATTTCAAGTAATTACATGTCAGTATAATAGACATACTTAAAGAAAAATTTATCCCATCAAGCAATTTTCAAGAGAGTATTTGCATGATTGGTAATACTACAGATATTGCGCATGCGCAGTTGCAGCAGAGAGAGAGAGAGAGAGAGAGAGAGAGAGAGAGTTAAAAGAGCTATGAAGAGATGAAAATATGATGGTAGGCTGAACGCAGCGAACGCTCCACACTTGCATAATATTAAGCACAAACATTGAAACATACCTCTGCTGGCATAGGTACGTAAACGTACTACTACATAGTAATTTCAACAGCCGCGCCTGCGCTTCGACATTCCGTGAAGCTGTATTTTTTTGTTTACCCATGAAAGGTGAGTATTCAGAGGAAAGAGGTTATTTTGCAAATTATTTCCTATGATGTCACTTTTAGCTGGTCTTATTTTATTCTTTCTTCTCTTTTTCAAGACTTTGTGACAGTGGCACCAGAGCTCTGGTGATCTTGATCTTGATGTTACAGGTGGCCTTTTCTTCATAGGCTAGGCCTTTAAACCGGCTGCTCCTGTAGTCTTGTTCTTGTTCTTGTTTTAGGGCTGTAGAAGTCTATTGTTATTTTTCTCATATACCCAACATTCTTTCCAAAAAACTCTTTCACTGTCTCAATCATCCGTCCACTCGTCTCACCACACAGTCCAAGCAGTAATAACATCCATCCTCTTTCTGTTACTTTCAAACCACCTCGTTCAGTCACTCACATTTCAGTCAAAACCACACGCATCATTTTCCTCTCTCCCCGCTATACGTTCACATCTAGTATTCACATGTTTCCACTGTTCATCCTCACCCAGTAACACATCTGGCACGTCTTTGAGCGACTTGGTGGTATATGACTTTTGTGCTCCGGCTCTCCAACGCAATATCACTGTCAATAAACGTTTTCGTTAGCCACGTCATTACACTACGTGGACGGTGTGGCCTGGCTCTGCTGTGTGGGGCTGTGCGTTGCCTGTGACCTAGACTACCTGCTCCCGTGATCAATGCCGCTTGACGGGGAGGTCCACATGGACACCATCTCAGTTGGCCCAAGAGGTCCCGCTCGGCCTTCCCCTTCATCTGCGGTGAGACACAACAAGACTGAAAAGTCATGCAAAACAACACGGCTCCTACGCCACAAAGTCACTGCCTCACCTCCTCCCCGCGTTGCTAAACCCACGATTCTGTCCCACTGCTTCTGCTCCTGCTTCCGCCTGCCCTTATACTCAGCCTCAACGCCTCATCTTATCAGGTCGCTGAGGGCTCCGTCATTCATTAACCTGGGAAGGTGGTCCAGGGCCCAGTTTTTAAACTCCATAGTTCAAAAGAAAAAATTCGTTGTCTAGCATATACCATCACCGGGGGGGGCAGAGGTATCAAATTCCGAGCGGGCCAACTTGACAACTTGCCCAGCCCCAGAGTCTGTCACAATGCTGGGGGAGGTCCGTGTTTGAAGTGCGGGTGCATCGGACGACGACCCGACCTACATGTTTGGGAGGAATTTTCCCTATCTCTCCCGAACTGACAAATGACGAGATTCAACGGATACAGACTTGACGATCCCCTACCAAAATTGTTAGACGCTATACGGATCCCGGCTCACGCCCGGGGACGACTGTCAGACGGAGGCTAACATGGCCATCAGAATTAATTTAGGGGCCCCCTCCCGGACCGGGTCTCCCTTCAACAGTGCCGTTTACGGGTCCGAGGCACCCACCCCCTTGTTCCTCCGGGTACCCGCTGCCTCCTTTTTGTCCTGTAATGCCACCTGGCACAGAAGGTCGCTGCAGTACTGAGCGGCTTTCATGTTGCAGAGAAGTGTGCCGGCGATATCCTGCCTTTTTTCGTGGTGGTGACACCGCCCCACCTATAAAGCAGTGACGGCTTACCTCAGGCGGAAGCAAGTGCACAGCTCCAGCACGAGACTACCTACTCCATGTCAGACGTGAAGCGGCAGCTGAGGGGGGCATCTCCCTGGGACCTTCCGTCCCAGGGGGCCCCAGCACAAGAGCTGCCCCCCCTACTCGGCCACTTCCTGCCTGCTACTCCAGGGCCTGCCCCTGCAGTCAGCCTGCACCTACCAAGCCATTGAGCCCCACAGTCAACATAGTCCAGAGCTGCTGGTGCGTTCACCCCCACCCGCCCACCACTGACCAGTGGATCCCCTTCCCCCAAAACCCAAGACGCAGACCTCCCCCCGGCACCTTACCATACCCGCCCTTAAACAAGGGCACGACCGCCTTCCGCGGAGTGGGGCCTTATAGGGAGGCGGGAGGCTGAGTTTTCATCTCCTTACCCCTTATTACTGGGTCCCCCCACTCCGCCATGTTTCTTCCCTGCCTCCACGCACATCAGCCATGCCCAGACGCCAGCAGTCCAGCAGCCCTGCCCTCACTGTGTAGTGCTAAGCCTTGCGACGCCTCCTACTTCTCACAGCCCAGCATGCTTCGGGCTTTGCATGGCAGCCTTCATTAAGGAAATTGAACCCTAGCACTTGATTTCTTTAATCCCTTCTTTAAGGTTTCATGCCTTAGAGATGCCTCATTTCGATGCTTGCCAGGCCTCCTACCTTTTTATGTCACTCACGCAGTGAGTCCTTTATCCCCTCCCATTCATCTTCTGGAACGCCCGGTCTCTGTACCGGAAATTCCAGTCTTTAAAAAATCCCGCTCTATCATACACTCCTCTAGTTTGTTGCGTCTGGAGACGTGGGCTCACAGACGCATTCTCCCCCCTCCTTTCCCAAACTATGATCCTACAGGATGGACAGGGGGACCGGCGGTGGCAGGAGGCGGCATGCTTCTGCTGGTCCACGATCCCTCCTCTAGCCCTCTCACATCACTCTTTCCCTGGAAGGTGGCCTGGAAACTGGGGGTGAATGTTACCTTTGAGTCAGGGCACCCCTCAGATTCTTTGATTACAAATCCATGTTTAAACATAAACCCTTCAGGAATTCCAGCACTTGTTCTCTCAGCTTTCCCCCCAGCTTTAATAATGGGTGATGTTAATCGCCCATCATGACCCTGGGAACCGCCTCCCCAGGAGCCGAAGAAACGGCGTCGGGCAGGTCCCTCTCGAGCTTTCTGGCGGACAGGGTTTCTTTATCTCTCCTCACTCCACCTGGCCTTACTACCAGGGAATGATCCAGCTTCAGGGAACCCCTCCCCTTGGACCTCTGCGCCGGGGTAATGGCCCCCTCCTCCTCACCACGTCACACGGCCCTTACATGGGGAGCGGACCATCTTCCTGTTGTAATTTCCTTCCTCAGTACCACCAACCCCCTCCCCCTTCACGCAGACCTCGTTGGTCCTTCACCAAAGGAGCTGGCTCTTTTCAATCCGAACTAATTCATTACCCCTTCCATACCCCTCCCTTCATGGATATAATTCAATACCTCACGGCTCCACCCTGGTGGACGTGGGGGTCCACACTTTCATCTATCACTTCCCACCCCTCCCGCTCTTTCCGGGTCCCATGGTGGTCCCGGAAGTGCTGGCGGCACAGCCCTTTCAGGCCAAACGCCAGCCTTTAGCGTGGCGAAAGAACCCCATCCCTTTGCTCCGTAGTCGCTTCCGTTTATTGGAGCCCGATGCCAAACTTGTATCTTGATTGGAAACGTTCTGCATGGGCCTCCTTTGTGATTCCCTGTCTTATCCCTCATTCAGTCTCGGGCTTGGTCCTTTTTCAGGAAGATGGCCACCCTGAGACCCCCCTTCACTTCCCGTTAACTAGTAAACGGTGCCCTCCTCATCCTGATGCCGACAAAGTACCGAGTTGCCTTGCCTCCCACATTCACTACTACACTCGGCTTCCAGGACCGTACCCACACCTGTGTTACCCCCTTCACACACCGGCCCATACAATTAGCACTGCTATAACACCCAGGAAACTTTCCTTGCCTTTACACGCAATGGCGCTGGGAAGCGGGCGGGTGTGGACAACAGCCCGAAACGAGTTAGTTTCTTCGCCGCTCCCAGGGCTCTGGCCCGCCTCTTCCTGGACGTCCTCAACGCCAGCTGGCTGTCGGGGACGTTCCCTCTGTGTGGTGTCAGCCATCACAATTCCTATTCTTAAGCCTGGCAAGGCCCGTCTGAGTTACCTCCTTCATAGTCCATTAGCCTTCTCTCTAATCTTAGTAAAGTAGTAGAACAAATAAGTACGGTGTATGGTTGACTGGTGGTTGGAACACAAACACCTTCTCCATCAAAATCAGTGTTCGGGTTTCGTTCCTCACCGGGCACCGTGAGGCCCCGCTCCAGCTGGAGCCCACAACAGGAAGGATTTACCCACAAGCAATCACACTAATAGCCTTTATGACCTCACAAGCAGCTTTTGTACAACCTCCTCATAATCGCCACATTGAAAAACTTGCCCGCCTGGGAACTGCATGGCTCCCCTTCCAATGGGTTAAATCTCTTCCTGGTCTTCAAGGTCCTTTCTCTCTGGTGATCGGGGAAAACCCATTCCAGGTCCTTACCGTCACCGAGGGTCCCACAGGGTTCTCCCCTAGTCCTGGTCCTCTTCAACACTTGCTTTTCGACTTTCCCTGCTCTCCATGCACACATGCACTCATCCTGCTGAGAACATCTCTATCATTTGCTCTGTCCCACTACCAGGAGGCTCAAGACCATCTTCAACGTGGGCTTGATGCGCCACTCATGGACCTCCGGTGGCGGGCCTGACGGTGAGTGCCCAGAAGTCTAGCCTTCTGTGCTTCACCGAAGGCGTATTACCAACATCCAATGGTCAACCATTAATGGGTCCCCAATTTCCTTCAAAAACCCAGCACAAATTCCTTGGTTTCCTGTTGGATAGGCCCGCCTAACCTGGTGGCCGCCACATACAGTACCTGCCTGGTGACCCTCGTGCATCAAGAGGTTAACTTAATGAAGTTCCCTTGCAGTGGGCAAGTGGGCGTGCGGACAGAATACCCTCCTCTACATTTTCTATGCACTTAATCCGTAGCCAGTCTAGACTACGGGTGTGAGGTTATGTGCGTGCCTCACCTCCTACTCCACAAGTTACGAGTAATTCCAGAATAGTGCCTTCGTATAGCTTTGGGGGCCTTCAGGTCCTCCCAGTCACATCCCTTCAGGCAGAATCCTCCCTCCCCTCCCGTCACACCGACGCTCCACCCTCCTTGTCCGCACCTACACCAAGCTTGCCTCCTCCCCTAGCTGCCTGCCCTCCAATCCTCCTCCTCCGACACGGTAGGGAACTCTTCATGGCCCCCTACCCGTATTACAAGCCCACACACTTCGTAGAGCGAGCCCTCTCCTTCTGCTTCTATCCGGGTGACTCCCCCTCCTTTGCACTCTGGAGAGCCTCTCCCCTGGCCCTGGTTTCCTCTCTCTTCTCTCATTCTCCTTCCCTCACACCAACCAATGGTCCAAGCGGCTTGCCTGTCCGGTGCAGGGCTGGTACCTTTTTTACTCCCGCATACACACACGTACAATAAACCCCTCCACATTTACACGACGGCTCCGGTCGTCTGCCATCCCCTTCTCCGTCGGTGCGGCCAGTTCATCCCGGCCAGGTCACTTGCCACCGCTGGAGGTTGCCACCCACTTGCCTCCCTCCTCACGGCAGAACTCTTTGCCATTAGAGAGGGCATCAAGTATGCCCCACCGTGCCACCCTCCCCCTTCCCCCTGTAACCATCTCACTGACTCCTTCACAGCCCTCCAACTCTCCGCGGTCACCGCACTCAACACTCAACCATGCACTTTGCTTTCACATCCACAACCTCTTGCTCACTATCCTCATTCGGCCATATCATTTCACCTCAGGGTGGGTGCCCTCCCACATGGTGCTGCAGGGGCAACACTGTGGCCGACAGGGCCGGGCAGAGAGGCGCACACTCCCTCCCTTCTACCATTAGACATGACCGCAGACCTGACTGATTCACTGGACCTAACCTTCAGACTACATGCAACCGACCACTGGGACACAGAGCTGGATGACGCCTTACAGTTACACTTCACTTGGGACGAATACGACATGACACACGAACACCACTGTGGAACCCACTCACCTCAGCCGTGCCCTGGACACCGCAGTCACCAGACACGGATTGGCCACACCGCCTAAAGCACCACCTACAACAAACTGGGCATGACAGATGACCCCTCACTGCCCTTTAGGTGCCCCACATACCTGGACACACCTGAAACATCCTCCTCCTGCAATGTCCTCGCCAACACTCCACCGCACGGCAGTCCTCCCAATCACTATATCACTCCTCCTACGCAGACCAACTCTCGCGACCTCTTGGGTGGCTCTCCAGACCCTGCTTGCCTTCAAAATCCTCAAGCAACCAGACCCTTCCTACAGAAAGTCTGGCCAACTGCACAGGATCTAACCTGCTGATCCTTTGCATCTGCACCTTCGAGGCACTAGAGGCTGTGGCACCACAGCTGCACAGGCCCCATCAATACCCCAACAACACCCAACACATCTGGACACACTTTGGTGCCGGACTCGGACCATCTGTAGTTCCTTGCATTGACATCTAAGCACTGTGTCTGGTTGGAGAGAAGGTCGCCACACGGGTTCCACATACACACTTTCATACGCTGGGCCTCTTTCTCCTTATACCATTCTAGCGTTTGCTTTAGCCCATCTCATTTTCCACTTTACTCAGCCCCACATACTTCACTACTCTATGATCTCAGTGTCCACTTTCTTCACATCCCACTCAAGGGCCTTCCTTTTTTTTCAAAAAAAAATCACCATTCAACATCTTCCATTCAATACATTCGGTCTTCCATACAGTGATACATCCACCAAATCGCAATCCACTTCTTCTACCATTTTTTGGGATCTGCTTTCCCACATTACTACTCCATTCACTCCACAAATAAACTTTCGTGCCAATCGTGTGTCCCCATTCGTTCCAGTCTGATCTTATACCGAGTCGTGGCTTCGAATGTATCTCAATAAATTTACTCCACCCATGTCACACCTCTTAAACCTCAGTCCGCTGCATACCTGGGTGGCATTCAGTGCCCATTCTTTGCTACTTATTTTGTACACTTCCAATTCTCTATTTCACTCTCATTCCATGCAACACCTCCATGACCATACATAATGCTTGGGACAGCCACACTTTTCAACACTTACCCTCAAACACATCATACTTGTTGCCCTCATCCTTGCCACACTCCCAAGTCGACCAACCCACTGATTGGCCTGGCTGATCTTTTCAGCCTTTGCTTTTCCACATCCATTGGAACTCATGCACATCCCTAGGTACTTGTATTCACTAGTTTGTTCTAATTCATTTTCTCCCAGTCTCCATGTAGCGTTTCTGTCATCCTCTGTTATATTTACTACTAGCCGCAAAGCCGCCCTCCGGGCGGACTTTTTGGCTAGCTCCTGCGGAGGGCTATTGGTGGTGGGCCTTCGGCCCACCACCTGTGTTTGGTGGGCCTTCGGCCCACCAAACACGGACTCTCCAGATAGCCCCTTCTAACTTTCCTGAAATCATGGATGTAGAAATGTATGTATTACCCCCACCCATTCACTCACCCATTACCCATCACCCCCCACCCATTCACTCACCCATTACCCATCACCCCCCACCCATTCACTCACCCATTACCCATCACCACACACCCATTCACTCACCCATTACCCATCACCCCCCACCTATTCCCTCACCCATCACCCATCACCCCCAACCCATCACCCCCCACCCTTTCACTCACCCATCACCCCACACCCATTACCCATCACCCACCCATTCACTCACCCATTACCCATCACCCTACATCAAGGTTTCCTCAATTCTCGCAACCCACTTTTTTTCCACAATGTATCGCTAATAGGCTGCTAAAAAAAAAAAAAAAAAGTGATCGGATCATCTCATAAATGGGCTTAAAACCTTCCCCTGGTCAACCCGGTTCCAAAATGTTTCATATGAGGTGATTGCGCCACAGGGGGGCGGAACCTATACCAGAACACACACACACACCACACACACACACACACACACACACACAGAACAGACAGACAGACAGACACACTTTCGCTTATATTTACCATTACCCATCACTCCCCACCTATTCCCTCACCCATCACCCATCACCCCCAACCCATCACCCCCCACCCATTCACTCACCCATCACCCCACACCCATTACCCATCACCCCACCCATTCACTCACTCATTACCCATCACCCTACATCAAGGTTTCCTCAATTCTCGCAACCCACTTTTTTTTTTCACAATTATCGCTAATAGGCTGCTAAAAAAAAAAAAAAAAAAAAAGTGATCGAATCATCTCATAAGTGGCTTATGAACCTTCCCCTGGTCAACCCGTTCCAAAATGTGCCATATGAGGTGATTGCGCCACGGGGGGCGGAACCTATACCACACACACCACACACAACAGACAGACAGACAGACAGACAGACAGACAGACGACCACTTTCGCTTATATTATTATAGATTACCCATCACTCCCCACCTATTCCTCACCCATCACCCATCACCCCCAACCCATCACCCCCACCCATTCACTCACCCATCACCCCACACACCATTACCCATCACCCCACCCATTCACTCACTCATTACCCATCACCCTACATCAAGGTTTCCTCAATTCCCCGCAACCCACTTTTTTTTTTCACAATTATCGCTAATAGGCTGCTAAAAAAAAAAAAGAAAAAAAAAAAGTGATCGAATCATCTCATAAGTGGGCTTATGACCTTCCCCTGGTCAACCCGGTTCCAAAAATGTGCCATATGAGGTGATTGCGCCACGGGGGGCGGAACCTATACCACACACACACACACACAGACAGACAGACAGACAGACAGACAGACAGACAGACAGACAGATAGACAGACAGACACACTTTCGCTTATATTATTATAGATCATCACCTTACTTTTCTCACGGCTAAATTTTACTCCAAAGTCTCTCCCATACTCATTCACCACATCTAACATGCTCTGGAGTTCCTCGGCCGACTCACTCATAACTACCATATCATCTGCATACATTAACAAGCTTATTTTGTCGTTTCCTACTCTCACTCCTGCATCCATTCTTCTCATCCTTACTGCCAGTTCCTCAGTATACAGACTAAACAAGGTTGGGGACAGAGTGCATCCTTGCCTAACACCTCTCACTCCTCACCCATTCTGTTTCTATACTACCTAGCCTATATTTTGCTCTAGTGTCTTCATACATGCTTCTCACTATGTTCACTATCTTTTGGCTCAACCCAACCTTTTCCAAAACCTTGCATAACATTTCTCTGTTTACTCTATCATAGGCTTTCTCAATGTCTAGGAACCCAAGGTACAGTGTCTTTCCCTCCCTTTCCTTCTTTTCAATTATTTCATTCACCACAAACATGTTGTCCTCTGCCCTCCTATCCACTCGAAAACCATTTTGCTCCTCACCTAACACCATAGCTCTCTCCAACCATTTACACAACCTTTCCTTCAACACTGCACTAAAAACTTTACCTACTGTATTCATTAGGGCTATTGGTCTATAGTTCTTCAATTCACTCTTACTCTTGTATCCTCCTTTATGCAATAGGGTCACTCTACATTCATTCCATTTTCTAGGCACCCTATCTTCTTCCCACACACGGTTAAAAAAGGTCAGTCATTCTGTCCCAAACACCACCTCACCCCCATTCTTATACATCTCATATGGTATTTCATCCGGGCCTGCTGCTTTTTCATTCTTTTGCCTTCTTACACACTTCTCTACTTCATCCCTGCTAATCCATTCATTCAACTCTTCCGCATCTTTTCCTTCCAACGTTATACATTCTGGTCTTACGTCAAAGATTTCACCCACGCCTCCTATGTCTTCCCAAAAGTTTTTTATAACCTCTTTGATTTTTGTCTCATCTGTTACACATTCAGCATTTACTTTCAAGGCTTTCACATCTTCATTCCCAGCCATCTTTTCCCCTCTCATGAATCTGTACCACTCACGCCCACCTGCAAGTCCTTTCTCTTTCAGGGATCGGATCTTACTCCTGTCACACATAACTTTCGCATCTCTTATCTTTCGTTTTGTTAGTCGCTGCTGTTTCACATATTCTGTCCATGCATTCTGGTATTCATCCTCCGCTTCTTCACTTTCTTGCCTCCTTTTTTTTAACCTCTACATTCTTGTTAACCTTTTTCGTTCCTTCCTTGCCTCTCTAATATCCTCATTCCACCATGGTTTATTCACTCTCTTTCTTCCATTTGTTCTAATAAACCCTATTTTTTTAAGTGCAGCGCTCCTCACATTTTCCGTTAGTCTCACCT
>JACEEZ010007064.1:85000-95142 GCA_016584305.1 Chionoecetes opilio | reverse complement strand
CTATCGTAAAGCGTCTTATAGCGGATTATTACATATACATCAGGTAATACAGGGAGGTTCGAGATACGAGCGTAGGTCCACGGTATACCGTAAAGCGAATCTCGTATAGCGAAATCATAAATGGTAAAAATAGTTGTTCCAGGACCCATCAAAGACATGTTTTCTAGCTAAATAAACTATACCAAACACAGCAACACAACAGCGTCTATATTACCCACACTGTGCTACCTATTCTGTAGAAAAAGCATGCTGAAAAGAGAAATAGCACACAAAAGGTTGTACTGTTGAGGACGGGGTTGTACAAGACGTTGTACTGTAGGGGACGCCGCGTGATACAAGAGGGTAGGGTAGGTAAGGGACAAGGGAGGGTGCGCAGACCTCTTCCACTGCCACAAACTCGTCTCTGCGCATCTGAATCATTGTACATTGTTGTGTACACTTTAGCTAGACACAGGTTACACCAAACACAAGAGTTCACACACAGGTTTACTTCGGCGGGAATATGTAGGTACAGCATAGGAATCCCACGAGGAACAGAGAGAGGAGGAGTTGTGTCCTCTCACTGGGTGGTAGGTAGGTAACTGCCAGAAGCTGGTCTAGGAAGCCAGGGCGGGAACCCAGCAACGGAGGTGTGGGAGGAATTTGGGTCACGAGCGAGTCAGGTCCACGCCAGGTGTTGGCTTGACCTTTAGGGGTAATTAGCCAGGTGTGTGGCCCAAGCTGGGGCCACCACATCATCATCATCATACAGCCCAGATCCATACGTGGTAGGGCGCGCATTTTGAACTTGGTAATTTTACTCACCCCGTTTGAATGTCGTAGCATTGGATTTTCGATCTGTATATTGAAAATAGACCCTAATTTACTCAGCTCGTATCATTGATTTCTCGTTTACCGAATGCTCGTTTAACGGGACCTCCTGTACTGTATTTCAAGATGTCAGCTCCATCACGCAAGGGTGTCTCCAGCAGGAAGGGAATGAAATTGAAGAGCCTGAGCCTGCAGGTAAGGGTCAAAAGGGCAAAAAGACGACTTTATTGCGACTGAGGATATGCCGAGTGTAAGCAAAGAGATGCAATTATAATATCAATATGCCGAGATACATTATTTTTTGACGATTTCCTGTTTACATGTTCACACAAGAGGTTGTGAGGGCATGATATGCCGAGTGAAAACCAAGAGATGCAGTTTAGAGGAGGCGGTAGCAGAGTGGTTAGCGTCACCGAGTGGTGTTCCCGAAGACCCGAGTTCGATCCCGAGTGAGACCCATAAATCCACTAAAATCTTCTGCACCGTCGAGTGGCCTAAGAACACCCACATGTCCTGTCCATTAATTCTACCTTCGACTGCGAGTGCATGGGAGGACACAGGGGGGCGGCATGAGCCTCTAATTACAGGCGTCACTATAAGAATCCTGCCTGCGCCACCACGGGGGAGGGCCAACCATCACACTTTGTCTTTGCCTTGCCGAGTTATATCAAATTCCGAGTATACAGTGCCGAGTTATAAGGGTTTTACTGTATTGTTTAATTTCCCTGTATGCATATAGTATTTGTGATGGCTGCATGTACGAATTATACAAACTTTCATCTAAGTAAAGAACAAAGTTTATTATAGTGGTCCCTCACGTTTGGCGATTTAATTAGTCTAGCCAAACCAGCGCCAAATGTGAATTTCGAACAAACACGAATGGTATTTTCAATGGGAAAATTATCCACGACTCTTTGACGAGGCCGAGTCCACCCTTTTTTTTCCATTTTCGTACTTTAACTGCTTAAAAGCAAAGACATTATACATGAAACATTAACAGCAAAACAAAAGACAATAAATAATAGATAACAGCTGTTATTTACCATTAATTATTTAGAGTTAGGCCTGGTGAGACGAGTGGGTGGTTGTGGCTGTGTGTTTACCTTTCCTCCATTTTCGTTTCTCCGCTTTTTTGGCCTTGTCCTTATCGTCACTTGGCTTCCTCGAACCACCACCACCACCACTACCAGTACTTTTAGATGCCATAGTCTTAGCGCGAAACGCCAAATTTACCGTCACTTGGAGCAAAAAACAGCACAGTCGTCAAGATGGCTGCCGGGAAGATAACAAACACCAACATGGACGCTTGCGGGCAGTGCATTCTGGGCCGACGTCATTCCGTGATGTCAGCAAGGGTCTCGCCAAAAGTGAATTTGAAATGCCAAATTGGAACTCTGGTACCATATCCAACCTATCGCCAATACCGTGTTTCGCCAAGCTGGAACTCGCCAAAAGCGAAGGACCACTGTACACGGAAATGGCAAACTTTCACCTCTTATAATGACAAACGTTGCTATATGCAAAGTCGGATCCTCGGAGATAAACAAAATTTTTGCATATAACATCACCCCTCCCCCCAATTGGTTCGTTAAAGTGAGGGTTTACCGTATAGTCAGAGGGTGGCGGAGAAGGAGGAACAAGCCTTCATCAACCAGAGGGAATTTTGAGCAAAGGCTTAAGCAAAGAGTTCAGCTTAGAAATAGATGATAGCTGTGGAGAAATCAATAGAAGCATAAGAGAAGGATGGAAAAAAAAAATGTACGAGATGCTTTTGCTAGATGCCAGAAGTGTGAGAGGAGTTGATCCAGAAAGATTTTGAAATTTCTATTGATTAAGGAGTTTTTTGGTTGTTGAAGAAAAGATTTGGCATGAGTACAGGCAGAAATATAAGCGGGCCATGGTTCCATTGATGGATGGTACGGTACTATCTGTGAGTACATCTCAAATCTGGGGACAGCATGAGAGCAAGCTGAGTTAACTTCCAAGTTACGAGCTTTAGGATAGAGAAAGTGGTGAAATTTATGCTTCCTACCAGAGAGACGCGAGAGAGAGAACCCAGTTATGCCACTCGCACACAGAGATGGATCTCTAACATGGAAGAAATAATCATTCCAGTAAAATCAGAGTAGTACTGCCTAGGTCCTCCCACTTGCTGAGGTGTAATGCCAGAAGCACCTCACTTAGGTGGCCGAGGTTGTTGGAAAGGAGCCCAAGTTGGTCCTTAGCGTCTTTTCTGGAGTGGTTGTTTTGGTAAAGGCCATCTGAGAGGAGAAAGCTTTTCTCTTTCCAGGCTAAGCGTAGTAAGTTTTTAGGGACCTCTCGTGCCATTTTACACTGATGGATACAAATCGACGAAGGAGTTGGAAGGTGTTATAATTCCCTCTTTAGTCTGTCGCTTGCTTCCCATTTCAGTTCTTCTCAAACTGGTCAATCCTTGAATGGCTCTTTTTTATTACCAGTGACGAAGAGGGACAGTTAGCACAGTTCACAGGGTTCCCGCCATGTAGGTGGTTCCTGGCAATGAGAAGGCTGATGTTTTAGCTAACGTCTGCCAAGAGATACTGCTTTTGGCTGTGACTCAATTTCAATGCCAGTCCAGTAGATCTCCGCCTTGTTGTTACAATAGGTACTCACAAGTGTTGGCATAAACAATAGAAGTCTGTTGTCCTACAAATACAAAAAATGGGCAAAAGCATCATGGAGTGGGATTATGGTGTTGGAATACAGTGATCATAGCTATGAATGTATATCATTGCAAGGGACAAATATTGGCTATATGTGAGTCACACTGCGTAAAGGATCATTAAATCGGGGGGTGAAGTACATAATCCCGTGCGGAGATTAGAGTGAGTGGGTTTACAATGTTTAATAGACCGGCGTCTGGATATACGTGGTGAGGCTATGAAATGTCATTCCTATAGTGTCGAGCCACAACAACAGCCTCAGCGATGGAATATTCGGCCCAGGTAGGGGAAAGTTCATATATTGTAACTAAGTATATGCTAAAGCTGATTAGAAACTTACTTGTTTAAACCGTGAGGAATATGCTGTTCACCACCTTTGTGTGGGTAGCATGTGGGGAGTGACCGCACACTGAGCAAATAAAACTGCCATTCGGGCCAACTCTGTTCATGTTACAAAGAGTCTGTCAACAGTGTAAATCTCTCTGCTCTTTTTCTGGATGGAATACTAAATTAGTGTCATGCCTGTAATGTAATTCCCTCGAATCACTATTACTAAAAAAAAGGAGAGTCTCCACTTCCGGGACAGCTTTAGTGGGATGCTCTTGATTGAAGGTGCCTAGTCGTCATGTCTTTAAGCATTTATCAGAGAAGAATATAAAGCATTCTATATTCTGTTTATACTTACCAATTATATAGTTTTGTGAAACAGTATCTGAGAAGTCATTACTGAGGTGTTTACTTCGATTGTATACACTGAATATGGGAAAAATAATCAAAATCTCTTCAAATCTTTATATTTGATTAACGCGTTGACAGAGTACTATCCAGTACATGTTTACTGATTATTGGTTTAGAATGTATTGATACAAAAGCTAGCAATGGAGACAGAAATTATGTCAAGGCTACTTTATAGTGAAATAGTAAGTATATAACATAACGACTTCCCCCATGTTATGGTGGAGACCCACGGATTCCTGTTTCTATTTGTATGTTTTGAATCAGTATTAGATATATTTATAATAATACATGTGAAAAAGGAATGACACAAAATGTATGTGTGCATTCTGGATACTAATAATTCAAAACAAAATGTGATTTCTAGTATACACCCAAAAATAATTTTTCAGGTACAATATCATCCTATACGACGACAGTTAGTTAATTTCAGAACGCAGAATGACATATGAAAAAATCTTAATCCATAAAACATGGTCACAAGCTGTATTTACTGATACATGACCATTAAAATACAATACCGACGACATTAACAGAAAAAAAAAACTATGTTTGATGTTTTGCTAGATGCTAAACGTATGATATAGGGGCGATGGACATTGATTTATGATTATTCGGAGCTATGATACTTTACATGCCATACCAACGACATATGCTATGTGATGTCCACGCAGAAGGCTTTACTCGCTGTGGTCGAAAGCGCATGTATGCCTCTCGTATCGGCCACACAAGTTGATGCATGGTACCTAATGGAATACAGGGCCCTCCCCTTACTGTGCAGACTGTATGGTCCCTTTTGTACAGACCGTCACATATTATGGAGTGCCACAGTCTTTGGCGAGCTATATAGCCAAACCATCTTATGATGCAGAGGGAGGACAATGCTCTTTTTTTAATGCTAGAAGCGTCTGTAAGCAGTATGTACTCCAGGTGTTGGGATGTGTATAGTGGCTTGACGTTTGCTCAAGGGGTAAGGCCTATCCGCTTCTCGTTGATCTAAGGGATGCCTATGGTGTGCGAGGCAGAAGATAGTTTAATTTTCAGAGGAGACGAGCCTCCTCAAGGTTAATCTTAATTTATTGATTTATTTTATTCATATTGTAATTACATTCCAAAATTTTGTGTTTAAATGTAGTAATCTATTTAAATTTTAATATATGGGTAAAACAAAACTTGTTGTTTGAATTGATATATCCTCAATCTTCACTCATGTGTTTATCATTTGCCTTAGCATGCTTGTCACAGACTATCTATCTTCATGAAAGAAAAAAATCTTTCCATTTAGATATTTCACTTTCTGGTCTAAGTATTCAGTCATCTCACATATCGATCAATATTCATGTCTATTCTAAACAGTAATTAAGAATACATAAAATACAACTATGTACATAAATCACTAATCTTTTCATTGTACACTATTATGCAACAGTAACAGCAATCTATGAGAACAGACACTTTTTCCTATAAGAGTGACTATTCATCTCTTCCTTGTAAATATAGATTTGTAGATCTGGAACTCTCTATATCAGCCATTCTACAATAGGGAAGGGAAGATGGCCTTCCTGTGAGGGTAGTGCTAAATCCTTCTTGTAGGCATAGTTGCTTGCCAGTGCCATACTGCCATCCTGATAGAACACCGGCAAGGGCAAAGGAGTCCCGCTGAAAAACAAATGTCAAAATTAAAAAAACTTTGATGCATGTCGCATTTAAAGGAAGTAATTGATGGCAAAAGAAATACCCAAGAGCTTCTCCAATAGTTGAAGCCTCCTTTCATGTTCAATGAAAGATAAAGTGATTAATGGACAGTATTATAGCAGGATTTGTCAAATGAAAATTCAATAATACCAGATAAATGAATGTGCACCTAAAGTCCGTGTTATGGAACATACTTGTTAAATTATATGAGTAAGGCTTTACCTGCCTCTTTATTTATCATTATTCATGTGCCTAGGTAACCAATCTAAATCATACAGAGGCATCTATCATATTATTTTATCATGTATAAAAATGTCTCTTTTTTGTTCGAAAAGTAATCAAAGGAGAACCTCGTTTATCCGGCACCTCTTTCGGGGGGGAGCGCATGCCGATAACTCATTTTGCGTTGTTTTGAGAGTACTCTTATGGATCGCCCCAAAATCCCCTTTTTTTTTTTTTTTCTCCCATCACAAGGAACGGCCAAGGGCACAACAAAAATGAGATAATACAAACGCCCGCCTTAGTGCCAGTCACTATAAAGAAGACAGTAAGAGAATAAAATAAAAAAGAGGGTGAGCCAATTTAGTTCGGGAGGTTGCTCTTGTTACTCTATTTTGAAAAGATGTACGTCATAGAAAGTGCGATAAAATAGAAACGAAGAGAGTTCCAGAGTTTATCAGTGCGAAGAAAAAAAAAAAAAATAAAAAAAAAAATAAAAAAAAAAAAAAAAAAAAAAAAAAAAAAGGGCCTGGGTCGATTTAGTGCCGTGTTGTGAGGTTGTGTATGTGTGCTTTTAAATGCGGTTAAACGAGGTTCTCCATGGAATGAGTCATTTGTAAGTACCCCCAGTGATATAGATGTACGAGACAACTTATCTAGTGTTTGCACAACTGTCGTGACTATTCAGGAACCGTTAAAAACTGGTGGCCTTTCCAACGTGACTTGAAAACCTTTATAACCTATAGTAATAGGTCTACTGTTGAATTTGTCACAACAGACGCTAATTCTATATTATTCATACTATTGAATTCATAAATGTGATTCGTAAAAAGGATAGGGACTACGCTATGCTGCGTGTGCATGATATTAATCTTATCGCATTAGCCCTTGGCATGTGGTGTGGACAATAACACTACACCGGGACACAGATATTATATCAAAGATAGAAATAAAATAATCTGCATGTCGATATAAATAAATTAAATTTTTGTGGGCGTCTAAGAACTTATGTCTTTGTCCTAAAATTAGACTCAAAATGTTACCATGCATCCTCCAAGTAATCCAGTAAGATTTTATATGTCCTGGAGACAGCCATATACTACATTATTGTAGTCAACAAACCATACAAAACAACATTTATCGCCTCTTGTCTTACTCTTTGATACCTTTACTTTAAACGCTGTGAATTGTTGACTTATGGTGAGATTGGGATAGGTGTGTGCTAGGTATCTATTATATTATATATATATATTGTATACATCCTATAATATAGATATGTATATTTATACTAAAATTACTTCATAGATATATATAATAGAGATGTGTTTATATAGTATTGTATATAGGTAGTATTAGCAATGTTATATATATATATTATTGTATATATATATAGAGGTATATAGATATATATAGATAGAGAGATAGAGATATTGTATATGACTATAGAGGTAGACAGAGATAGGGATGACATAGAATGATGCTATATATCAGAAGAATAAGAGACAGGAGAGATCATGGAGATGATAGAGAGATGAAGATAGACAGAGCAGAGAGAAATATGATGAGAGAGCGAATATATAGAGATAGATATATAGATATAGTATATATTGACGATGATATAGAGAGTAGCTATAGATGAATAGTATGATATATATAGATTAGTTGATTTCTGTTGGGATACATTCATGATGTTCTATAGTGACAGAGGACACTCGTTCAATACTGTGGGTTGTTGTATGCGCAACGTTTCGCCAAGGATTCTTGGAAGCAGCAGAAGGTGAGGTATGCTATGGGAAACGTCATGTGAGCCGGATGATGCCAGGGCCGGGGCGAAACGGCGCAGTGAAACAACCCCAAGTGAGGACGAGGGTCTGCTGTGCACCCGGAAACATCATGAGAGATGATGAAGAGAGAGAGAGTAAGAGAGAGAAGAGAGAGAGCAACGAGATGAGAGAGAAGATGATGAGAGAGAGGAGGAGAGGAGAGTAGAACGAGAGAGAGAGAGAGATGAGAGGAGAGACGAGAGAAGAGAGATATAGAGAGAGTAAGAGCGAAGAGATGTAAGAGAGAGAGAGAAGATATAGTGAGAGAAGATGAGAGATGAGAGAGAGAGAGAGAGAGAGAGGGAGAGAGAGAAGAGTATGAGAGAGAGAGAGAAGAGAGAGAGAGCGAGTCCGAGAGAAGGAGAGAGAGCCAAGAAGCTATGAGAGCGAAAAAGACAGAGAGAGAGAAAGGGGAGAGAGAGAGAAAGACAGAGAGAGAGAAAGATGGGGAAAAAAGGGAAGGGAGAGAGGAGAGAGAAAGACAGAGATAGAGGAAAAGACAGAGAGAGAGAGAGAAAGAGAGAGAGAGAGAGAGAGAAGAGAGAGAGAGCGAGAGAGAGAAGAGAAGAGCGAGAGAGAGAAGCGAGAAGTTTTCCTTTTTTTTTTTTTCCTTTATTTCTTGTCGTCGTCGTTGGTTTTTTTTTCTGTCTTTTTTTCCTTTCTTTGTTGTGTTTTTTTGGAGGAGAGAGAGACAGGAGAGATATAGAAGAGAGATAGAGAGAAAGAGAGAAGAAGGAGAGATGAGAGAAGATAGAGGAGAGAGAAAGAATACGAGAGAGAGAGAGATAGGAGAGAAGAGGAGAGAGAAGAGAGAGAGAGAGAGAGAAGAGAGAAGGAGAGAGAGAGAGAGAAGAGAGAGAGCGAAGACAGAGCGATAATATAAGAGAGAGATAGAGAGGAAAGACATAGAGAGAGAGAGAGAGTAAGAGAGAGTGAGAAAGAGAGAGTAGAGATAGAAAGTACAGATACGAGAGATGAGAGAGAGAGATGAGAGAGAAAGACAGATAGGATAATGAAGAGAGAGAGAGAGCGTAGAGAAATACATTGTATGAGAGAGATAGTAGATATGTAGAGAAATACATGAGTAGAGAGAGATCGAGAGAGTATTGAGTAGAGAGAGAGAGCGGAGAGATGTATGAGAAAATACTAGTAGATGAGAGAGACTGAGAAGATAGAAAGACATACGATATTAGGAGCGATAGAACAGTAGAGATAGAAAGACAGATAAGAGACGATATATAATGAGAGAGAAAGACAGAGATAGAGAGAGAGAGAAGATAGAGAGAGATTATTATGATTATATAGAGAGTATAATGATGTATTGCATGTATATAGAGATAGTAGAGAAGTGGATATATTACGAGTAGAGATTTCTATATGATATTATATATTATAATAGATATATATATAATGATATAAACTATATTGAGAGAGAGATATATTGAGAGATAGTAATAGATACTATATGTAGAGTGAGATAGATATAGATTATTATA
Source organism: Chionoecetes opilio (assembly GCA_016584305.1). Lineage (NCBI taxonomy): Eukaryota > Metazoa > Arthropoda > Malacostraca > Decapoda > Majidae > Chionoecetes > Chionoecetes opilio. The sequence continues at coordinate 85,680 of JACEEZ010007064.1, read as the reverse complement.
ACTATGAGTATAGATTATGAAGAGACATAGATATATGATAGATTATATACTTCTATATATAGCAATGTATTATTAGTATATGATATTATATATATATATGTATATAATATTATGATAGATATAAGAGTATATATATATATATAGATTACCTATTATATATAGATTATTATATTTATATATATAAAATATTATATATATATAATATATAATATATATAATTTATATATATATATTAATAAATTTATATATAATATATATATATATTTTAAAATATAATAATATAATAAAATATATAAAATATATAAATAATATATATAATATATAATATATATATATTAAATAGATAAATATATATTATAATTATAATAAGATATATAAGAAAATAATATATAATTAATATAATATATATATATATAAATTATATATTAAAATATATTTTAAAATATATAAAATTATAAATATATAAAATTAAAAAAAATATAAAATATATATATATATAATATATAAAATATATATTATATATATATAGAATATATATATATATATATATATAATTATATAATATTTTATATATAATATATAAAATATAATAAATTATAATATATAATATTAAAATTATATATATAATATATAATATATATAATAAAATATATAATATTATAATAAGATAAGCAAAAACT
>JACEEZ010007064.1:22500-80000 GCA_016584305.1 Chionoecetes opilio | reverse complement strand
TTATATAATATTTTAAAAATAGAAAATTTTTTAATAATATATAAAAATTAATATTATATATAATTTTTTTTTATTAATATAATAAAATTTATTATATAGTATTTATAAAAATATTATATGATATAAATATAAAAATTTTAATATATATAATTAGATAAAAAATATATTATAAATTTAAAATATAATGTTATATATTTATAATAATATATTTAATATTATATAGATAATAGATTTTATATTATAAAAAATATTATATATAAATTTTATAATATAAATAAAATTTATTTTTAAAATATATAATATAATTATAATATATTTTAATATAAAAATATATTATATTTTATATAAATTTATATATAATTATATAAAAATATTTATATATAATTTTAAAATTTTTAATATATATTATTATAATAAAATTTATAATATATTTTTAAAAATTAAAAAATATTAAAAAAAAAATTAAATATAAAAATATATTATAATATATAATATATTATATAAATTATTTTTTTAAAATATATAAAATAATATATATATAAAATATTTATATATTAAATTATAAAAAAATTTAAAATAATATAAATAAAATAATATATATATAAATATATAAAAAAATATTATTTTAAAATAATTTTTAATATTTTATAAAAATATATTTATTTTTAATAATATAAAAATTTTAAAAATATATAAAAGTATATTTTATAATATATATATTAAATATAATAATTATAATAAAAATAATAATATAATATATAATAAAATTATATTTATATATAATATAATTATATTATTTTATTTAATATATAATATATTAAAAATAATATATTATTTTATATTATAAAAAATTAATATAAAAAATAAAATATTTTTTAATATATTATTAAAAATTTTATATATAATAAAAAAAATTTCAAAATTTTTTAAAAAAATTTTTTTTTATGATTTATATTTTATAAAATTTATTATAATTTTTATAATATTAAATTATATTAAAAATTTTTTTTTAAAAAATTAAATTTTTTTTAAAAATATAAAATTTTTTTAAAATATCCCCATTAATAACCACCATTATCACCATACCATAAACCCACACCACAAAAATCATTTCACATATTTACCTTTAAATCACCCCCCACCTATTCCTTTCACCCATCACCCATCACCCCAACCCATCACCCCCACCCATTCCATCACCTTTTTCACCCCACACCCATTACCTCACCCAAACCATTCACTCCACCCATACCCATCACCCTCCCAAAAGGTTTTCCTCAATTCTCGCAAACCACTTTTTTTTCACAATTACGCTAATAGGCTCAAAAAAAAAAAAAATTATCGGATAAATTCATATTGGCTTAAAACCTTCCCCTGTCAACCCGGTTCCAAAAATGTTCATATGAGGTGAGCGCCACAGGGGGCGGCCATACCCAACCACACACACACACACCACACACACACACCACCAACACAAGCACACTTTCGCTTATATTTCCCATTACCCATCACCCCCACCAAAAATTCCTCACCCATCACCCAACCCCCCATCACCCCCACCCATTCACTCACCACACCCCCACAACCCTTACCCATCACCCACCCATTCATCACCCAATACCCATCACCCTACATAAAGGGTTTTCCCTAAATTCTCGAAACCCACTTTTTTCCACAATTATCGCTAATAGCTCTAAAAAAAAAAAGTGATCGGACCCATCTCATAAATGGCTTAAAACCTTCCCCTGGTCAACCGGTTTCCAAAATGTCCAATGAGGTGATTCGCCACAGGGGGCGGAACCATCCAGACACACACACACACACCACACACAACACACCCCACAAAAAGACAGACGAAGACACACCTTTCGTTTAAATATTCCCATTACCCATCACCCCACCTATTCCCTCACCCATCACCCCCAACCCATCACCCCCCACCCATCACCACCCATCACCCCAAAACCCCCTTTAAACCCATCACCCACCCCATTCACTCCCCCCATTACCCATCACCCTACAAAAGGTTTCCTAAATTCTCGCAACCACTTTTTTTTCACAATTATCCGCTAAAGGCTGTTTAAAAAAAAAAAAAGTGATCGATCACTCATAAATGGCTTAACCTTCCCTTGTCAACCCGGTTCCAAAATTTTTCACATGAGGTGATGCGCCAAGGGGGCGGAACCTATACCAAACACACACACAAAAAACCCACAAACAACAACCAAACACAAAAAAGACAGCGGAAAATTTCGCTTAATTACCAAAATCCATATTTACCCATCACCCCAAACCATACACCACCACCATTCACTCACCCATCACCCACACCATACCATAACCACATCATCACCATACAATCCCCTACAAAAATCTTCTAAATTTCGAACCATTTTTTTACAAATATCCTATATCTAAAAAAAAAAAAAAATTATCAATCACTCATAATCTATGCCCTTTTCCCTTCAACCTTCCAAAAAGTATATATATTCCATCAAACCTTACACAAAACCAAAACAGACAACAAACACATTTCGTATAATTAAGAAGAATATATATATTATATATGATAATAATATATAAAAGATATAATGAATATAATATTAGAATTATAAATATTTAAATAAAATATATATAATATATATATATATAATATAAGTTAGATATATATATATATATATATATATATATATAATTATATGTAATATATAGTAAATATATATTATAATATTATATATATGAATAGATAGATAATAAATTTTGATAAATATATATGAGTATATATATTAGTAGATATATTATATATAAAATCTATATTATAATAATATTGTATTAGATATATATATATATATATAGATTATATATAAGATATATATATATATATAATATATTAATTATATATTATATATAATAATATAAAATTAGGATGATATATATATTATATATAGGATAAAATATATAATATATTATTTTAGTAATATATAATAGTAATTATAATATTAATATTATATATATATATATGTTTTATATTATATATGTAGATTTATTATTATATAAATATAATATATAGAATATATAGAAAATAAAATATATTATATATATATATAGATATATATTTAATATATTATATATTATAGATTTTATAATATATATATGTATTTAATATATATATATATATAGATTTATTATAATATATATATAAAATAGATATAGATATATGAGTATTGAATATATATTATAAAAATTATATATATATAAATATTATAGATATGTATTATATAATATATTAATATATATTTATTTTTTATATATATATATATTAATATGAAAATATATATATATATATAATAATATTGAGATGAGAGATTAGATATATTAAATATATATATGTTAAAATATATATATTATATATATTTATTTTAATATTATATATAATATTATTATATATATATATATTAAAATATTTATATATATATTATATATATAAAATTATATATATATATATATATATATAATATATTTATATATATATGTTATAAAATATATATATTTTTTTATATATATATTATTAAAATATATATATAATATATTTTATATATATATTTATATATATATATATAATATATATTATATAATATAGTATTTATATATATAATTTATATAATATATTTTAATATTATATTTATATATATATATATATATATTTTATAAATATAAAATATATATATTTATATATATTTTTATAATAATATTATATATAATATATATATTATATATATATATTTTTAAATATATATATATATATATATATTTTATATATATATATAATATATATATATATATTATATATATATATATTTTTATTATATATATTATATATATATATATTAATATATTATATATATATATATATAATTTTATATATATATATTAATGATTTTTCAGGGTGACAGAGACACTCGTCATACTTGGGGTTGTTTATGCGCAACGTTTCGCCAAGGCACTTGGCATCATCAGGCTAAAAATAGTTAAATGATATAGCCTGATGATGCCAAGGCCTTGGCGAAGTTGCGCATAAACAACCCCAAAGTATGAGGGAGTGTCCCCTGTCACCCTGAAACATCATGATGTATCAAAAAGAAAATCAACTATATATATATATATTATTATATATTATATATATATATATAAAATTTAATAATATATGAATTAAATAATATTTAAATAATATTTTTATAATATGATATATTATATTTTATATAATATATATATGAATAATTATATATGTAGTATATATATGTATAGTATAATATATATGATGTATACATATATATGTGTACAATATATATATATAATATATATTTTAAATATATATATATAACATATATATATATATACATAAATAATATATAATAATATACATATACCTATATATATACATATTATATATTATACATAATACATATATATATATCATATATAAAATTATATATGAACATATATATAATTATATTTATAACATATTTTAATATAATATATATATATAACCCCACAAACCCCAATCTCCACCATAAGTCAACAATGCACAGGTTAAAAGAAAGATGCAAAGAGTAAGGACAAGAGCGAAATGTTTGTTTTGGGTTGTTGTAATTGGTATATGGCTGTCTCCTAGGACATATAAAAATCTTACTGATTACTTGGAGGATGCATGGTAAATTTTGAGTCTAATTTTAGGAAAGAACATAAGTGTCTTAGACGCCCACAAAATATTTTAATTTATTTATTATCGACATGCAGAATTATTTTATTTCTATCTTATGAATATTATCTGTGTCCCGGTGTAGCGGATTGTACCACACCACATGCCCAAGGGCTAATGCGATGAAGATTAATATCAAGGCCACACGCAGCATAGCGTATGTCCCTATCTTTTTAATGAATAACATTTAATGAAATTAAATAGTTAATGAATAATATAGAATGCGTCTGTTGTGACAAATTACAACAGTAGACCTATTACTATAGGGTTATAAAGGTTTTCAAGTCACGGTGGAAAGGCCACCAGTTAACGGTTCCTGAATGAAGTTCAACGTAAAGTGTGCAAACACGTAGATAAGTTGTCTCGTACATCTATATCACTGGGTACGTTACAAATGACTCATTACAGGAGAACCTCGTTTAACCGGCATTTAAAACAACGGCAGCCTCAAAACAACGGCACTAATCGACCCAGGCTTTTTTTTTTTTTTTTTTTTTTTTTTTTTTTTTTTTTTTTTTTTTTTTTTTTTTTTTTTCTTTCCACTGATAAACTCTGGAACTCTCTTCCTGTTTCTATTTTTCCACTTTCCTATGACTTACATCTTTTCAAAATAAGAGTAACAAGACACCTCCCGAACTAAATTGGCTCACCCCTCTTTTTTATTTTATTCTCTTACTGTCTTCTTTATAGGGACTGGCAACTAAGCGGGCTTTGTATTACCCATTTTTGTTGTGCCCTTGGCCGGTTCCTTGTGATGGGAGAAAAAAAAAAAAAAAAAAGGGGATTTTGGGCGATTCCATAAGAGTAACTCTCAAAACAACGGCAAAATGAGTTATCCGGCATGCGCTCCCCCCCGAGGGTGCCGGATAAACGAGGTTCTCCTGTATTACTTTTCGAACAAAAATAGACATTTTTATAGATAAAACTAATATGATAATGCACTATGTATGATTAAATGGTTACCTAGGCACATGAATAATGATAAATAAAGAGGCAGGTATAGCCTTACTCATATAATTTAGCAAGTATTGTTCATACAGCGAATTTAGGTGCAACATTCATTTATCTGGTATTATTGAATTTTCATTTGACAAATCCTGCTATAATACTGTACATTAATCACATTATCTTTTCATTAAACATGAAAGGAGGTTAACTATTGGAGAAGCTTCTTGGGTATTTCTTTTGCCATCAAATACTTACCTTTAATGAACAGACATGCATCAAAGTTTTTTAATTTGACATTTTGTTTTCAGCGGGACTCTTTGCCCTTGCCGGGTTCTATCAGATGGCAGTATGGGCACTGGGCAAGCACTATGCCTACAAGAAGGATTTTAAGAACTACCCTCACAGGAAGGCCATCCTTCCATTCCTATTGTAGAATGGCTGATATAGAGAGTTCAAGAATACAAAATGATATATTACAAGGAAGAAGAATGATAGTCTCTTATAGGAAAAAGTGTCTGTTCTCATAATTGCCTGTTACTGTTGCAATTATAGTGTACGAATGAAAGATTAGTGATTATGTATATTGTATTTTATTGTATTCTTAATATATGTTTAGAATAAGATGAATTGATAGATATGTGAGTGACTGAATACTTGCCAGAAAGAGAAAATATCTAAGGAAAGATTTTTTTCTTTCATGAAGTAAGGTTCTGTGAAAGCATGCGTAAGGCAAATTGAATAACATGAGTGAAGTATTGAGGATATAGCAATTCAACAACAAAGTTATTGTTTTACCCAATATATTAAAATTTAAATAGATAAGACATTTAAACACAAAATTTTGGATGTAAGTAAAATATGAATAAAATAAATCAATAAAATTAGATTAACCTTGAGGAGGCTCGTCTCCTCTGAAAATTAAACTATACTTCTCCCTACACCAGAGGCATCCCCTTATATCAAAGAGAGGGGATAGGCCTTACAGCCCTTGAGCAAACTTCCAAGCCCTACCATCCAAACCCTGGAGGTCATACTGCTTACAGACGCTCTAAGCATTAAAAAAAGAGCCATTGTCCTCCCTCTGCATAATAAGATGTTTGCTATAGAGCTCGCCAAGACTGTGGCACTCCATAAATATGTGACGGTCTGTAAAAGGGACCATACAGTCTGCACAGTAAGGGGGAGGGCCCTGTTCCATTAGGTACCCATGCGTCAACTTTGTGTGGCCGATACGGAGGCATACCTGCGCTATTCGCCACATGCGAGAAAGCCTTCCATGCGTGGAAATCACATAGCATATGTCGTTGTTATGGCAGGTAAGTATCATAGCTCCTGAATATCATAAATCAATGTCATACCCCATATATCATAAGTTTAGAATCTAGCAAAACCATCAAACATAGTTTTCTGTTAAATGTAGCGGTATTGTATTTTTAAATGGTAATTTAATCAGTAAATACAGCTTTTGACCATGTTTTATGGATTAAGATTTTTTCATATGTCAATTCTTCGTTCTGGAAATTAAACTAACTGTCTTCGATATAGGATGATATTGTACCTGAAAAAATTATTTTGGGGTGTACTAGAAATCACATTTTGTTTGAAATTATTAGTATACAGAATGAACACATACATTTTTGTCATTCCTTTTCAATGTTTATATATAAATATATATAAAATACTGATTCAAAACATACAAATAGAAACTAGGAATCCGTGGATCTCCAACATACATAGGGGGAAGTCAGTTATGTTATATACTTACTATTTTACTATGAAAAGTAAGCCTTGACATAATTTCTGTCTCCGGCTGCTTTTGTATCAATACATTCTAAACTCATTATATGGCGGTAGTACTCTGTCAACGCGTTTCATTAAAGATTGAAGAAGATTTTGATTATTTTCCACCAATATTCAGTGTATAAAATCGAAGTAAACACCTTCCATGTAATGAATTCTCAGATACTGTTTACACAAAACTATAATAATTGGTAAGTATAAAAGAACTAGAATGCTTTTATTGTCTCGGATAAATGCTTAAAAGACATGACACTAGGCAACTTCAATCAAGATCATCCCACTAAAGCTGTCCCGGAAGTGGAGACTCTCCTTTTTTTTAGTAAATAGTGGATCGAGGAATTACAAATTTACGGCAGTGACACTAATGTAGTATTCCAATCCAGGAAAAAGAGGCATAGAGATTTAACACTGTTGAAGAGCCTCTTTGTAAACATGGAACAGAGTTGCCAGATGGCAGTTTTATTGCATCAGTGCGTCACTCCCCAATGCTACCCACACAAAGGTGGTGACAAGCAATATGCCCTCACGGTTTAAACAGTATTTTCTAATCAGCTTTGCATTACTTAGTTTATTGAACATTTCCCTACATGGGCGAATATTCCATCGCTGAGGCTGTTGTTGTGGCTCGACCTATAGGAATGCATTTCATAGCCTCAGCAACGTATATCATAGCCGTACTATTACATTGTAAACCCACTCCACTCCTAATCTCCCACGTGGATTTATGATACTTACCCCCCAATTTATGATACTTTAGCCAGTTGTGACTAAAATATGCCATTTTGTCTTGCAATGATATACATTCATAGCTATGATCACTGTGATTTCCAACACCATAATCCCACTCCATGATGCTTTTGCAAATTTTTTGTATTTTGTAAGGACCAACAGATGTCTATTGTTTATGCCAACACTTGTGAGTACATATTGTAACAACAAGGCGGAGATCTACTGACGGCATTGAAAATTGAGTCAAAGCCAAAGCAGTATCTCTTGGCAGAAACTTTAGCTAAAACATCAGCCTTCTCATTGCCAGGAACACCTACATGGGCGGGAACCCTGTGAAACTGTGCTAACTCCTGTCCCTCTTCGTCACTGTAATAAAAAAGAGCCATTCAAGGATTGACCAGTGAGAAGAACTGAAATGGGAAGCAAGCGACACGACTAAAAGAGGGAATTATAACACCATTCCCAACTCCTTCGTCAGATTTGGATCCATCAGTGTAAACTGGCACGAGGGGGTCTAAAAACTTACTACGCTTAGCCTGGAAAGAGAAAAGCCTTTCTCTCTCAGATGGCCTTTACAAAAAACCACTCCAGAAAAGAGCTAAGGACCAACTTGGCTCCTTTCCAACCAACCTCGGGACCCACCTAAGTGAAGGTGCTTCTGGCATTACACCTCAGCTAAGTGGGAGGACCTAAGGCAGTACTACTCTGATTTTACATGGAATGATTATTGCTTCCATGTTAGAGATCCATCTCTGTGTGCAGAGTGCATAACTGAGGTTACTCTCTCTCGAGGTCATCTCTGGTATGGAAGCATAAATTTCCACACACTTTCTCTTATCCTAAAGCTCGTAAACTTTGGTTTAACTCAGCTTGCTCTCATGCTGTCCAAGATTTGAGAGGTAGCTCACAGATAGTACCGTAACCATCCATCAAATGGAACTCATGCCCTCTTATATTTCTGCCTGTACTCATGCCAAATCTTTTCTTCAACATACCAAAAACTCCTTAATCAATAGAAAATTTCAAAATCTTTCTGGATCAAACTCCTCTCACAACTTCTGGCATCTAGCTAAAAGCATCTCGTACAATTTTTTTTTTCCATCCTTCCCTCTTATGCTTCATATTGATTTCTCCAAAGCTATCATCTATTTCTAAAGCTGAACTCTTTGCTTAAGCCTTTGCTCAAAATTCCACTCTGGTTGATGAAGGGCTTGTTCCTCCTTCTCCTCCACCCTCTGACTATACGGTAAACCCTCACTTTAACGAACCAATTGGGGGGAAGGGGGTGATGTTATATGCAAAAATTTGTTATATCCGAGGGATCCGAACTTTTTGCATATAGCAAACTTTGTTCATTATAAGAGGTGAAAGTTTGCCATTTCCGTGTACAGTGGTCCTTCGCGTTTGGCGAGTTCCAGCTTGGCGAAACACGGTATTGGCGATAGGTTGGATATGGTACCAGAGTTCCAATTTGGCGTTTCAAATTCACTTTTGGCGAGACCCTTGCTGACATCACGGAATGACGTCGGCCCAGAATGCACTGCCCGCAAGCGTCCATGTTGGTGTTTGTTATCTTCCCGGCAGCCATCTTGACGACTGTGCTGTTTTTTGCTCCAAGTGACGGTAAATTTGGCGTTTCGCGCTAAGACTATGGCATCTAAAAGTACTGGTAGTGGTGGTGGTGGTGGTTCGAGGAAGCCAAGTGACGATAAGGACAAGGCCAAAAAAGCGGAGAAACGAGTGGAGGAAAGGTAAACACACAGCCACAACCACCACACTCGTCTCACCAGGCCTAACTCTAAATAATTAATGGTAAATAACAGCTGTTATCTATTATTTATTGTCTTTTGTTTTGCTGTTAATGTTTCATGTATAATGTCTTTGCTTTTAAGCAGTTAAAGTACGAAAATGGAAAAAAAAGGGTGGACTCGGGCCTCGTCAAAGAGTCGTGGATAATTTTCCCATTGAAAATACCATTCGTGTTTGTCGAAATTCACATTTGGCGCTGGTTTGGCTAGACTAATTAAATCGCCAAACGTGAGGGACCACTATAATAAACTTTGTTCTTTACATTAGATGAAAGTTTGTATAATTCGTACATGCAGCCATCACAAATACTATATGCATACAGGGAAATTAAAACAATACAGTAAAACCCTTATAACTCGGCACTGTATAACTCGGAATTTGATATAACTCGGCAAGGCAAAGACAAAGTGTGATGGTTGGCCCTCCCCCGTGGTGGCGCAGGCAGGATTCTTATAGTGACGCCTGTAATTAGAGGCTCATGCCGCCCCCCTGTGTCCTCCCATGCACTCGCAGTCGAAGGTAGAATTAATGGACAGGACATGTGGGTGTTCTTAGGCCACTCGACGGTGCAGAAAGATTTTAAGTGGATTTATGGGTCTCACTCGGGATCGAACTCGGGTCTTCGGGAACACCACTCGGTGACGCTAACCACTCTGCTACCGCCTCCTCTAAACTGCATCTCTTGGTTTTCACTCGGCATATCATGCCCTCACAACCTCTTGTGTGAACATGTAAACAGGAAATCGTCAAAAAATAATGTATCTCGGCATATTGATATTATAATTGCATCTCTTTGCTTACACTCGGCATATCCTCAGTCGCATAAAGTCGTCTTTTTGCCCTTTTGACCCTTACCTGCAGGCTCAGGCTCTTCAATTTCATTCCCTTCCTGCTGGAGACACCCTTGCGTGATGGAGCTGACATCTTGAAATACAGTACAGGGAGGTCCCGTTAAACGAGCATTCGGTAAACGAGAAATCAATGATACGAGCTGAGTAAATTAGGGTCTATTTTCAATATACGAGATCGAAAATCCAATGCTACGACATTCAAACTGGGGTGAGTAAAATTACCAAGTTCAAAATGCGCGCCCTACCACGTATGGATCTGGGCTGTATGATGATGATGTGGTGGCCCCAAGCTTGGGGCCACACACCTGGCTAATTACCCCTAAAGGTCAAGCCAACACCTGGCGTGGACCTGACTCGCTCGTGACCCAAATTCCTCCCACACCTCCGTTGCTGGGTTCCCGCCCTGGCTTCCTAGACCAGCTTCTGGCAGTTACCTACCTACCACCACAGTGAGAGGACACAACTCCTCCTCTCTCTGTTCCTCGTGGGATTCCTATGCTGTACCTACATATTCCCGCCGAAGTAAACCTGTGTGTGAACTCTTGTGTTTGGTGTAACCTGTGTCTAGCTAAAGTGTACACAACAATGTACAATGATTCAGATGCGCAGAGACGAGTTTGTGGGCAGTGGAAGAGGTCTGCGCACCCCTCCCTTGTCCCTTACCTACCCTACCCTCTTGTATCACGCGGCGTCCCCTACAGTACAACGTCTTGTACAACCCCGTCCCTCAACAGTACAACCTTTTGTGTGCTATTTTCTCTTTCAGCATGCTTTTTCTACAGAATAGGTAGCACAGTGTGGGTAATATAGACGCTGTGTGTTTGCTGTGTTTGGTATAGTTTATTTTAGCTAGAAAAACATGTCTTTGATGGGGTCCTGGAACCAAACCTATATTTTACCATTAGTTATGTATTTCGCTATACGAGATTTCGCTTTACGAGTATACCAGGTGGAACCTAACTGCTCGTATCTTCGGAACCTCCCTGTACTGTATGATGTAATCCTAAAACATGTAGAATAGAATAGGTGGCAAAGTAAAGCAAAGGTCGGGAACCAGCGTGTAGGCTGTCAGCTGCTGAGCCATGTTTGTCGTTCAAGCACCGTCTTGGATACGAATTCCGTTTTTTGTCGAAATTGAAAAAGGATTGGTTTCTGGTTCAAAAACACAACAAGCTTGGTAGGAGCCGAAATAATAATCAATGCAAAACATTGCAAACAATATCACAAAGTAGTATAACACATTTCAGCAAGTGTTATTGGATTGGGATTCGTAATCCAAGACGGTGCTTGGACGACAAAAACACGGCTCAGCCTACGCGCTGGTACCCGACCTTTGCTTTACTTTGCCACCTGTTTTACGTGTTTTGGGATTACATCATACAGTACTGTATATCAAGATGTCAGCTCCATCACGCAAGGGTTTCTCCAGCAGGAAGGGAATGAAATTGAAGAGCCTGAGGCCCTGAGCCTGCAGGAAAAGGTGAAAGTGCTGGCAAGGATGGATGCAGGTGCGTCCATGAGTGCTATTTGTGCTGAGTTTGATATCAAATCCAGCACATTCTACCCGTTCACTGGTAAGTGTAGTTTTTATGCTTTTACAGTACTGTACTTACATTTTTTTTTTTTTTTTTTTTTTTTAGACCCATATTCATAGACCAAGAAGGACATTGCATAACTCGGCAAGGGCCAGAGCCCCTATCGTGCCGAGTTATACGGGTTTTACTGTACCTACATTGGTGAGGCACGGTAGGACGCGAGCGTAGGTGTTTACAATCAGGCGAACAAAGCTAGACTTATCAGCGCCGCCCGCTCGGCTTTGCTTACACTGCTGCCGACCGACCTGCGTGTCGGCCGGCCCACCACCGAACCAAACCCCGCATTTACCAAACTCATTCGGTAAATTCCCGCATATACCAGACTGGCAGAAAAAGTTCGTTAAAGCCAAAATTTGTTATATAGAGGTCCGTAAAAGCGAGGGTTTACTGTATTATGCCTGATATTACCATCTTTCATAATGATATTTTCTTTCCCCTTTTTGGGCCTAGATCCCTGGAAGGCTTACAGTCCTGACGGAGTCCCTCCTATAGTTCTCAAAAACTGTTTTTGTGCTTGCACCCTGCCTGGTCAAACATTTCCGTCTTTGTCTACTTTTCCTTTTTGCTCGAAGTTTGCTCACATTCAATCTGTTTAGTCAGAAGGGTGACTGTTCGAGTGTTCGTACCTTCAAACTACTGTCCTATAGCTTTGACTTCCTGCCTTTCTATAGCTTTTGAATGAATCTTTAATAAGAAGATTCTTCAGCATTTATCTGCTCGCAATCTTCTATCTGATCGTCAGTATGTTTTTTGTAAAGGGTGATCTACTGGCGATCTTCTAGCTTTCCTAACTGAATCTTGGTCATCCTCTTTTGATGTTTTTTTGTGAAACTTTTGCTGTTGCCCTTGACATATCAAAGGGTTTTGATAGAGTTTGGCACAAATCTTTAATTACCAGACTACCCTCATTCGGTTTTTATCCTTCTCTCTGCACCTTCATCTCAAGTTTTCTTTGATACCGGTGTATTGCAGCTACTGTAATGGTCATTATTCTTCCCCTAAGTCTTTCAATAGTGGTATTCCTCAGGGTTCTGTCTTATCACCCGCTTTTTTTCTATTATTCATTAATGATCTTCTTAGTCTAACTCAAGGCCCTATGCACTCCTACACTGATAATTCTACCCTTTATTTTTCAGCCTAGCTCATTAGACGTCCAATTCAACAGGAATTAAGTGATTCACAGAGGGATGCCACAAGGCGCTTATAGTATTCGTCCAGACAATTTCATCATTCCTGATTTAATGCAGTCAAAATATAGCCATTATCGAATATATCAACAATATGTGTCACTTTTTGCATCCAGTCAGCCGTTTTTAAATAATCCACAATCAAGATCTGCAAATTCCCCGAGCTCTCAAAACGCTCCTGCACACTAGCAGATGACGCACAATGGCTCAATGAACATTCTTGGACTATCCTTTACTAAAAATCTGAACTGGAAATACACATCTCATCTTTTGCTAAAATAACTTCTAAGAAATAAGGTGTCCTGTGGCGTTTCTGTCCATTTTTTCTTCCACCCAGTTGCATGCTCTGTACAGGGGCTTTATCTGCCTATATATGGAGTATGTCTCATGTTTGAAGAAGATCCACTCATACAGCTCTCCTAAACGGTACCCGGTAGAGTCAAAAGCTTTTTGTCTCAACAACTCCCCTCCTCTGACTGTCTTCAATCTTTAAATTACTGCCGCAATGTTGCCTCTCTAGCTTTTTTCTACTGTTATTATGATCACTCCTCTTTTGAACTTGCTAACTGCATACCTCCCCCTCCTCCCACGTCCTTACTGCATAAGACTTTTTACTCATTCTCATCCCTATTCTGGCCATCGTCATAATGCAAGAGTTAACCAGCATCTTCAGTCTTTCACCCCTTTCACTGGAACACTCTGGAACTCTCTTACTGTTTCTATTTTTCCATCCTCCTACAACTTCAATTTTTTCAAGAGAGGTGTGTCAAGACACCTCCCAAACTAAATTGCCCCACCCCCTTTTCTGCAATCTCTTATGTCTTTTTTACAGGGACCGGCAGCTAGCGGGCTTTTTGTTACTTTTTTTATGGCCTTGGCCAGTTCTTTTTGTAGGCTTATGCTGGCAAATTGGTATAACAGGGGTTGCCAACAGCTCAAGAATAGCCTTGACCCAAACACCAAATGGCTTTGGTAAACCCAGTCGGATAGAATGAATTTGTGACTCAATCACTAGACACAATCCACCAATTGCCACTGAGTCAAGCAGGTGTTGAAGACAATACCAACATCTTAACATCAAATACTGTTGTTGAGGATCCAGCAGGAGGACGCCATCATCCACAGATCCACTAGCGGACTGAGATGAGATGATCGGAACACCCCTGAACTCCAGACAAACACCATTATGGTGTAGAGTCCAACATCCGCAGTCGAGCAGGTGTACATAGTAGGAGAGTATACTTCACACCCATACTCTAATTTAGCAAGGAAAAGTTTTCTATATAGCCAAAGGAGTGTTGAATGATCAGCTTCTCATGTGGTGTGCGAGAGTACCATTAGTAGGTCCATGGCCTGAAAACAATACCTTGATTGAATGATGTTGTTATGAGTAAGACACGCAGTTACTGCAGGTATCGGCTGTCGGCTGTGGTGCCTCTACCCAAGGTGTTGATTGACATGTAAGATAAGGAAAGTGAGGGAGGATGAAAACAAAGTGAACAACGCAGTTGTGGAGAAACACGTGTGTGGCCACCTGCGTCCTCATGTGACTCAGGGCCTCCTCTCCTTGTGTATAAAAAGGGCCCTGAGGCATCCTGAACAGTATTCTTCCTCCAACACTTCTACGATTAAGGCGGTGTGAACACCTATATGGAGAGCCACAGGTCCTCCCCTTTCGAGCGTTGTGTGTTACGTTCGTACGGGTTGTCTGCGAAAGGGACGCTGTGTGGACAGACCCCAGTAGTTATTCTCAGGAACTACCTCGTGTAGGTCTCACGGCCTCTTAGACTAGGAATATTATGTGAAAAGGGGCCCAGAAATCACATGAGGGGTAACGGTTTGTTACAAGCTATCACCCATGCTAGGATTGAACCATGACACCTCCTGAGCAATATTAGCCTGGATGACACTTGATATTTTGATTTGGGACCTCACAGTGGGTTATTTTGTGAAAGGTCAATCGCGAAATATCTGATTTTCTCGAAAATACAAAAATGTCAATAAAATAACCAATACTGCAGTTACAAACTTATTTTTGGTGTCAAAATGAGCAGAATAACAAGCCATATTGTAAAAATATTGGTATATGCTATAGAATTGGGAAATGTTAAAAAGAATGGCAAAAACTACTGTAATGGATTCCTAATCCTTTGAATCCTTTATAAACGATAGACGTATCGACTAGATCTGTTGTTTATTGTTGCATCTATGATTCGATATCACGTGCATCAGTAATTTTCATCGAGGCCAAATTGGTGAGTTTAACATTTATATGCCTGCTTCAGAGGCTATTTAAGCTCTTCTGTTCATTAATTAGTCATATAACAATCTTGTGTGGCTCGTAATACATGTGTTATGGTATAATTCGTTACTTACGGCTGTTATATGAAAGAGGCTTAGGCTGATGCAATGTGACACTGAAGCCGCCGCCATTACTTTTTGTTATTGTTTCGCTGCTACGATGATGATTATTTAATATTGTTATAACGGTGGTATGGTGATTATAAAATATTTTTAATTAGACACTGCAGTGTTCCTCTGTACTAAACTGCTGTCAGTTGCTATATGTTTGAGTTAATTTCTCTCGTGTATACGTGTATGAATATGTGCTGTAAAGGATGATCATTTCATTTTATTATGCTCACTACGACCACACAAACTACACACGCTGGGGAGTGATATATGGTGCTGATATAAGTCAATTAGACAGTTCACATCCAGACGTCTACCAACAATTCATGGATGGTGACTTCGTTGTGAAATCAACACGCAAGAGCTTCAACCAAATTAGCACTGATCTTGCACTGGAGCACGTCAACAAAGTCGGGAAAGTCGCTGGTGGTCTGATAGGAATAACTCGAACAGACAGTGCAAGGGACAAATGGTGCCTGACATACAACGAGCGAAGCCGAATTGTTGACGAAACCACTTCAATGTTTGGCATGGCAATCGATGACACCGAGTATGCACCATCTGCGTACAAAGATGTCAGTCCAGCAAGAATAAAGAGGGACAGAGAAGATGTTCAAAAGCTACAGGAAAAGTTATCACGATTCACAATATTTGACAGTGAGAGCAATGCAGGCGACGAGTTGACCTGTCTGATGACAACGGATCTTGCCCCTGAAAACATCAAGAACGCTTTACTGACCGCTGAAACCCATGGAGAATCAAAGATCAAATAATTTGTGGAATCACGGATTTGCAAACAAGACGTCGGCTTTCATGTAAAATTGAAACAGTCACAGAGTCACACTATGTGATAGTGTATATTTTGATGTACACACTAGAAACGAGGAAGGATGCTAGTCAAAAGGGTCAAACCATCAAAGCAGACAGGCTTCTGTTCCAGCGGCTTCTTGTGGCACAGGACTCCGGACGTGATATAGACCTTAAAAGTCTTCTGAGTCATGAACTAACACCGGTACCACTGTCATTGGCAGACACGGCAGGACGCCTACGTCCTACGAATAAAGCTGCGCTCGGGAAGATCTTGGAGGATGGAGTAACTGTTGAGGTCCTGCCAAAGTCTTCGCTTAAGACATGTTTTATCATAGATGGTCAGGCATTGGTACAAGCCATTGGAAAACCAACGGGGGCAAAGTCATTTGGAGATCTGGCTGATGTCTTCAATGCATCAGTGTTCAGTCATTTCAATGAGCACTGCTCAAGAGTCGATGTGGTTTTCGATCGATATCGTATCACATCAATCAAGTCTGGGATCTGGGAAAGGAGAGAGTGGCGAGTACGTTCTATCCGGCGCAAGATCGACAGCAGAGAGATTCCACTCCCTGCCAACTGGAAGCAGTTCATGGACTTACCAGAAAACAAGGCAAATCTTACCAAGTTTCTCAGCGATCAAATGATGTTGGAGGCAAAAAAGAGCCGACCCACTTGTGAGTTGATCACTGCAGGTGGGTTTGAGGAAGAAACCAAAGTATCATCGTCACAGGGGTCTGATGTTGAACAGCTGCAATCATCTCACGAGGAGGCCGATACACGTATAATATTGCATGCCAAGGCGGCCTATATGGATGGATACGAACGGATCATAGTCTCGTGCAGGGACACCGACGTATTGGTACTGCTCACACACTTCGCGGGACAATTAAGTGGAGAGCTCTGGATGAGAACTGGCACAAGGCAGGAACGGCGTTATGTGGCTGTGCACAACATACAGTTGACACCGACCATGCAGCGTAACATCCTGGTGTACCATGTGGTAACAGGATGTGACACAGTCAGTCAACCAAGTGGACACGGGAAAAAGACAACATGGAAGGTATTCCAGCAACACGGAGCATTGCTTGATGACCTCGGACGTGGCACGCTGTCAGAATCCACCATACGGAGTGTGGAAGAGTTCTTCTGCCGCATTTACTCACCACCTTCGGACGAAACTAACATCAACGATGTGCGATACCGCATGTTTCAAAAGGGCACCAAAGACCAAAAAAAGCTTCCGGCAAGTCGAAAATGTCTTGAACAACACATCAAACGCGCACACCACCAGGCTCAGGTGTGGTTCCAGGCAGATGTACCAATCCCTGAAATCGAGTCGCCCATTGGAAGTGGATGGTACGAGGATGCTACGAGGAGACTACACCCACACGTCAGTGTGGACGATCCTCTGCCAAACGAGTTCACAGACATAGTCTGCTGCAAGTGCAAAAATTGTGCAACTTCCAGATGCTCTTGTAGGGCCAAGAACTTGAAGTGCATAGCTGCATGTACCTGTAATAACGGAGTGTGTCACAACCCATACAATGTGGCAATTGAAACGGACTCCGAGTGACTTAAACACGACATTCTTTCATTTCATTTCATGTACATGTAAACTTGCATATATGCAATGGTGCGCCTTTTTCATCCATCGTTCACTGTTGCGTTACTTAAATTTTCACTAGATGTATGTTATGTTTGTAATAAGTAATTAAATCTACTCATTATTATAGCATAAACCAATATTTTTACAATATGGCTTGTTATTCTGCTCATTTTGACACCAAATATAAGTTTGTACCTGCATTATTGGTCATTCTATTGACTTTTTTGTATTTGAGAAAATCCGATATTTTGCGATTGGCCCCTTTTCATATAATATTCCTAGTCTATACTCATTACTATAGCATAAACCAATATTTTTATAATATGGCTTGTTATTCTGCTCATTTTGACACAAAAATAAAGTTTGTAACTGCATTATTGGCCATTTTATTGAAATTTTTGTATTTTCGAGAAAATCAGATATTTCGCGATTGACCTCTTTCACAAAATAACCCACTGTGAGGTCCCAAATCAAAATATCAAGTGTCATCCAGGCTAATATTGCTCAGGAGGTGTCATGGTTTAATCCTAGCATGGGTGACAGCTAACAGCTACAGACAAACCGTTACCCCTCATGTAAAATTTTGAGATTATATTCCTAGTCTATCTTGTAGCTTCCTTATATTCTTATCTTATGTTCTCCGTGGTGACTTAGACTGTGTTGTGGTCTCTCTCCCTTCTCACCCCCCTTCCAAGTTGTGAGTACTCAAACATTGTAAAGACTCCTCAAGTTATAATAAGTGTCTGTGCATTTGGTTCAGCTATAGGACTTAGTTAAAATGTGTAATATTAGTTGTGTTATTTCTCTTTCGCTGTGATTTCATTAATCGTACTTATTATAGTGTTCCTTGTTGCACGATTCCTGTAGAGCGTGTGGGACGTCTGGATTATCTGTGTTGGATCCTGATTCAAGTGCATTTGGCACATTGTAATAATTTGTCATTTGATTTATATATTTCTGTGTTTTGTATTTCTCTAGTCTGGATTAAGTGATTAAATTAAGTAACCAGCACTGATTATATCTTTCCTGAGTGCCCCTGTAGTAAGCTGAGTGGCGACCTTTATGTTAACAGTTACATGCCTCCACGTTAATTTGAGGCCTTGTGGTGGTTCGCAACAGTGTAGAACCCATGTCAGTCTATTATCAAACACTAGCCCCCAAAAAATAGGCTACCTTGCATGGTATTTGATGGCTATAACTGTACAGATCTGTGTCTGGACGTATCCCACAGGTCCTGCAGAAGTTAACCGCAACAGTCTTCACCAGAGTGATTCGGAAACCTCGACAGTTTGCTCACCCACAAACCCTGTCAATGGCCAGCTGAAGCAGTCTCTCGGTAACATACATCCTTGAAGCTACAAAAGAGAGTGATAAGTCGTTGAAATAGAGGGTACTAAGCACTCCTTCAGGTAGGACATCTACAATGCCATTGATGGTTATAACGAAGAAAGTCACACACAAGATGTTGCCTTGAGGGATACTACATAGACTACTGTATACTGGACTTGCTTCTCAGTTTGGGCTATTACCAGTGGAGGCCAATGCCGCGATTCCTGACATTTTCGAACATCACTCCCATTTCCCTTCTAACAGAGGTAACAATTTCATTTTATAAGGATAACTTTGTTTGGTAATGGAGATACCTCCCTAAAGGTTTCCAGACGATCGGCCCAGTAGTTATTTTGGCATGGCTTCAGTGTGGATGAACTGAAATAAGATTTGTATTACAGTGTCTTCAAAACAAGGCGGCGGACGGCGCAATTACCGGTCTACTCGCAAACGTGCGCCACCTACTTTCCAAAACAAAAACAAAAATTATTGTATGAAAGGAGTGAATTTGACCCTGAAAAACAGCCAGAATGCATATTTTAACACCTTCAAAGGCGTGGGCTTCCTGGGGCCTAGGCGGCCCGCAGACCCCCAGCCTATCAAGCAGCGCCTCGCTTCGCTAGGCTTTCAATCAATCTCCACCTCCTACTTTCTTCATTCCAACTCCTACTTTAAAAGAAAATGAAAACACTGTATTATATAAACGCAACTTTCAATATATATTTTTTATCACAATACACACACACACACACACACACACAGAGCTATGCAGTTAAATAGTCTCGTCTCCAAATGATTAGCCTAAAAAGTGGAAGTAAAAAAAAGTAAACAAAGATGGAAGATCCCGCCAAGACGGGATCAAACCAATTTGATGGCTTTGATACCAAAGAAAAAGACATATTAGAGCTGAAAATGAACCAGAGAAGAGTTATAATGCTAGAAAATGTAGTACACGAAATGATGGATAAACTAGAGAAAATGGAAAAGAAAGTGTTCCTACTGGAAAAAGATAATACTATTTTGAAAAATAGAGTGGATGAATTAAATCATAAAGAAGACGACGAAAAGGTAGTGAAAGTGCATGCAGAAATTAATGCAGTACATAAGAAATGGAAAATGGCACAAGAGGAAATGAAAGATGAAAGAAAGACATTGAAGATTGAACAAGAAAAAGACCAAGAAAGCTTACTTCAAATAATAGAAGATCAAGAAAATGAAAAGAAAAATCTGACCAAAGAAGTAGTTAAAGTAATCAAACAAAAGGAAAATTTAGTAAGAGATATGGTGGACAAAAAGAAATGTGTAATCATTTTTGGTTTTACAGAAAAAGTGCTGCCCAAGAAAAACATAAGAGAAGAGGAAGAAAAGAAAGTGGCAAAAGAAATATTTAAAGTAGTAGAAGAAAATACGGAGATAGAAGAAGAAATAGAAGAGATACATAGGTTAGGCAAATATGAGGAGGGAGGGGCCCACCCCTTAAAAGTTAAATGTAGGTCACAAGCTACAGCACAAGATATATTGTCTAAGGCATGGAAACTGACAAAGACAGAAAAATATAAGATAATATGGATAAGAAAAGATATGAATGAGGAAGAAAGAGCCAGATTGAATGTACTGTTTAAAGAAGCCAAGAAAAAAACGAATTGAGAACGGAAGAGGAAAAACAGAAATTCTATTGAGAGTTTTGGACCAAAACTGAAGAAGTGGTATCTAAAAGAGAAAGAGTAAGAGAAGACAGTTTCAAGGAAATGAAAAAGGATTGCGGGTATCGTACACAATATAAATGGGCTAGTTTCAACATTAACAGAAGTAAACGATTACCTGAGAGCCAAGAAACCAGACATTTAGTAGAAACGAAGCAGAGTCATTCTGAGGATGTGCCAGTTGGGGAAAGTCAATATAATGTATGGAGGCGAAACAGAAATCAGAAAAAGGGAGGTGGTGTAATGGTGTTAACAAGGAAAGATGTGGTAGTAGGGAATGTGGAAAGGAGAAGGTATGGCAGAGGTGTTGAAGGTAGAGTTGGTGATGAAAAAGGAAGAATAAGAGACTTAGTACTCGTATACGTTCCACCAAAGACAAATTCCTGGGGAGAGAAGAGTAGAGAATGAGAATGAGAAGACATGATAAGAGATACAAGCAAATGTTTAAAGAATACGATGGAAAATTGTGAGAACATAATTTTGATGGGAGATTTTAACTGCAAAGAAGTTTGCTGGGAAGAATGGTATACTGAAGGAGGAGAAGACTCATGGGGTGGTACATTGTTGGATTTGGTAATGAATAACATTATGACTCAGTGGATTAAAGAGATACAAGATTCAGAGGTAGCGAAGAACCTCAAGACTAGATCTACTATTGACGAAAGAACTGGGAAGTATTAGTAAAGTAAATTATCAGTGGCTACTTGGAAAGAGTGACCATGTACTTATTGAATTTGAAGTAAATGATAACAAAAAAAGGGGAGAAGAGAAGAACACAAGAAAGGAAGATACAATTATGGAAAAGCAGACTTTGACGGATTAAGAACATTTTTCGGAGAGACAGACTGGAGTAATTTCCATGCAACAAGGAGTACCCAGAAAAAATGGGATGAGTTCATCCGAATTTACACAGAAGGAATAAATAGTTATGTTCCAAGGATGGTTATCAGAGAAAAAAAAGAATGAATGGTTTAACAGAAAATGTGAATTAGCAAAACTAGAAAGAGAAAAACATGGAATAGTTGGAGGAAAAAGGTGGTATCAACCTTTGGGAGCAGTACAATACAACTAGAAATGAATATGTAAGATTCCGAAGAGAAGAAGAAAGTAACTATGAGAGGAATATAATAGAAAAATGTAAGAACGAACCGAAACTTTTCTTATAGATATATAAATGGAAAAATGAAAAACAAGGAAGGAATAGATAAGCTGAAGGTAGAAGGCATAGTGTACAAAGATGCATTACAACAGGCTGAGGTGATGAATAAGTGCTTTCAGACTGTATTTACAGAGAAAGTGAATTTAAAAACAAAAAACATAAATAGCAAAAGAAAATATAATGGAAGACATAAAGTAGACGTAATAGAAGTAAAAAGGCTAATGGAAAGTCAAGATGTGAGAAAAGCTCCGGGTCCAGATGGAGTGTCGAATTGGATAATGAAAGAGTGCAGTAACCAACTAGCAGGAAAGTTACATAGTGTAATTGAGAGTTCACTTAAGGAGAGCAGAGTCCCGCTTGATTTGAAAAAAACAAATATTGTGCCAATTCACAAAGGAGGAGACAAAGAGGAACCATTAAATTACAGGATGTAATTTAATGTACATTAATCTAAAATGTACATTATCATTAACAAGTGTAGTGGCAAAAATATGTGAAAAAATTGTGAAAGACAGATCGATGGTTGAAATATTTGGAAGAGAAACACACTCGCAGGTGGCCAGTTTGGATTTAGAGGAGGAATGTCATGTACAACAAATCTATTGAGCTTTTACTCGAGTGATCGATGTGACACAGGAAAGAGAAGGGTGGGTCGATTGCATTTACTTGGACCTAAAGAAGGCATTTGACAAGGTACCTCATAAGAGACTGCTCTGGAAGCTAGAACATGTAGGAGGATTGAAGGGTGGTTTGCTGAAG
Organism: Chionoecetes opilio; assembly: GCA_016584305.1. NCBI lineage: Eukaryota > Metazoa > Arthropoda > Malacostraca > Decapoda > Majidae > Chionoecetes > Chionoecetes opilio. Next base: position 56,544 of record JACEEZ010007064.1, on the reverse strand, counting down.
TGGATGAAGACTTTTTGAGCAACAGAGAGATGAGAACAGTAATAAAAGATCAAAAGTCAGAATGGTGCAGTGTGATAAGTGGAGTTCCTCAAGGATCAGTATTGGCCCCAGTGATGTTCTTGGTCTATGTAAATGATATGACAGAAGGAGTGAACAGTTATATGAGTTTATTCGCTGATGATGCTAATTAAATTACTAAGAAAAGTAGAAAGTAAAGAGGACTGTGAGGATTTACAAAAGGATCTAGATAAGATTTTCAGATGGAGTCCAAATATGGGAATGGAGTTTAATGCCAAAAAGTGTAAAGTGATGGAAATGGGCAGTAGCAAAAAGAGACAGAGAGGAAAGTATTCGATGGGAAACGAATGGATAATCAAAACAAAGGTCGAAAAAGATCTGGGAGTATGGATTAAGGACAATTTGTCACCAGAGAAGCATATAAACAAGATCACAGGAGATACATACCAGTTGCTGAGGAATATAAGAATGGCATTCAAATATCTGGATGAAGAGATGATCAAGAAATTGATAACATCTTTGATTCGACCAAGGTTGGAATATGCGGCAGTGATTTGGTCACCACATAAAAAGAAGGATATAAGGAAGATTGAGAGATACAAAGAGCAGCCACAAAAATGGCTCCAAGCCTGAGAAATTTAACATATGAAAAAGACTTTCAAGACTAAAACTCCCAACACTTGAGAAAAGAAGAGAAAGGGGGGGATTTTATAGCAGTGTATAGAGCATCAATGGGTCTGGAAAAAATTGATGGAAATTATCTGTTTGTGTGCGACAGAAGTACAAGAGGTCATGAGAAGAAATTGAAAAGGACAACATGCAAGAGGGATATAAAAAAATACAGCTTCCCGTATAGAAGCATAGAAACCTGGAACAACCTTGATGCAAAAGTGATTAATGCAAGAAGTATTCAGGACTTCAAAGGCAAACTGGATAATAGTAGATTTGGAGACGGGACAGTACGAGCATAGCTCTTTTCCTGTATGTTACAACTAGGTAAATACACTAGGTAATACACACACAGTGGGGAACTCCGATGTAAGGGATAGCACGCTCGGCTCACACCGAGAAGTCCCGGGTTCGATCCCCGGGCGGAGCGAAGACAGACGGGCGGTCTCTTCTTTAAAACCCGAGCCCCTGTCCCACCCAGCAGTGACATGGGTACGGGTGCTAGCCGGGGGTTTGTGACCCCCTCCCGGGGTGGTGGCTTCGGCCAACACTAAGCACTAAGGATGAATGATAAAATAAATGTTGATATGGAGACGGGGCCATACGAGCGTTGCTCAGGCCCTGTAAAATACAACTAGATGAACAACTAGATGAATACACACTATGGTTTTAGGAATAAGAGATCATGTGTGACCAACTTAATAAGCTTTTACTCAAGAATAATTGATACAACATAAGAAAGAGATGGATGGGCAGATTGTGTATATCTATAGCTTAAAAAGGCATTTTTAGGTAGCCTTCAGGTAGGATTATTGGATCACAGTCTGATGTAAACATATTGCAGGGAGACTTAGATAAACTTAATGAATGGTAGTCAGATGGCAGATGGAATTTAATATTGATAAGTGCAGCGTTATGAATGTTGGTAGAAAACCCTGGTAATAGATACACCATACACAATGTATCGCTGAAAAGATCAAAGTGAGAAAATCTGCAAGTGAGGGTGAGCTCCGACCTCCGACCTAGGAAACAATGTACAGGGAGGTCCCGTTATACGACATTCGGTATACGAGAATCCGATGTTACGAATGTGTAAATTAGGGTCTATTTTCAATATACGAGATCGAAATTCCAATGATACGACATTCAAACTGGGGTGAGTAAAATTATCAAGTTCAAAATGCGCGCCCTACCACTCCCGGGCTGGACAAAGGGGGATTTGGTTGACCCCAGTGAGGTCCCCCTTAGCAGGCCTTGACCTGAAGGGTAATTAAGCATATGGCGCGGCCTGACATTTAGGGGTAATTAGCAGGTGTGCGACCCCAACCTTGGGACCGCAGTCAGGTCACCCCTAGCAAGGCGTGACCTGAAGGGTAATTAAGCATATGGCGTGGCCAGACCTTTAGGGTAATTAGCAGGTGTGCGGCCCCAACCTTGGGACCCCTACACTACCCTCTCTTGTATCAAGCGGCGTCCCCTACATTACAGCGTCTTTTTTGCTTGTTCTGCATGTTTTATGTTTAATTTATGTGCAGTTGTTATTTTCTGTGCTATTTTCTCTTTCAGAATGCTTTTTCTACAGAATAGGTAGTACAGTGTGGGTAATAGAGACGCTGTGTGTTTGTTGTGTTTGCTATAGTTTATTTTAGCTTGAAAAACATGTCTGTTTTTTTTTTTTTTTTTTTTTTAATTGATGGGGTCCTGGAACCAAACCTATATTTTACCATTAGTTATGTGTTTCGTTATACGAGATTTCGCTTTAAACGAGTATGCCAGGTGGAACCTAACTGCTCGTATCTTCGGGACCTCCCTGTCATTGAGCTAGAAATAGAGCTATAGGGTGTTAGGATTCATTACCAGAGGTGTTAAAAGTAGAAGTGCTAAGGTTATTCTAAAGCAGGGTGGGGAACCATTTTACTACCAAGGGCCATTTGGATATTCATGACGTCATTCGCGGGCCATACAAAACTATAACATAAAATTCGGCTTGCTTTTTTTTGCCGACGAGAACCATACGTGAATTATAAGTGTCTGTCCCGTCATCTATGTGTCCTGATCCGTCCCGTAATGGACATGCTTGTCCCTTAAAATTGGGTCATGACGCTTCGTAAGATGGTCACGATGGAGTAAGTATAATGATAGGTGTAAGACTAAAGGGCCAGTTGCAAGAAGTCTCGTCGTGTGCCCTATAGGGTCCCGGCATGGAAATGCCCGACTGCACAGGTTCAGAACAGCGTCATTTCACCCCCATCGTGTGCCCCCATCGGGAAAAATCGTCGGGCGGTAACCCCCTACCGATGAGATGATCGATGAGCACCATATATAATCAACTACTTTCATTGAACATTAATAATCAACATATTCAATATGTGACACATTTCTGAGGAGGAATCAACGCGGTTACTAAGCAGAAAAGGCAGCTAATTCATCATTTTCGTTGCCGGGAACTCAAGACAAGCGGGTGGATGTCCGCACCACCTATTGACAGTGGCTGGTGATATGGGTGGGTGGGCGGGCGGGCGGAGTACATCCACACCTCATAACAATACGTTGTCATCCACCTTACCTGTGTCTAACTGAAGAAGACTGATCAACTACCACGCCTGTGAACGCATCATAGGACATCACCAGGGCTCATATAATTCCTCAACGGATCATTGCAGCCCTAACCAACGCCTATACCCGCTCGGTATTCCTGCTGGGATATAAGTGAACAGACTTTAACTATGATTGAATGTATGTGTTACTTTTATGCAGTTTACCATTTCGAAATGATAAGTAATATGGCTAAATATTACTGACTAGAATCATCTAGAAACGCAAATAAATTGTAACCATGAGAGAGAGAGAGAGAGAGGAGAGAGAGAGAGAGAGAGAGAGAGAGAGAGAAGAGAGGGAAAGAGAGAAAGAGAGAGAGAGAGAGAGAGGAGAGAGAGGAGAGAGAGAGAGAGAGAGAGAGAGAGAGAGAGAGAGAGAGAGAGAGAGAGGAGAGAGAGAGAGAGAGAGAGAGAGGACGGCGTGGTATACGTATTTCCCGCCAAATACAGACTTGTGTCGCGCGCGCTGATTGGTTTAGGTGGCACTAAGAAGGGTTGGCCTTCTGTCCCCTTACACGAGGCTAAGATGACGCCCGAAAATGCTTCCTTAGTAATCTTCTTGGCCCGGTATAACTAAGTCGGTCTTAGGACGCTAAGAGGGTGTAGTTTAGAGCCCCTTCGAAAATGCCCACCCCGGCCAATACCCAGTGGCGTCACCGGGGGGGGGCTAAGGGGGACTGAGCCCCCCCAAGAAAGGATGGGGGCCCCCCCAAAAAATTGGGCCCCTGCTAGTACCCTTTGCTCCCAAAAAAACAATAAAAAGGAATTTTACCCAAATTTTTCCAGCCAGAGAAAAACCCTTATTTTTTCACACTTTTTTTAAAAAAATTTGGGTTTTTGGATGTTTTCATTTAAATGTTGAAAAAATTTTTGCTAAAAAAACCTTTTAAAAATTACTAATATATTCTATTATAGAGAATTCTATAAAACCCTCTTTAAACCTTTTTCCAAAACCCAAAGGGGGGATCCCTGCTTTTGGGGTTTTTTAAAATTTGCCCAAAAAAATTAGTTACCTTTCCCTTTTTTTTAAATTCTCAGTCAGATTCGTTTTCTTTAATGATTTCAATCATGCTACGCACCCTCCTTGAATCGCTCAGTGTTGTACATGTTATGAAAAGGGAAAGAGGACTGTTAAATTTAAAATTTAAAGGAAGTATTTTTTTTTTTGAGAAAAATATCATTGCATGTAAAATTTTGCAATCACAAATATCTATTGCCTAGTTCAAAGTTTTGCCCGTGGGGAAAAAAAGCTAATACAAGAAAAAGGACTGCGCTGTTGTAATATGACATAAAAACAGGCAGTTAGCAAGGGCATTGTACCCTTGTGGGCCCTCGAGTCCTCGCCCCAAAGGGTTTTTATTGTTCTCAATATTCTGTGGGAACACTAAAGCCCCCAAAAACATCTAGAAGGGTATATTATTTTCCCGTACATTTTCTTTTTTCATTTACCCAAAACAATATATTAAAATCAACCAAAGGGGTAGGGGGCAAGATGCCGAAAGATTTGGGGCCCCGTAAGAAACCCCCCTAAGGGATTTTTCCCCCTGGGAGCCCCTCTAAGGGAAAAATCCTAAAACCTTTTTTTCCCCTTTGCTACGGGACCGCCGGGCCTGGGGGTGGTGGGGAAAGCCCCCTTTAAACCCCCAAAGGGGAAAGTGAAATTTGAAGGGTTTAGACGTAAAACAAACAAAAAAATTACAATTTTGTATCATTTAAAATTTTTATGTTTTTTGTGTATTATAGAGTTTTTCCCATGCTTGCCTGTTTGAAAGTGGGGGGTTTTTTATTGCTTCATTGACTCCATATATATAATATTTAACTACAATACCTATAGTACTTGTAAAAAATTCATATCGGGGCCCAAACCCCTAATATTAAATATATATATGGGGTCGACTTCTTGAATAAAAAACGTATATTTTTTCATCATAAAAGTTTGGCCGCTTTTAAGATCCGGTGGGGGGTTGTTATCAAATTTTGACGTACTATTACACACGCACGACACCCCCCAAGAAAGGATTTTAAAAATTTTTTATACTTCCTTGCACACAAGGTCACGTTTTTCCCCCACAGTGAGGTGTTAGCCCCCCCGTGTGTTTTTGTCTGCCCTTTAAAAGCGAACGGCATTTTCTCGTCCACTATAACAGAGTACCGCCAGGGCAGGGAACGGCAAAAACGTACGTCGCGGGCCAGCATTGGTCTTGATACTAAATTTGGGGAACGCTAGACTCAAATTTTTGATCAGGGGGCATCAAGGTATACCGGGGTACGCCCTCTGTAGTAATCATTGGGAAAAATATTACGCTGAAAGGCTTGGGCAGCAGTTTTTCCAAAACATTCGGGCGATAGTGAGCTAAATGGGCCCTATTTGGGAAATCAGCCAATCTTAGTTCAACACCGGAAAACTAATTTTTGGGTTTGGTTAAGTTATTTTAAAGGCGGGTTTTTGGGTTTTAGGAAAGGGTTTTATGATGGGTTTTTTGTGTTAATTTTTTGTAGAGTTATTTGGGTTTAAAATAAGCGCCCCTGCGGGGACGATTTCCAAAAGAGGCCGTTTAACAAAAACAGCGACATTTGAAGTCTCTTTAAAATTTTTTTATCGGGCTCCCTGACAGCTGAGAGCAGATGATTTGGGTAGATAAAGGGCCCGGGGGCATGAAGGGGCCCCTGCTCTGTGATTGGTTAGGGAGAATTTTTTCCCCCCACATATCCCCCAAATATCCCATATTTTCCCCACCCCGAGGCCACCGATAAACCCTACGGGATGCGGTCGGTACGAGGATCTCCCCCCCAGCCCACCCCCCGGGAAGGTTTTTGTAACCATACCCCTCGTAAGTTGTCCCTTAAGGTTAAGGCAGGTTTAATTAAAGGGAGTGGGACCCGGGTAAGGCAGTGGGGGGGCAGGGTAAAAACAGGGCGGGGGGCAGGGTTTCCCCAGTGGTATGCAGGGGTTAAGGGGAGTGGGTGCCAGGGGTAAGGGGGTGGGAGCAGGTTTTTAAATTTGGCCCTTTTTGTTCCCTTTTTCATGATCAGTACTTTAATTTTGTTTTTAAAATACAGTATCCCATGTACCTGTTTTTGTGCAATAAGGGAAATACCTTTAATTTTTGGGAAGTTTTTATTTATATATTTTTTTCATTATCAAATAAAACCCTTTCTGGGGAAAAAAAACCAAAAATTTCATTGTGCAATTCCTTTGTGTTTGGGTTGGGGGGGAGAGAAAAAGGGGAATTTTTTTAAATTTTGGGATAAACGAATAAAAATTTTTTCAAATTATCAAATTTTGTTAATATGGTTGATGCATTTGGGTTTTAACTCTATTTTTTATGTGTCCCCTGTAAATTTAAAACCTTTAAATTTCCCTTTCTTCTCCCTTTTTTTGGGCCCCCAAAAATTTCCCTTTGGGAATGATTAATTTTCAAAATTAAACCCCCCACCCCCAGCTGGATAGCCCCTCACCACCCCGGGGCTGGGAAACCCCCCCAAATTTTTTTTTTCCCGGTTTACGCCCCCTGCCAAAACCCCCACTTTGGACCCTATTCCCGCTGGGAATAAGTGAACAGGGCTTTAACTATTATTGAAGATTGTGTTACTTCTAAGGGAGTTTTTTCCCTTTTTGAAAAGATAAAAAGTAATATGGAAATATTACTGACTAGAATCATAAAACGCAAATGAATTTAACCATGAGAAGAGAAGAAGAGAGGAAGGTTTTAGGGTGGAACGCCCTCGGGGTTTTTCTGGTAACTTTAAATTACCAACCTTTAGAACTTGTGAAACTTTTTGTACCGCCCTCTTTCTATTGAAAAAAAGCATTGCTAAAGCCCCGGTCACATGAAACAAAATTTTTCCCTCCCAAAATTTTAGGTGCAATTATTCAGCAAAAGGGAACACCTTGCCGTTTTTTTGGTCCCCGGGGTTTTTGAGGGAGCAATAATTTGAATTTACAAAATTTTGGGTTCCAAAATGTTCTTAAAAGCGTCTTTGGGAAAAAAAGGGAGAAAAAAGGGAAACTGGTTCACAAAAAGGGGGGTGAAGGGTTTTAAATGGATTTTTTGTGCATCAGAAAATTTAAAAAATTTACATTTAAAAATCAAAGTGATCAATAATAAATTAAAATTTGGGATCCCCCCAAAATTTTTAGTTATTTTTTAGACCGTCAACAAGGAAAAAGATAACCCGATTTAAAGGGCCCCTTCCCTTTTTGGCCCCAAATTGCATGAACCCTTTTTCAGTTCAGGGTTGGGTTCTGGGTTTTAGGGTTTTGGGTTTGCCCCTGTCACAAAAAGGAAAAGCAAAAAAAACCCCCCTTTTTTGGTTTAAAAAAATACTCATTTTCGAGGCAATTTAAGAGGGGAGGAGAGGAGAGGAGAAGGGGGAGAAAGAAGAAAAGAAACGGGGAGAGATAACGAGAGATAAAAGAAGAAAGATGAGAGAGATAACGAAGGAGAGATAACGAGAGAGAGATATACGGGGAGATAACGAGAGAGAAGATAAAAAAGAGAGAGATAACGAAGAGAGATAATGGAGATTTAAAGAGAAGAGAAGGGGAAAACGAGAGATATAACTCACTAGCTGCTATGTGAAGGGATTTATATCAAGTTTAAAATTCCCGGGGGGGGCATGGCCCCACCCGGCTGTATGCCTCTTTTATGCCGTTTGCTCCTCCCCCGACTCGTGCATGCGGAAAACCCTTCACGATTAAAAGAAAAAAAGGGCCCAAAGGGGCCCTTGGGTTTTTTATGAACTTTAAAACTTTCCCAAAACTCCCCCCCTCTCAATGTGAGTAGAGGGAAAATTCACGGGGTTTTTTTGAGTCACTACGCGCTTTGCCCCGGAAACCCAAGGTTTTTTGTGCGCAAATGGAACGCCTGAACTCTTGGGTTCCGTGAACTGGTTCTTGAAATGTCGCAAATGGAAAGAGGCCTATAACTCATTTAAATTTTCTTGGTTTTTTGGTATCCTTCAAATCGTTTAAAAAACCGTACAGAGTGTACAGGGTTTTTCACAATTCTTTCTTTGTAATCGGTTCTTGCCACTTTGTAGCTATGTATTTCAGTTCTGTATTTTGAATTAGAGCGTGCATTAAAATTAATGTCAAATAATATGCATTGGTGGAAGGGAAATATTGCAGCAATAGCCCTTGCCGGAAAGACCGACATGTTGGTCATCATTAGAACTCGCAATTATATCCGGTTTGGGCCGCGTTTGCGTTGTCGGTGTAATATTGCCAAAAAATTGTCCGTGTGACCGCACCTTAATACAAGTATTGTTTTTTTTTTATGTTACAGAAAACAATAATTTATGATAGAAATGACAGGAATTATTTCTTTATAGTAGTAAATATTATCATTCTATTTATCTTTACGGGTTGGTACATCTCGCTCCCGACGTCGGGACATCATGCCGAGGGGGGCAAAATCAGCCGTTCATGAAACTTATCAATGGATTTATCACGACAGTCCCGGGCGCCCCACTCACTATCGTGTACTCGATGGAAAAAACGTCCATTTCTAGCAACTGGGCCTAAGTCACGAATGAAAAATTAACGGTAATTTTGTCGTCACGATAGAGCTACAATAACCACGACAGTGCCATGACGGTGCCATGAACGTATCACGAAGCGTCAAGAGCTAGTAACATCCCCCCACACAGGGGTGGGTGTTGGTCATGGAGAAGGGGAGAAAAGGGGGGGTGTAATGAAGAAGGGAGTTTTGGGTTTGTTGGTGGGAAACGGGATGGGGGGGGGGATAGAGAAGGCGTTGTTGAAGGTAGTGGCGGGGATGTGAGCAGAAAGCTTCACCGAAAAGGTGTCACTCGGGTGATATAACATGGCGCACCGTTTTGTTTCATGGATGACAGCGACCCTAGCGGTTGGTGCACGCAACTGACAGTCGCCCGTGCAGATAGAGGGGGAATCGCTCCTCCTTTTTGGTGTTGATGGGGTGATAATGGAAGGTGGGGAGAGAGGAAGGAGGAGATATGAGAGAAGGAAAGGAGGAATAAGGGGGAAAGGAAGAAATTGGAGGGATGAAAGAGAGTCGAAGACAAACTGACGAGAAAGAATAAGGAATCAAAGAAGGGGGGGAAATTCCTCCACTCACCCATTACCCATCACAACAAAACACCTTCCTCACCCATTACCCATCACCCCCACCCATTCACTCACCCATTACCATCACCCCACACCCATTCGCTCACCATTTCCCTTGTCAGGCACATTCATCTTTTTGGCATTAAAGTAATCGTCCAGACCATTTCATCATTCCTAATTTGATGTAGTTTAGAGTATAGCCATTATCGAGTGTATCACAATATGTTGTCACTTTTGCAATCAGTCAGCCGTTTTTGAATATTCCGCAATCAATCTGTAAATTCCCCGAGCTTCGAAACGCTGCTGGCAACAGGCAGATGATGCGCCACGGCTCGGTTGGACGTAGCAAAAGGAAGGCTCCTCTTCCCGCGCTGCTGTGTGTGGGGTGTAGTAGTGTTTGTTGTGGTGTAGTAGTGTTTGTGTGTGTGTGTAGTAGTTGTTTGTGTGTGTGTGTGTTGTGTGTGTGTGTGTGTAGTAGTGTTTGTGTGTGTGTGTGTATAGTGTTTGTGTGTGTGTGTAGTAGTGTTTGTGTGTGTTTTGTAGTAGTGTTTTGTGTGTGTGTGTAGTATTTGTTTGTGTGTGTGTGTAGTAGTGTTTGTTGTGTTGTGTGTAGTAGTAGTGGTTTGTGTGTGGTGTGTGTGGTAGTAGTGTGTGTGTGTGTGTGTGTGTGCGTAGTAGTGTTTGTGTGGGGTGTGTGTGTGTGTGCGTTAGTAGTGTTTGGTGTGTGTAGTAGTGTTTGGTGTGTGTAGTAGTTTTTTTGTGTGTGTGTTTTAGTGTTTTTGTGTGTGTGTGTGTAGTGTTTGTGTGTGTGGTGTAGTAGTGTTTGTGTGTGTGTGGGGTGTGTGGTGTGTGGTGTGGGGTGTGTGTGGTGTGTAGTAGTAGTGTTTGTGTGTGTGTGTATTAGTAGTGTTTGTGTGGTGTGTAGTAGTAGTGTTTGTGTGTGTGTGTGTGTGTGTAGTAGTGTTTGTGTGTGTAATAGTGTTTGTGTGTGTGTGAAATAGTTTTTGTGTGTGTGTGTATGTGTTTGTGTGTGTTGTGCGTAGTATGGTTTGGGGTGTGTGTGTGTAGAGTGTGTTTTGTGTGTGTGTGTGTGTGTGTGTAGTAGTGTTTTGTGTGTGTGTAGTAGTGTTTGTGTGTGTGTGTGTGTGTGTGTGTAGTAGTGGGGTGGTGTGTGTGTGTGTGTGTGTGTGTAGTAGTGTTTGTGTGTGTATTCATCTAGTTGTATTCATCTAGTTGTTTTTACAGGCCAGAGCAATGCTCGTGTGGCCCCGTCTTCATATCAACATTTTTTTATCATTCATCCTTAGTGCTTTGTGTTGGCCGAAGCCAGCACCCCGGAGAGCAGGTCACAAACCCCGGCTAACACCCGGAACCCATTCACTGCTGGGTGGACAGGGGCTCGGGTTTTAAGGAAACAACCCATCTGTTTCCGCTCCGCCCGGGGATCGAACCCGGGACTTCTCGGTTGTGAACCGAGCGTGCTTACCTTACACCACGGAGTGTGTGTGTGTGTGTGTAGTAGTGTTTGTGTGTGTGTGTAATAGTGTTTGTGTGTGTAGTACGTAGTGTTTGTGTGTAGTAGTGTTTGTGTGTGTAGTAGTGTTTGTGTGTGTGTGTGTGTAGTAGTAGTGTTTGTGTGTGTGTGTGTGTGTGTAGTAGTGTTTGTGTGTGTAGTACGTAGTGTTTGTGTGTGTGTAGTAGTGTTTGTGTGTGTGTGTGTGTAGTAGTGTTTCTGTGTGTGTAGTAGTGTTTGTGTGTGTGTGTAGAAGTGTTTGTGTGTGTAGTAGTGTTGAACCTCAGCAGGCTCCGTTAACACCTGTTCGTCCACCTCGTACTCTGGCTCAAACATATAGGGTTGGGCTCCCACCACAAGCTGAGGTTCCTTTTCCTCATATACGCGAGCAGCGTCATTTAGTTCGGTCTCAGATTGAGCATCGTACTCTAGATCTATCACAGCGGCAGATTCACTGTCTGACACCGAAGTACAATCGCTCATCATAACATTTGCCGACAGGTCTCACAGAGGCAGAAGAGTGTTGTTTACATTGGAGCGTTCCTCTTGTGACGTCATCAATAATATGCGTAGCCCTGTTGGAGGGAAGATTCTTTTTTTCGCGCGCTTTTTACAAAAGTCGTGTTTTTACGGAAATAAGGCCTGGAAATCAATTATTTTTGGTGGATTAGGTGTTTTGAATTCAACATAATTAGGCAAAAAAAATTGGGTCTGGACGATTAATTTAAATCAATCAATCACCCATTTCCCCATCACCTCAACCCATTCACTCACCCATTACTCATCACCCCCCCACCCATTAACTCACCCATTACCCATCCCCCCCCACCCATTCACTCACCCATTACCCATCACCCCCCACCCATTCACTCACCCATTACCCATCACCCCACACCCATTCACTCAACCCATTACCCATCAACCCCCACCTATTCCCATCATCCATCACCCCCCACCCATTCACACACCCATCACCCCACACCCATTACCCATCACCCCCACCCATTCACTCACCCATTACCCATCATCCCCAACCCATTCACTCACCCATTACCCATCACCCCCAACCCATTCACTCACCCATTACCCATCCCCCCCACCTATTTCCCCCACCCATTACCCATCACCCCCAACCCTTCACTCACCCATTACCCATCACACCCCCACCCTCCTCACTACCCATCACCCACACCCCATTCACTCACCCATCACCCCACACCCGGCCATTATCCATCACCCCCAACCCCTTCACTCACCATTACCCATCACCACCCACCCATTTTGACTTCAGCCAAACAAAAAGTGTGTGGGGGGGAGAGGGTATTGAGATTGGAGACAACTTATTGGAATGACGGGGCTTCGGTATGAAATTCAAAAGGAACAAAAGGTGTAATAACAAAAAATACATCCATCAATACCACTTCAGTTCTTATTTAAACTTTAAAACTACATATATTTGCGTCTTGGAGTATTGAAAAAGCACAACAACCCTGCACAGTAAAGAAAATAAGCATTGTGACCACTTTTGACGGATTGCACCCTCCCGCATAGCGGCGCCACCTGTTCAAAACCAAAATGGCGCGGCCGAGTGACACCTCTCTGTGAAGCTTCTGATGTGAGTGGTTTAACGGAGGTGGGTGGTATCACCACGTGGTGGAGTAGGGGGTGAGGGTCGGGGGTGGGTGGTGGTGAATGAGAAAGAGGGGGAGGCGGAAGGGGGTGCAGAAAAAGGGGGGAAGGTAGAGATGAAGGCACACGTAACGGTTTTTTTAACGTCACGGTAGACAGACATACAGCGATAGCGTCACGAAGCTGCTACATAGATAACGATAGCGTCACGATAGACTTACGATAGCGCTGCGTTGGGTACAAAATTCGGGGAGCTTCCCGATTTTTTAGTGCATGTGGAAATTATCCACCAAACACCCTCTCATAATTGGTAGAGTGGTAGTTTGTTTCCCCCCCCCCCCCCTAGTGAGAGGTATTTTCCGTTCATCATAGGAGGGCGTGTATAGGGATGTATATACATAATCTAATGGTATGGGTAATATTAAGGTATTTTAGTAATGATAGTACTGGGATAGGATAAATTAATATTCCCAGTGGTTATTAAACATTGCACTTAAGTAATTAGCACCTTAATTTGGAACGCGGTCATTGGTTGTCGCCCATAAATACTAGCCACTAAGATTTATGTACGTGGCTATAGGTAGGGTGGCGATCGCTGCTCGCCCACAGGGAGAATCAGTACACCCAGACCCTCCGTGAGGATAACATCAATTGTTAATAGACGTGCTTGTCTAAATACAAGGACAGTACACCCAGACCCTCCGTGAGGATAACATCAATCTAATAGACGTGCTTGTCTACAAGTTCACTATAGTCTATTCACTTAGGCTGGATTCTTGGGAGCTGCTCGCTGCCTAGCCGAGTTTGTAAGGACGTCGCTGATTGGCTGATAGACTCGGGGTGGGTGGCGATGGTGGTGGTACTTGCCTTGCCGCAACCCAAAACCCTTGCGTTGCCTCAGAAAAATATTCATATTTCTTGGGTTTACTCATCTCTTACACAAGATAGGCCTATTTTGTTTGCAGCAGTGAATCAGGCAGTGATTGTTCAACAACAACACGCCATTTATAACTCAATAGGGTAAAAAATAAAGTCATGGGCTGACTATCACAAGGGGTAGGCGGACTTTTAGGTTTTCAGTGCATTGAAATGTTGTACTCCTACCCGATATTACCAAGCTACCAGATGATATTTATGAAAGCTGAGCCTACCATCGTGTTCATAATACATTGTTGCATATCATGAGCATAAAAAAATCACACTAAGACTACAGTAATTTTAAGATAATTGAAGGAAAGAAAAAGAGTGTATAAACATTCTTTCTTGCTTATTTTGCTTCAATTCGCTGTAACTCCATATGTTTTGGTTGCATTCAATTTTCAAGCACTGTTTCAAAATCCATTTACTTTTCCGCTTCCTGTGGTATGTAGCACGTACCAATAAGGAAAAGAGTAGGTGGTCAAAATGGCTAAGAAAGTTAAACTGTTTCAAACTGGAGCCGTGACGGGTGCCTCTGATAGCTCTCCCGAGAAGTCTCTACTGTACAATAGGGAGGGAGCAATGCTCATCCGTCACTGTGTCAGTTTGAAACAGTTTAACTTTCTTAGCCATTTTGACCACCTACTCTTTTCCTTATTGGTACGTGCTACATACCACAGGAAGCGGAAAAGTATAAGGATTTTGAAACAGTGCTTGAAAATTGAATGCAACCAAAACTGATGGAGTTACATCGAGTTGAAGCAAAATAAGCAAGAAAGAATGTTTATACACTCTTTTACTTTCTTTCAATTATCTTAATATTACTGTAGTCTAAAGCGGCTATTACACGGGCACTATTCTGCTCAGTGAGCAGATTTCACTGAGCAGTTTTGAGGATTTTGCTCAACCAAAGCCTGTTTGATTGAGCAAACAGGGAACTACTTTGAAGCTATTTTTGCTCGTCATTTCAGTGAGCAAAAACGTTTTCTGTTATAAAGGGCCGAAATTAGTGGATGACTATATTATTTATTGCAAGATCTTTTTCTTCTAAAACTCTCAAAAAGACATCTACATGCCTGCTGACTGGACAGACGAGATGGAAAGCTTACTGATTGACTTAGTTCAGGCACATCCTACAATATGGAACATATATAGCCCTTTATTTGTTAAAAAAACATTAAAAAAGAAAACATACACCCTCAATACCTAAGAAGCCTGACCTTCCAAGTCATTTATTTACGGTGATACACAGGCGACAGGTGTGTTGCGAGGCCGTACAGGTGTGTAGTGACAGGTGTGGTGTATATGGTAAAGCGAGAGGCTAAGAGTGCAGTGTTAGCACCCGAGTGTGTGTGTCTGACCTAAAGAGCGAACGCGTAGTTCTCGTCTACTATAACGGCGTCAGCCCCGTACCGCCACGGCCACGGATACGGCGCGGGCCACAGTGGTCCATAGAAGCTACTCGCGGGGATTACAGGAAGTTTAAATGAATCAAAAACCTTTGGCCTAATCAAAAAACCTTTCTTAATTAGGTATATTGAATTGAAAGTAGTTAGTTTCGTACACTGATTTTGAGTATTTTCGTACATACCTGGTGTCATTTCGTAACTCTAGTAGTCAAGTTCAACTCTGCGCTGAGTGTACGAAACGACTATGGTTTCATATAGACTACGAAACAACTTTTGGTAATAATGGACGAGAGTTTCGCGGTCGTTTTTAGAGACACCAACTATTTTTTCTTGGCCTACAATAGGTGCTTGTTCTAATGGAGATAGTTTTATTTTGCGCAACCCCCCCCCCCAAAAAAAATAATAATTATAATAATAATGAAACCTAACCTAACCTTATAGGTTTTAATGAAACCTAACCTAACCTTAAAGGTTTTAATGAAACCTAACCTAATCTTATAGGTTTTAATAAAACCTAACCTAACCTTAAAGGTTTTAATGAAACCTAACCTAACCTTATAGGTTTTAATGAAACTTAACCTAACCTTAAAGGTTTTAATGAAACCTAACCTAACCTTAAAGGTTTTAATGAAACCTAACCTAACCTTAAAGGTTTTAATGAAACCTAATCTAACCTTAGGTTTTAATTAACCCAACCTAACCTTAAGGTTTTAATGAAACCTAACCTAACCTTAATAGGTTTTAATTAAACCTAACCTAACCTTAAAGGTTTTAATTAAACCTAACCTAACCTTAAAGGTTTTAATTAAACCTAACCTAACCTTAAAGGTTTTAATTAAACCTAACCTAACCTTAAAGGTTTTAATTAAACCTAACCTAACTTTAACCACAGGGTATACTTTTTTTTTTTTTTTTTTTTTTTTTTTTTGCGCAAAATAAAGCTATCTCCATTACCAACACCGATTAGGAGCCTAGATTTTGTTCAAACCGCCTCAGGGTCTTATGCTTTTGCTCATAAAAAACACGATCACCGTGTAATATTTCTTTGAGCGCCCCATGAAATCGCTCAGTGAATTGTCAGTGAGCAGAAAAATCCCCGGGTTAATAGCCCCTTTAAAAGTGTAATTTTTTTATCTCATGATAGCAGAATGTTTTGAACACGACGGTGGGCTCAGTTTTCAAAATTCACTGGTAGCGGGTAAATGGGGTAGGATAAAAACCTTTAAATGCCTGAAAACCTAAAAGTCCGCCTACTCTTGTGAAGTCAGTCATGTTTTATTTTTTACCCTATTGAGTTTATGCGTTTTGTTGTTAAACAATCCTGCCTGTTTTTACTGCTGCAAAAAAAATAGGCCATTTTGGTAAAGATAGAAAACCCCAAGAAATATGAATATTTTTTAGGCAGCGAAAGGGGTTTTTGGGGTTGCGGCGAGGAAATACCACCACCATCGCCACCCAGCCCGAGTCTTCACCCAATCAGCGACCCCTTTTAAAAACTCAGCTAGGCAGCACCCTTCCCAGCCAGGAATCCGGGGCTTAAGTTAATGATTTAAAACCACCCTCACCGAGTTAACATCTTTTATTATATGAAGATTTTTACATACGTTAATTTTGACAATTGGTTTTAAAAATCATAGGACTTGTAAAACCACTGTGAAGCCGTGCGCCCAGAAACTTTTGTGATAACCATTTGACGCCCACGTTTAGTTTCCCACCTCCGCTCTTTTCTTCAAGGGCGGCCCTTTGATCCCGGCGACCACTGGATCAAAGATCATTGCAGTTTGATCAAAACCTACAGCCAAAATTCAACCCACTACCCCCCGATAAGACCCTAGTTAGTTAAATTAGCTAGGGTATGGAGTGGGGGGGATATAGGGGTTTGTTTGGGGTAAAACTCGTTTAAAATTTGTATGTAAACAATTCCCACATTGGTGACCCGAGGAGGAATATTGAGATTCATGTGATTCGGTGGTATTTAAAGTAGGTAATTAAGCCCCCAAAAACCGTGGTTTGGGGTTGGAGGCGGGGGTTTTCGAAGCGTCAAAATGACTCACTGTTCACTACCATATCCCATCACCCTGTGTAGTGTGCATCAAGGTTCGCTATTATTGTAAAACAAATGGGGGTTGGGCCATGGGCCGGGTTGGGGCCCTTGTTGGCCACCAAAACACGCTTCCCGCCTTTATATAAATTAAATTATCAACTAACAATGATTTTAGTAACAAATCTTGCTTTTAATATTTCTTTTTGATTTAATCAATTAAAATCATGGGGGAAAGGGGTAAATATACTGCAAAATTAGGGGGGCGACCCGATTATTATACGTGTGATGAAGCAGCGGGGCAACCCTATGCTATAATAGTTTAAACTCAGGTCTGCTAATGCTAAAACAAAATGGGAAAATATGAACGGCTTCTGCATATATAATTTTAAATAAGAAAAGCTGGGGAAATAAAAAAATTTTCAGTTATGGGTTAAAAAACATGAACCAAATGAAAAAGATATCTCGAAAAGAAATTAAAAATATGGGGGATTACTGGAGGTGCTTATTCCATCAACACGATGCTTTTTTAAAACCCAAATTTTGCAAGGTATTCGCAAAAACCCCCCCCCGGGGAGATCACGATTTTAAAGCCTGAGGGTAATCACTATTCGCCCCCTCAGATTTAAGGATCCCTCGTTAGGGGTTTTATCCTGCCCCTTTACGCAAAAAAACTCCCTTTTAATTACGATTAAAAAACTTTCAGCCTACCAGAAAACCACTTAGCCCTCCCCAAATAATAGATAAAACCCCAATTTCCAGGGTGACTTAGTAAAGTACAATAATAATTGTGTCTTATGTGGGGGGGAAAAAAAACCCCTCCACTTTAAATATCATTCGATTTTACACGAAGTTAAAAGGGGTTAAATGCCCTTTGGGAATTGCCCAACCTTTTCCCCGTGGAAAACGCTTAAATGCAGCCCTAAAGCTTAAAAACTTGTGGGAAATGAAAATCTGTTCATAACATCGCTCTTTGTCCTAACAGTAAACAACTCAGACCCTACTGTAGTTAAAATGGCAGTACTAAAAGAGTAGTTCGCAGCTGTTCCAACTCCGAGTTGAATGTGGCCAAAATGGTCATTCGTCAATGTAAAGACATGTTTGACGTGGTCACAAAATCCTTCATAACAGGAGATATTTGAATTGTTACAACTACCGAAAATTAAATAAGTGAACATACCCCATATAGGTTTTTGCCAATAATGAGGCTCAAACCTATGACTGTTCAACCCCCAGTCCAAGGGAAATATAATGTGGGGGAGCTGCTGTAGTAGTAAAAAATATTGGATCAGCTTAACTGTTAATGCACTAAAGGACACAGCAGAAAAGCTGAGGATAATGGTGTTTTAAAATAGTTAGCAAACCTTCAAAACGTTGATGGACCTTTCCAAATTTAATAAAAGGAGCCGATTATTTTGGGGGAACCTAAGGGAAGGGGCATCAAAATACATAACGCTCAAAGTTTACTAGTGCTGGTGGTAGGGAAATGGGACCCATCCCCCATACCCTACAGTCGAAAGGGGAGTTTCCCCAGTCATGCACAAAACCCATTAATTACCAGAATGGAAACCCCTTTCTTGCCCACCCAAAAAGTGAGGTTTTAGAGGAAATGGGATTCCAGTTTCATAAAGAATATATTGCCACTAATGAAATCCTAATAATAATGTGTCCGGGAGATGAACCTCAAATTGAAAAAGGTTATGGTTTAAAGGCCCTAACCGGCTGAAAAAATGTAATAAAAAACCTAAATGGTTTTTTCCCTCAGAATATCTGAAGATTAAAAAGGGAAACCGAAATTTATCCCAGACCTGTGAAGACATAGAAAGGTTTTCCTTATTGAGCAAAAACCCCCTCAAGGTTAATATCCCGCGGGGTTAAAGGGGTTCCCTGCAAGGGTTTAAAACCCCTGCAAAGGGTTAAAACTCCCCTTAAGGTTAATACTCCCGCAAGGTTAATAAAAGGGAAACTCTGACCTTTTAAATTTTGGATCAGAACAATACAGAAGAGGGTTTTCCTGAGGAATATCAGCTATTGGCTTTTAGCAGCCCCCTAGGAACAAAATTTACCATATTGGGTCTGTTCCTTTATCATGAGGGTATTTGTTCGAGGCGAAATTTTCAAGCTGATCTTTCCAAATAAAAAACCCGCCATCATCTTACTTCCCTCATTTTCCATACTAAATTTCCCCAAACGCCATCACTTACTAAATTTTTTGGGGAAGAATAAAGGGACCATTACATGGCGGAATGGGGTCAATATTACCATATCAGGTGTAATTTTTGGATAAATCATGTAAACAGGCAGTCAAATATTACCTAGATTTCATTAAATTTAATAGATTGAGTGTAACTATTTCCATCTAGGTCCCCCGAAATTCCCGCTGATAATGATTTTTTAAAACCTTTGGGTCAATGGGATTACTATACTGGGGCTATAACACAGGAATGCTTCCCCCCACAAGTATATTCAGCATTTACTGGTACCTCTATCAAAACATTTAATTTTAAAATAGCCAAGACCCCAGTGCCCAAACCACTATTAAATTTTTCCGGCCTATGGGCCTGGGTGATGTCACTGAAGCGGCCTTTAGTTTCGGGCCCGGCCCCCATTGGAATTTCCACCGAACCCTCTCATAATTGGTAGAGTGGGATTTGTTCCCCCCCCCCCCCCCTAGTGAGGGTATTTTTCCCTTCATCATAGGAGGGGGTTTTTTAGGGATGTAATACATAATCATAATGGGAATGGGTTATTAAGGTATTAAGTAAATGTTAGAAATGGGGTAGGAAAATTAATATTCCCAGTGGTTAAAAAAACATTGCACTTAAAAAATTAGCACCTTAATTTTGGGGCGCGGTCATTGGTTGTCGCCCCTAATACTAGCCACTAAGATTTTTGTATGGTATAGGGGGTGGCGACGCGCCGCCCCCGGAAAATCATTTTCCCCAGACCCCCCTGAGGATACATAATTGGGTTTAAAAGACGTGCTTGTCTAAGTACAAGGAAACACCCGACCCTCCGGAGGATAAAATCAATCTAATAGAGTGCTTGCTACAAGTTCACTACCAGCCCCCACCGAGTTAACATCTCTTTTAAAATGAAGAGATTTTGTAATACGTTTAATTTTTTACATTATAGTTTAAAAACTGATGTTAAACCACTGTGATAGCCGTGCGTCAGTAACTTTTGGGGTTTATAAAACCCCTTGACGCCCACATTAGCTTCCACCTCCGCTCTTGTCATTTACGGGGGGCCCCGTCCCGGCGACAAATCGGATCACAAGATCTTTAGTTTGATCAAAACCTACAGCCATAATTCAACCCCAACCCCCGTAATATCCTAGTTAGTTAATTTTTGAGGTTGGAGTCGGGCAGGGATAAAATTTGGGTTTTTATGTTAGGTAAAAAAACTCAATTAAAAATGATGTGAACAAATTCCCACAGTCATGCACTATCTTTCGTGGCCTCGCCAGTGCGTCACGATGTCAAATTCGGTCACGAGGACCCCAAAACCGGACCAGACGGCGCTACTCGTTGCATTTTTGGCCTTTCGTGGTTCCTTTTGGTATTTTGAAGGGGGGTTTTGGATAATGCCCACTGACGTTTAACGTAATCGAAAAGCTACTAGCACCTCAACGAGTAACTAACTGCTTCCCTGGATTCAGCTTTTCACTCGTTAAAATGGAAATTACTGCGCATTGATAAGCACGGAGGAAATATATGAATGAAATATATGAATATAGCGCATTTTCGTGACGTTCACCGCCCTGGTTCAGTCCAGTCCGGACCGGGTCAGGGTGGACTGATGGTCGCGAAAATACATCGAGACTGGCCCCGTCCCATTCGTCGTTCCTATTGGCTGGGGGATCGAGGTGGGCGGTACTTGAACTGAACTGTGGAGGCGGCAGGCGTCCATCTTGTCAATATCCTTATTGTCGTCCGCCTTTTAACCTGTGCTGAAGACTTTACAACCACCACGCCTGTGATACTATAGTCTTATGGTCGACCATCATGGTGTTTCATGTCTTATCAGCAGCACGAGAAGCTCCTGGGGATTCAGAGAGGCTAACTTCCGGTCTTCACGACCTAGCGACTTCCAACAGCTGTTTTGGGCAACTTTTGGCATTCTGCGGGCAGATTGATGACGTATTTAAAGACGTTGAGCTGTCAAAACCAGGCAACTGCCTCTAGCAGTTGTAGAGCACGCAATATACATAAAAATACTCATAAATTGAGTATATATGATGTTTTTCTGACTCAAGAACTGAACAGGGCAAGTATACAAATGAAATTAGGCCTTAAAACTATCTCCTACACTCGTGGTGAGTTTATTATGGGGTGATGGGCCGAGTGGTGAACGGTGGCACCTCACCGAGACCCTGACCGAGACCACCTCGCTTCAACAGCCCGGCGGGTAGCTGCCACTAACCGCCATGCATCAGACTGAAGGTATAATGGCTCCCTTTTCCTTAATAAAACCCCAAGCCCTTGTCCATCCAGCCGTGATGGGTATCGGGTGTTAGCCGGGGTTTGTGACCCGCCTCCCGGGGTGGTTGCTTCCCCCAAATGGCAGGAAGACCAGTTACGAATAGAGAGATTATCAAGCGGAAAAGATCACCCATAGTGACACCGTAGCGCCACTGCCATATCTCGTACCAGAATCTCCGCGACTTCCGGGTTGTACAAATAGAGGAAGTTAGTTAAGCTAAACACTGTGCCCTTTAACTCTTTCTGAATGTCTGCCCTGGTCGCCTTCCCCGCTGACTGTAGTGCGCATGCGCCAGTTCTCCCCACACTGGTCCAACCTGGTCCTGCTCGCTGGCTCAGCCAGGCCCAGTCCGTTCCAGCCCGGTGTCGTGTGTGGGCAAGTGTCTGTTTATGAGGGAAACGTCTGTTACTAAACAAAGGCAAGAAAACGGGAGTTAAGGGGAGTATTAACAATTTTGACTTGATCAACAAAGGCATGTCCAGGCGGCATATTCTCCCCGCGCTCTCCCTTTTCGGCAGACCGCTAGGTTAGGTAATGTTAGAAAAACGTTAAGTTAGGTTAGGCTAAGTTAGGTTAGGTTTAGGCTTACGTTAATTATAGTAACTTTGTGTGGGAATCACAATGAGGTTATTTTCAAGAAAATCCTGTCAAAATTAGTAATTACTCCCCTCAACTCCCGTTTTCTGTGCCTTTGTTTAGTAAACAGACATTCCTCATAAACAGACACTTGCCACACGACACCGGTCTAAACTGCCTCGCAAAAACAGTGACCGTCCGGGACTAGCCCAGTCCAGACCGGGCCAGAGCGGCCGCGAAAATGCGCTATAACTGCTTCCCTGGATTCAGCTTTTCACTCGTTAAAATGGAATTACTGCGCATTGATAAGCACGGAGGAAATATATGAATGAAATAGTTGTTGACTCTGAGTCTAATGGTTAGCTTTCTTGATTACGGTGTGGTGAATGATGAAGGCGATTATTGGTTTACAAAGATGCCGAGATTTAAGCCTGCTACTCAAGTTCCCATTTTCTGTATGTCACAGTATGTGTATCATTATTTCATTTTGTGGTAACGATATGCCCAATTCATATAGTCTTTTTTTTGGTATTGTATTAGGAAAACAATGAAATAATTTGGTTTAGAATATTTAACACGATTAACGTACAGTTTTCAATATACTTAAAGAAAGCAAGGTGTACTTAATCATACGAGTATTTATTAAAATATTAAAACTATGACCAGTAAGATATTTCTCTCCTCTTTAGGGTTTGATATAAAAAGGCAAACTGTAATTCAAATTGATAGTATTTCTAAAAGGATATTATAACGTTAAAATTTCTGGTTTGTGTTTGAGGAAGACGTTCATTTGAGCAGATCAGCCTTGTTGCCCAGGCAGAGGCAGGCAGTCACCGAGTCACGTAACCTCCCGCGTGTTTCTGTGTGTCGTGGACTACGTATCTGTTGTGTTCATCCTGTTTTCGCCTTAAATTCCTAACTTTACCGGAGGATATTCGAGTGTGATTAAGTGACAGTGTCGGTCGTCACTGCGTGTACATTAAAACCTCGGAGGGGATGCTGGTTTATGGTGAAATAAGGTTAGAATCGGAGGCAGTGAGGCGTGAATGCACGCATCCCACCCGCCATATTGTGCCCGTGTCCCTGCGATACGCGCGTGCACCCATATAGTAGTTTATTGAAGCGAGTGAAGTCGTCCTGAGTGTTCTATAACAGTGAGTTATGTCCCTAGTAGTGTAATGATGCGAGTGAAGTACCAAGTGTTCTATAAGAGTCGAGTTGTGGTTACGGACGGAAATCAAACACAACTTTACCACCATTCCCCGCGTACCTAGAGTCTCCCTACCACTATCCCGTCCGTCCTGACACACTCCCAGTAGAAACATATGAGGGTGACTTTTTAACCCCCTTCACGCCCAGTCTTTCCTTTGCTATAAAAAATCGTCCGTTGTTACCAAAAAAATTCGAAAAGTCCTGAAAATGGGGTGGTGGGGGGGGACACCGTACATTAGTGGAAAAAATTCATAAAAATCCTTTTTTTTAACCTGAGAGAGTGCCACTGTGCCCAAAACAAACTTCCAATATGGCCCACCTTGGTACCCCTAAATATTAACCCCAGAAAAAATAAGGGGTCATTTAAGGTTTTTTATACTTTTTTTTGGCCCCTCGTCCGTTCCCCCCCCACGGGGGGGGACACCGGATCATATGGGGGGCACCGTATGATTTTTTAAACTCATTTACACAAACTTATGGTTTTTTTTTTGCCTAAAATCAACATAATGCTAACCCTAGACCCCACCATTATTTTAGGTGTAATGAAGAAAAGTTTCATAAATTAGCATTTATTAAAAATGGTCTGGGTTTTTTTTATGCTCCTTTAGAAGTGCATCATAAAGGCTCGCGGAGGAAACACCTTCACCAGGTCGCCCCCTCTTGGTGATCCCCTTGGGGAGTCACCGGGAAAAACCCTTTGCACTGTTCGGGATCAACAAAAAGCTTCATCTAGGATGGTAGGGAAGGTGAACGTGTCCGGGTGTTACGGATTTCATCCGGGGAAAAAAAGGGTTTAATTTTCCCCCTCCATGATGGCCAACACCTGAGAAACATAGCACCTAATTGCCCCCCCCCCTTCCCCCCTCCAGTTTCAGCGGGAAAAAAAAAAGTCCCCCACCTTGATTTTTTCGCAGCAAAAGGGTGTGTGCTGCATCCAGGTCCCCTGCGTCCCCCCTTTATCCATACTCAGGGAGTCGTCCAGCTAAAGTCGACATCATAAAACCTCCTCCTCGTCATGGTGTCTTCCTCCGGGACAGGCACAGACTTCTTCCGCTGGGGGCCCTTCTTTTTTCCCCAATGTTTTCTTTTCAGCCCGCTGCCTTCTTTTTGCCCTTCCACTTCCCTCTTCTCTGCTTAAACCTCGGTCAGATATTGCCTCCTCATTCTCTTTAAAATCAGGCCCGCACCCCTTCCGTCCCTTTCCAAAAGGGACGAGGATTAGCCTTGGGAAAAGGGCCTGACACCTCGGGGGTTAAGTCTGTCGTTAAAGGGTTCCTGGGTGGCAGGGTCGTCGTGCTCGGGCCCGGGGGGGCAGGGTGCCGTGCGGGGGCCCGGGGTGGCAGGCTCTGCGTGCGGGGCTCGGGGGGCGGCTTTGTCGTGCGGGGGCCCCGGGTGGCAGGGGGCGCCCCGTGCGGGGGGCCCGGGGTGGCAGGCTTTATCGTGCGGGGCCCCCGGGGTGGCAGGCTCGGTCGGCTGGTGCTCGGGGTGGCAGGCTCTGTCGTGCTGGGGCCCCCGGGGTTGGAGGCACATCATCTAGCCTGGAACACAGGGGGAAAGGGGGTATAGCTTCTGAGGTAGGCCTTCAGCCATTCGCTCCTCTCCATCTAAACTTCCTCCATCAAAGAAGTTGGAGAAATTTCCCACTAAAAATTCTGGTGGTGCCGGCGCTCGGTTTACATGCCTCCTAAAAACAATTCTGGAAGATGTTGCGATTAGTCCCCATATACCATCCCCCGGAAACCACTGAGAATGTTGGAGGGGGTAGTGGCTTTGGTCCTCCCCTCAGAAGCAAACTCTGGCAATTGTGGCTGTTTGTGCTCGTTAGGGTGCATGAGCGCGTGGTCGTTCAGTAGGGCACGCGGAAATGCCCTTAAAGGGACCAAGACACTCCATCCAATGGCGGGGTTTTTTTCTGTTGTATGCGGAGGAAAGGTAACAATCACGATACTGCATTATCGCAACTCAACAGGCTAAAGTTCATGTGACTTCAGCATTGTCCATGATCAAAATCTTGTTCTCTACAAAGAACAAGACTTCTCAGGAGATGCTGAAGTGTCTGCACAAGCTTTAAACCATTCATCCCCACTGGGGATGCATATCCCTTTTGGAACCAAAGATCGTGTCCCTCATAAAGGGGGATTCCATCGGCATCTGGGAATTATAAACACTGAGGGATGGATGCCCCACAGCTTTTATAATGCCCAAAAACCCCATGCTGTCACCGCGTTCACGGTTCCTGCGTGGCTACTGGCGGGCCTCTCGCACACACAACCTTGACTGGTTTCATAACAGTACAATGAACCTCATCCAATTGTATATCCGGTCCGGCTAAATGTGTATTTCTCCAAAAGCTAATGTGAAACCCTTAAAGAAGGTTTCCACATTGATTTTTGTTAAAGGGAAACAACCCTGGAATGGACATGCCTTCCGGGCCTTCAATAAAATTTTTGGAGGACTTTTTCAAAAAGGATAGTCCAGCCCCCTTGTCGCCATTTTCTCTTTCTCCCGGCAGGGGGATGCTCTTCTCCCACAACTAGGCATCTGGTACACCATCCTACCACATCGTTCATGGGCAGCCGTGAAACTTGGCTGCGTGGATGTAAAAATCCTTTTATTTCGTTGGGGCTGAAACCCTATTGCTAGGGGAACAACAGCCTATGGGAAACTCCTCCGACGCTTCTTCGTAATAAAGGCGCCCCTGTAAAAAAAGAAATAAATTAAAGATTAAAACCCTTGCGGGGCAACAAAAGTTGAAAAAAAAAATTAAATAAATGAGCGCTTGAAGGCATCCTTTAACAAAAAAATTTTAATTGGACTTAGAAGGCCCTTGCGGGAAATAAAGCTAAAAAAAAAAATGAAAAATTTTAAAAATCTAAAAATCTAGAGCCCCTTTAAGTATCCCTGAGGTCTTTTTGCATGACCTCACCCCAGGGAGACCAAAGAAACGTGGATGAGGTCTAAAAAAGACCTGGGGAGATATGGAACAAATAGAGCAACTTACAGCAAGAGTTGTTTTCTTGATTTTAAATCTGCAGCGGCTTCTTTCGGGCTGCAGCTGTGCCACGCGGGGCTTAAAACGCCTCCAGGTCGTGCGGTCCCTCTGCTTGTCGCTTTCCGACTATTTGCGAGGCATGATAGGTGATGGCGGTAGGTTAGGTTGATCTGAAAAGAGTTAATGACATTAACACATGCATAGTTTTGGTTAGGGTTTGTTTAGGTTAGCTTAGCTTAGATTTTTTACAGTGTGAGCATTCTTGCATGGCCACCTATTTTTTTGGGACTATGATCTGGCAATATGTGGGGGGATCACCGAACGTCATGCCCCCAAAATATGCAGTGTTTTAAATTTTTTTTTAACCATAAAAAATTAATTTTAGAATCATTCTAATAAAATAAATCACTTATATAATAGTTTTGTTTATGTGCTTATAGCAAATAACCTGATATCATCTAATTTAATACCCAAACACCTTCAACTTTACACCCAAAAAAAAAAACACTGTTCCATTTAAATTTTAAATACTAGTTCACCACCACCATTTAATATCTCTAATTCATAGTCAGTCACTTTTTTTTTATGTTTTTCTAAGTATTTAAAATTATAATTTTCCAAATCGTAGTGATGCGGGGGTCACCGAACGTCATGCCCCGAAAATAGCGTTTAAAAGTTTTTTTTTTAACCAAAAAAATTAATTCTAGAATCATTCTAATAAAATAAATCCTTATATATAGTTAGTTCATGTGCTTATAGATAATAAACTGATATAGCATCATAATTTAAAACCCAAACACCTTCAAATTTTTTGCCAAAAAAACACTGTTCCATTTAATTTAAATGCCTGTTCACCACCCCATTTAATTCATGCGAAAAATACATTCAAACACTGTTTGTTTTTTTGTGTAGGTATTTCAAAAATTAGCTTTTTCAAATTTCACTTTTCTTGTCCCCCGCCTTCACCATACGTTACCCCCCCCCACCAAAATTTTTTTTTAAATAATCCAAAGCGGCCTGTTCGAAAGCATGCCTACTTTTTCACTCATAACAGTCCAAAACGGTTTATACTCGTTTGCAACTTTCCCCAAAAGAATCACGCCATCACACCGCATGAACCTAATAAAACGGCGAAAAAAACAAAGGAACATCGAAAAAAAAAAATTTCTTACCTGGTAAACCCGGAGGTACGCTGACCCTACCCTGTTTGCTCGTTAGTTCACGAGGTGGCGCTGCACCGTGGGGGCATGGTGGCGCGAAATTTGAATTAATTTTTCGCGTTGTAGCCTTCGTACGGGGATCCCCCCCGTTCGGGGTGCCCCCACCCCACCCTAAACCAAATGGACCCTTTACTCTACTTGAGGTTTAAAGGGTTGATTTTTTAAATCTTCAAGCCTCATATAGTTGGGCAGTGATGTTATTTTTCTTGGAACAGTATTTTTTGATATACAGCCAAATTTTTAAATACAGGAAAATTTTTAAAAAGCTCTAAAACGACTGGGCCCAAATTTGGACGTCAACAGCGAAAACAACAGAGCAAAAAAGCTGTAAGCTGCCGCACTATATGTCTACCTACTAATACACCAACTTGCATTACCCTACTACCGAAGATACCAGTAATCCCCTTCAAGTGATGTAGTAGGGATTTCCCGTGTTTGTGAATATTAGTTGTGTTTTTTAAAAAAAAGGGTAGCCAGAGATTTAATGGCCCGTGACAAACCCAAAAAGTGATGACTTCTGGGATCGGCATTCCTTATAGGGCTTAAAAAGAACCTGCAAAGACATGTAACTAGACAGATAGCGAACTCAAGAGGAACAGGGAAAAATTTTGGCTTTCTTTCCCCCCCATAAGCAAAACTACACCCTTCGTCACTCCACCAACCCTTTACTAAACCCTCATTTCACCTGTTTCCCCTTTTAATTTTTTGTCTATTGCCCCAGCTGTCATATCATTCAGGTTCTTTAAACTCCCCATAAGGAATGCCGACCCAAAATCATCCTTTCTGGTGTCCCCGGGGCCACTTATCTCTGTCTATCCACTTTTTCTTATAAAATCAACTTACATATTCACAAAAGCAGTGAATACCTACTACTACTTGAAGGAGGATTACTGGTCCCTTGCTATGGGGTTCAATTAGTTAGGGTTTGTAAATAAACATAATTTTTTCAAGGGTTGGTTTGTAAATTTTTTTTTTTGGGGGGCTCGCTATGAGGTTATTATGAATTAGGTTAGGGTTTGGTTTTGATTGTAATTTAAACATTTTTTTTTGGGGTCCGGGGGTGTTAAGGAGGGGAGGGGGGTGAAGGGGGCATCTCCCCACTTTATAATTGAGTTTAGAGGGATCTGAAGGGATCTGTGAAGGTCTGGAGGGAAAAAACACTCAAAGGGCGGGAAAGGACTCTAGAATTTTTTCCTAATTTACTGGTGTTTATTAAATATAACAGAAAAACCGCCCGTCTCTCCCCACCTCAAAAGCCTTTCTACTGCTCAAATTATCACAGCTCCCTAAAGCCCCCAGCTAATATCATTTGCAATTTCTTATCCATGCACAAGTAAAACTTAATAATCATCAAAATGGGCTTCACACAATGTATGAATTTCCTTCATCGAGAATCCGCCCCCAGACATCCACCCTGTTTCCCCCCCTTTTTCTTGTCTTTAGGCTAGTTTTGAACACTTTCCTTGAGTTTTAATTGTGGTGTTTTTGACATCAGCACAAAACAAAACTAATATTTCTTTTTGTCTGGTACATGTTTTAATGCATAAAAAGTACTGCGGTCTGCGACCAAAACAAGCTGATCGTGATCAGGCTTCTTCCTTCTTCTTTTTAGGTGGGGAGCTAAACCACGGTTTTTAGTCGCGTTTTCAAAGCCTATTTTTTCCGGGGGGGGGGGTGGTCCCTAGGGCTTGTAGGATTAGGGCCCCAACTCTCTGCTCTTTTTTTCCCGCCTTTTCTAGAAATACTTTTTTAAACCCCCTTTAAAGATTCTTCATTTGTGTCCTGTACCCTACTCAACCTAAAAAAAAATTCCCTTTTTCCCCTCTTGTTTTTCCCCCCTGCCACTCTATCCCACTGATCCCCGCCCCACCTCCCGTCCACTATTGCTATAAGCCGCTCTCTTTCCTCATCATACCTTGGACACATTAATACCAGGTGATCTACAGTTTCATCTAGTCAAACCCATACACATTTGACATATCTTGCTTCCTTCGTTTGCCCATCTATATGTTCTACTATTGACCTCCAGAGATTTTGTCCTTGCTTTAAAAAATAAACCACTCCCCAAGCTACCATCATAAAGACCTCACACTTTGGTGTGGTCTTCCCTTGTGAGATCGAGATCTGAGGCGAGATCCGAGTCTGCGCTTACTACGTCACAACCAATCACAGCGCGTTCTGCCGTGTTGTGATATTTTAGCCCCAAAAAAGCCATATATTTCATTTATGGTGCATTTCTCAGCAAAAAGAATATGAGTACAGTGATATGTAGCCTATATTGCACCCAAAGCTTCATAATGCTCCGTGTTTTAGGTGGGGAGTAAACGGTCCATTAGTTAGTTAAAAGGATACTGAACAAGTCATATCTATATGAAATCTTGCTTATATTCACTTAAAATCGTCTAATGGGGGTCCATAAAAACACCGTATCGGACCGGATCTGAGCAGTAAACACCGGCGAATAGGGCCAAAGGGGTTTTAATAGTTTCTAAAAAGAGAATATATACATGACATTAGGCGTAGTTGTATCATAGTTTATCAAATATCGATATCAAGAGATAACTTGTAACACGGGCATTTTATATTGAACAGCGATCTGTGTCATTTTGTGTCTTCGGTTATAATGGACGAGATTTTCTTGGTCGTTTTCAGAGACACCAACTATTTTTTCTTGACCTACAATAGGTGCTTGTTCTAATGGTGCTTGTTTTATTTTGCGCAAACCAAACCAAAAAAAAAAAAAAATGAAACCTAACCTAACCTTATGTTTTAATGAAACCTAACCTAGCCTTAAAGGTTTTAATGAAACCTAACCTAACCTTACAGGTTTTAATGAAACCTAACCTAACTTTAAAGGTTTTAATGAAACCTAACCTAACCTTAACCACAAAATATACATTGTTTTATTTAATTTTTTTCTCGCAAAATAAAACAATCTCCATTAGAACAAGCACCTATTGTAGGCCAAGGAAAAAATAGTTGATGTCTCTGAAAACGACCGCGAAACTCTCGTCCATTATAACTGAAGACACAAAATGACACAGATCGCTGTTCAATATAAAATGCCCGTGTTACAAGTTCTCTCTTAATATCGATATTTGGTAAACTATGATACAACTACGCCTAATGTCATGTATATATCCTCTTTTTAGAAACTATTAAAACCTCTTTGGCCCTATTCGCCGGTGTTTACTGCTCAGATCCGGTCCGATCCGGTGTTTTTATGGACCGGTGTAATGGTACCCAAATTACAATGAAAATTAAGTTCTGGGCCTCAAGGGGTTAAGAAAACAATCCTGCCTTACTGGGTAATGTGTCAGGGAGAACTGTGCACTGTGCAGCGTTATGTGCTACGTGATCTCGGACTATTTTCAAGATCTGCCGCTGTAAAGCCACTCCTGACTCCTCGTCACAAGATAAAGCGACTCACTTTTGCTAAAGAACACAAAGACTGGCCTCTTGAGAAAGTTCGACGCATATTATGGTCGGATGAAAGTGTCTTTACAGTGACAGGAACTAACTTTGCAAAAGTAAGGCGGCCCAAGAACTCTGACCGACACAACGTGGAGAGAGTAAGACATCCAGATTCTCTCATGGTGTGGGCTTGTTTTTCACATTATGGAGTGGATAACCTCGTATTTCTTGAAAAAGGTGTTACTGTGAACAGTGAGCGATATTTAGACATCTTGCATGACAATCTTTAATCCTGCTACGACAAGTGTAGGGCAGAAACTTGTATGCAGGACGGTGCCCATGTCACAGGGCAACGTTGTTAAGGAATGGTTGGATATGTGTGCTATCGATGCTTTGACTGGTCTCCTAATAGTCCTGACTGAACCCAATAGAAAATCTTTGGTCCATAATGAAAAAGAAGCTTCAAGAAGTGGACACTAGTTCAGTGGCGAAGTTAAAAGCTGCACTGTTAAAATTGTGGGAGGAATTACCAAAGGAGCTTCTTCATAAACTTGCAGACTTGTTACCTAACCGACTGCAAGTTGTTATAAAGAAGAAAGGGAATGCAATCAAATACTAGGATACCGGTAAGTTACACAGTTTCTTGATTTTTAATGTTATACAAATATTTTGTGGGTGTTGGAATTATCGACCACCAATTGATGTTCGACAACAACTGTTAAAATTATAATGTTGATTAACGTGAACTCACCATGCGATTAACCCAATTCTACCTAAACTGCTATGATACCCTATTTAGCTCTAACTAAGGTATACTGAGCAGTGGCAGGTGGGTTGTAATATGCGTTGGCTTGATCTCTATCTATGGGGAAGTATTGTATGTCGATGTGGTCAGAGTTGCAACAGGCTGGGAGTGGAACTCGTGGCTTGCGTGGTGACTGATTGAATCCTCCACGTAAAATGGCCGCGATGGTTGGTCGGCCGAGGAATCTTTTCACAGCTGAGCCGATATTATCAAAGTGTGTTTTACACTTCGTCCTTTCTTAACCGATTGCTCGGTTAAAATTTACTCATATTATTATGAGTTGACTACACCTTAGTGTATAATCAAACCGCTCACTCCGACTTCATGTCGTAGTGGCTCACGCGTTACTAAATTACCTCCACTGAAAAAACCTTTCAGCTTGGCTCGTGACCGCCACGTATTTGTTCCAATAATATTTTACTCCCATACGTGGGTCACTCACAATTCTTATACTATGTTAATCCTTTGATTAATTGTGGTATTATAGATGAATACCACCAAATTTATATCTAATTACATCTTAATATACCCAAATCTATTATAATATATACATAGGTGGAATTTGTGTTCGTATCCCGAACTCCTGACGGTAGGCGCCAAATTCCACCATTCAAATTAACCTTACTCAAAATTAGAGCGGTTTTTAGTGGATAATTTCCACAGTGGGATTTTGAGTGAGCGTGTCACTGACGGCATCAGGAAGTCCGACCGCCACAACATTTGGCGGCCACTACTATTACAAAAGAGATTATAATTATTTTTGTTGGATAGATTTTGAAGCATTGGACACAATGGTGCAAAGAAAAGTTTCTCATATTATTTCCATAATTACAGCATCAGAAAGTTTCCCATCTTGAGGCTTCTGATATGTATTTATGCGATCTGCCGCCCCTTATTGCTCCACAGCACATGAGATGCCAGCTCCCTGTCTCAATCAGCTATCATGTTTTGGCATCTCTGAACCTAGAGGTGCAGTTATCAATACAGTTATCTACTGTATTTGAGGGTATGCGGGTGCGTCAAAACATACGGAAGCGCCACTTTAGCCAAAACCTTCATTTTGTTGGATAGCACTATTTTAGTCCTTCCTCTACCACATGGTTTGATTATAAGGGTGCGAAGCACTAGACGTATGGCTGAAAGTCCTACAAAATGAGGTAGGATAGTCTTTACGATCAGCACAAACTTCCGGGTTGGTAGAGAAAAAAGTCCCTTTTCAGCTACATGCGTGAGAGGATGCACTGTGTTTCAGTTAATGTGAAAATGAAATGGCTATTACTTTGGTGCATCCGTACATTTTGACACCAGCACTATTTGACAAATATTTAGAGTAACAGACAATATGGCGATGCCTTAACACTATGTATGATGTTTATTTACCTGCTGAACATTTGCCACACACAAATATGGAGTCATTATGTACCAAAAATAATGCAAACTTCAGCAGAATAGGCAGATAATGATGATAATGATAATTATAATGAGTTCGGGTCGATTCGGCCGTATTTTTTTCGGCCGTGAACCATATAGGCCGTGAGACGTTTAGGCCGTAACTTGGTCTAGATAGAATGGTCGGCCTACGCGTAGCTCTTGACTACGTCACTTGGGGGAATTCTCTCTCTCTCTCTCTCTCTCTCTCTCTCTCTCTCTCTCTCTCTCCCTCCCTCCAACCGTATTTATTTTCATGCTTCTCCCTTTCCCCTCTTTCTTTCATCCCTCCCCTCCCTCCACCCCTCACCCCCCCCCCCAATAAACCAGTAAACACACAGATACAAAAGCCACCACCCACTCCTCACCCCCCCCAATAAACCAGTAAACACACAGATACAAAAGCCACCACCCACTCCTCACCCCCCCAATAAACCAGTAAACACACAGATACAAAAGCCACCACCCACTCCTCACCCCCCCAATAAACCAGTAAACACACAGATACAAAAGCCACCACCCACTCCTCACCCTCCCCAACACAAAATGGTGATGGAACTACCCCTCCTCTTCCTTCTCCCTCCCCCCCCCCCCCCACAACCTCAAAACCCACACCCGCCCACCCATACTTTTCATAAATGGTCAGCACACACACACACACACACACACACACACACACACACACATGCATAATATATGTACACAAACCTCCCAAAGTGATGAATGTGTACGTAACTGCATAAAGGTATCTCCGCACGTACTGGTTGACCTATTTCTTCTCCTTCACAATCTGTTATTCGCTCACACTCCCATGCATGATTTTGATCACCCATTCTCTATGAATGACTTTAGAATCCTATCAAAGGCAAACATCTCTAGTGACACTAAATTATTAGAATCCATACACATCAAGCACTTGTCCCCTGATCTTAATAAGCAAGTCACTTCATACCAATTACATATACTCAAATGATTATCACACTGTTTCGATCGTCCGACTCGTTTCGATTGCCCCTTACGAACCGAA
>JACEEZ010007064.1:0-15000 GCA_016584305.1 Chionoecetes opilio | reverse complement strand
CCACCTCTTGTTTTCTCTTAAACTCCAACTTTTTCTTGGTATTATGCATTACTGTTGATATTATTAGTAACGCAATTACAAATTTATGTTCAGTGGTCTAATGCTCAACACAGATCACTCGAGACCCTCTTAGTAATACACCACCGGCGATTCTGCATTCTCTGCCCAACCTCTCATCAGTAATATGGCCGCATTAGACGCAGGGTGAATTTTGCATTGCCTTTATTGGAAAAAAGCTGCGTCTTATGCGCCGGCAAATACGGTATATATATATATATATATATATATATATATATATATATATATTATATTATATTATATATATATAATATATATATATATATATATATATATTGTGTGTGTATAAATATATATATATATCCGAAAAACTGGTACTATACAATGTAGTGCCGACCGGGGTAATTTGGTCCTGGTTTTGACAAACTTTGATCTAGTTTCCATATCTATTGAAGTAAATAAACAAAAATTTAATACAATCATAAGAGGGTCACTACCTATATGTTATTAAAGTTTGAACAAATTTCCATTATAGCTCTGTTAGCAATACACTGAGAAATGCGGACCGCATTGTTTCACTAAATGGGGTAAATTGGACCTAACTCTGGGGTAAATTGGTCCTATATATAATTTTTAACTTTTTTTATTTTTTCAACAAGACAAACCTCCAAAAACTTAACCTCACGTCATACCATGCCCACGGACCTTTTACAGACAAAATAAAAGAATTGATATATGAAGAAAAAGTGTCATATCATGTCACACCATGCCCACGGACCTTTTACAGACAAAATAAAAGAATTGATATATGAAGAAAAAGTGTCATATCATGTCGTACCATGCCCACGGACCTTTTACAGACAAAATAAAAGAATTGATATATGAAGAAAAAGTGTCATATCATGTCATACCATGCCCACGGACCTTTTACAGACAAAATAAAGAATTGATATATGAAGAAAAAGTGTCATATCATGTCATACCATGCCCACGGACCTTTTACAGACAAAATAAAATAATTGATATATGAAGAAAAAGTGTCATATTAAATGTTTGTTCTATAATATTATCAAATATAAAACAGTAAAACACGCTAAAGAAATGCCATTACGAGACTGAGAGAATATGCATTCACTTCAACTCTTCGCCATTTAAAACTTTGCGAGTCAAATTTTATCATGAAGGGTATCAATAGAAGCGCAATTTTATTAGCTTTCCATTGATATATTTAGTTTTCTGATAAATGAATTAGAAGTATGCATAAATTAGCGTTAAATAAATAAATAAAATCATCAAACTGGTAATTTTCCCGATTGATGATGTTATTTATTTACTTATATATTTCATTTTCTGATAAATGAATTAGCACCCTGTATAAATTAGCGTTAACTAAATAAATATCAATCATCAATCGGGAAAAATTACCCGATGATGATTTTTATTTATTTAGTTACCGCTAATTTATGCATGGTGGTAATTCATTTATCAGAAAACGAAATACATCAATGGAAAGCTAATAAAATTGCGCTTCTATTGATACCCTTCATGATAAAAGTTGACTCGCAAAGTTTTAAATTGAATTTAAATTAAATTTAAAGTGAATATTAAGTTCATGCATATTTCTTCAGTCTCGTAATGGCATTTCTTTAGTGTGTTTTACTGTTTTTTATTTGATAATATTATAGAACAAAATTTACGAAGATTAAAGTATATCATATATACTGATAAACCAGTCTAATATGATTTATATATATATATATTATATATTATATATATATATATATATATATATATATATATATATATATATATATATATATATATGAATCCGAGCGGCCCTCCGACTTCAGGCCCTTGTGCAACAGGTCGATATTCCGTGCGCAGTCCAGATTTACAGTGGTCTATGTCCTAGTCCATATTAGTTATATACGACGCCACTTTTATGTAAACACCACGGTGGTCATCCTGTGACATATGAGTTCACTTGCATCACCTCATCTGACCAGATCAAGTCAAGTCCACACACACACACACCCACCACAACACACACACACACACACACACACAACACACACATCATGGCCAGTAGCTATGTGATATTATCGTGAATATTATTATCGTGAATATTTTCATCGTGTGGAGGATGAAGAGGGAGAAGGAAGAGGAGCAGGAGGGAGAAGAAATAGTATAGATGAAAAAGAAAGAAAGGAGAGAGAGAGAGAGAGAGAGAGAGAGAGAGAGAGAGAGAGAGAGAGAGAGGAGAGAGAGAGAGAGAGAGAGAGAGAGAGAGAGAGAGAGAGAGAGAGAGAAGGGAAAGGAAGGGGAGAGAGAGAGAGAGAAGAGAGAGAGAGAGAGAGAGAGAGAGAGAGAGAGAGAGAGAGAGAGAGAGAGAGAGAGAGAGAGGAAGGGGAAGGAAGGGGAGAGAGAGATAGAGAGCGAGAGAAGGGAAAGGAAGGAGAGAGAGAGAGAGAGAGAGAGAGAGAGGAGAGAGGAAAGAGAGGAGAGAGAGAGAGAGAGAGAGACACTACTCGCCCGGCGTGGTAACACTACACCGTGACTGCAGCAGAAAAAACATCTGGCAATATATAGACTGCATGGAAATCAGGTGTTAGTGACTGGACCCATCATCTCCAAGAGTGCCAGTCTGTGTCATTTTGTCTTCATCTGTATCATATTATGGCTATACATTAACAAATTACAAAAATATCAACCGAGTGACGGCCTTGGTAACGACTACAAAGATTGCAGCTACGGTAGTGTTTTTTATCCTCCAGCCCGAAAGGCGATGAGCCGCTGTCTGTCGTCTCTCCCTTGGCCTTGGTCACGCCAAAAAAACGAGTAGTGAAATTTGAAACCGTCTATACTTGCAGATACAAGGCATAAAACAACGCTGAAGCAGGGTAGATTATACAGTCATGATATAAACTACTGTGTATCATCTTCAGGGGCACATTCACAGCAGTAGTGATGCTATAATTCTTAATATTTGGCGCCTGGCGACATCACTGCCGGTGGCGTCTAGTGTTATCTACGGTAGACATATCTCAATGTTCTGTACTTTACCAGAACACTCTTGATGTATTCATGGACACCAGAAATCGGTAACTGGTGGCGAAATATTAATCTAAAATGAAAAAACAGCAAAAAACTCACCTCAAAATTTAGCCGCGGGTCATTCGTTTAAATCCCCCTCAGCTGTGCGCTCCCATTTTCTCTAATACATATTAGAGGGATACCATTCTAAACCTATAAATGTGGTCATGAGAGTGTCTGTACCTTGGAGGAAGTCCAATACTACCTCCATGGTCTGTACGATATCCTTGTGTACTGTACAGTTCCTCCCTAACTCACCCTACATTACAACGGTCCAGTTTACCCCGCGAGTGTTTTTGTCACCGGGGTATATATGAACCAAAACTGAGCATTGATCATAAGAAAATGAGACAAGACAGAGCATTTCTGATATTTTCATGTTAAAGTGGAGGAAAAGCACTCTATATATGCTTACTTACAAGGAGTATCTCCGTCTCGTCTTTGCGTCCCATGAAAGTTCGCCAAATCAGCTGATTTTTTATACAAACTTCGCTGACACTTTTTTTTGCTGTCATTTTACTCATTTTCTTTTTTGGTTCCTGGGTTCAGTTACATATCAATATTTATATTCATATTAATATTAGAAATGTAAAAATGGTTGTTTTACTACATGGGATATTCAAAACTGTTACCCTCTTATTTATATAGAAACAAACACCAAAGCAAAGATAGCGGCCCGAATAGAACCGGTCCGTTGGAAGGACCGAGCTACCCCGGTCGGCACTATACATATAGGGTGAAATATGTGAAATAACAGTTTGGTTTTTTAGGCCGTATGTTGTTTAGGCCTTGAGACAATTCGGCCGTTTGTCAGTTTGGGCGTCACGGCCTAAATTACTTACGGCCGCAACGCCCTGGAACCATTATGATAATAATAATATCAATGATCATGATTGTTATATTATACAGTGGAAACTCCCTATAACAGAATTCTCTATACTACATAGTAGAAAAATTCCATTCTGTTATGAAAATTCCCAATAACGGAATTTTGGTAATGGAGAATGATTTTCTGTTACTGCGCATGTCGGTGCACGTGAACCAGCGTCCTATGTAAACAAATGCCCGTACGAAGAGTCATGATGAAGGTCGAGCGACGAACGACGAATGACCGAGGAAGGGTACCATAAAAGGGATATTTTTCGGAACCAAGAGCAGCGACGACAGTCGAAGACACGGATGCCCCCGTGTCTTCGCGCCGACCGTCGTCGCTGCTCTTTGTTCCGAAAAATATCCCTTTTATGGTACCCTTCCTCGGTCGTTCGTCGTTCGATTTTCATCATGACTCTTGGTACGGGCCAAAGACTGCCTGCCACGCCTCTGCGGTGCATAATTGTGCAAAGAAGTGCAGGCCCCCCAAATTTAGAGGCAAGTTTCTACTATTCATTATACATATACGTATTAATTGGAAGCGTAACGACCGTCTAGCCTCTTAAGACATTGTGGGAAAATCTGACGTTAAACAGGAAGATGATATGTATTTATGCTGCTTTATTTTATGCAGAAATGTTATGTGTTTACAGTGTTGTAGCATCTGTGTGTAGGCTTCAGATCACATCGAAACTCGGACAATACCCGAAAATTGGTGCTGTAGCAATGGGTTCTGGCAAACACTTTCTATAGCGGAAAATTCCCTACAACGGCAAGGGAGTTGGCTGAATTATTCAGTTAGAGAGTTTCCACTGTCCTTTTCTTTTAATTTAATACTAAAGCTCATCAAAATCTTAATTACCACACTCAGAACCCTAACATAGCCAAAAATAAACGTTCTAGCTCATTTAATAGTAGATACAACAGCCAGAAAATGGAGAATATTGTTGAACTTTGGTGATTTATGGTTAATCTTAAAGATGGTGCTTCTGTAC
This sequence comes from Chionoecetes opilio, assembly GCA_016584305.1. Lineage (NCBI taxonomy): Eukaryota > Metazoa > Arthropoda > Malacostraca > Decapoda > Majidae > Chionoecetes > Chionoecetes opilio. Next base: position 10,024 of record JACEEZ010007064.1, on the reverse strand, counting down.
ATTTAGACGTACATACCCTCAGTTTCTGTTGCACGGCATACAGCTCCTCGTAGCCTCTGACCAGTTCCATCAACTGTTTATCACTGGTGACTGATTGATGCTCACACCCAGAGACTGTAAATGCAATGTAAATAGATATAACGGCGGAGTATGATGTATGCATTAGCATATGTAGTGGTCATTTTGACCATCTACACCTTTGTTACCATTATGTAGTGCCCACCTTGGGAGTGTACTCTACAGTCCTGGTTACTCCGCTGCCACCACCCACATTAAGTGGGAAAAAATATATGATTGAACAAAAATAAAAGATTTAAGAAAATATGTAAGGACTGGTTGGAAACAGAATGATAACGCATTAATATATTTCTAATTATAATATATTTAACTCTTTACTGTCTCCATTATGTAGTTATTATACATTCACAAGTTATCTTAATATTAAGTCTTCCTTCCCTCCTAGCGATACGCACGCGAAATGCTCAAGTCGTTATCCTAATATAGTTTACTATCTTTGGTAACTTCAGTCGCACTGTTACCCCTTAACGATACGCACATGTAATGCTCAAGTCGTTATCCTAATATAATGTATACGTAGTCTATCCCACTTCCAACTGTTTCCCTCTCACTTATTTTTCTATTTCCTTCTTTTCTCCTTGTCCTCACACGGCTGGCTGTGACATGTTGTGGTTGCCCCCTCTGCTAATTTGTGAGCGCTTGGCCCCCTGGTCCGCCAACAGCATCCTACCTTGGGACCCTAAGTAATGCACTTCATTAGTCTTGGTCAACAAAAAGAATCACCAGTAAGTCATGTCTACATCTCTAGTTAACAAACATTTCACAACATACCTTTACCAAGGGCGAGAATATCACCTCCCCACAGGCGACTTAACTCAACGAACGTCGAGCTGCTTCTAAAATTATTCTAACCTAGAATCCCCGTTCTCACCTCGTTTCGCTACGTGTCTAATTACTACTGGTTTAAAATATAAGCCTAACCAGTGATTCAGGAATGAGGCGTGGAGGAAAATTCCTCGTTAGCTTATTGATACTTATGTGTTATTTCATCTCTTCCCCTATTAATGTAATTTCTCGCGTTACACATACATACAAGTACATATACACAGTAGTAAATAAAACAAAATGCTTTATTCCTTGGTGTAAAAGTTAGATAATAACAATAAGAATGTAAAATAAACACTGATGAACCTTTAAAACACTGAAATTTTGTTCATAATTTCAAATTTTTCATGCGTTAAAACAAATTTTGGTACAAAATCTTTTAAAGCAGTACTCAAATATTCTTGTAAAGCAAGTGACTACTGTATTGACAATACTGAGGCCTATGCCTTGAGTCAGAAATGTGCTGTGAGCTAGGAGAGAGTTACAAGACATCATTTTTAAAACAATGATGATGCCTCATAGGAGAAAACCTGAATTTAAAATTAAAATTTTATATCAAAAACTAGAAAGCTTCAATGGATACAATCTGTTGTTTAAGGCTTAAATCAATTGCAAAAATATCTACAGGACCTGAAGTACCCAGGAAACAAATTCTAGCAGTATTTAAGGACAGAGCTGGGACAGTTACCTTTCAACAATGAATGGAAGTCAGCAACATAGTACACTCGACCTTCAATTTTCCGGACTATTAGGGGATTAGCCTGGTCCGGGAACCCCATAAGTTCGGGAGGTGTAACACATAACCCATGGGAAAAATTTATGGTCAATCCGATCTCCCGTCCGTACCCGTACATTCACACCCATGCATACCAAAATATATATAAATGATAAGTTATGCATAGAAATGATGAAATAGGCATATTGTTGCTTACCTTAAATCTAATAGGGATTACGTACAGGGGCGAGGGGTTCTGAGGCGGGCGGAGTTCCAGGCGGGGATCGCCAGCTCACAGCTGATAACTTTAAAAAAAAAACGTATTCACAAACACTTGCAACACTTCTACCCCCTTCTAGTTTCTTTATTAATTCAAGTTTTTGTAGCACAGTAAGAGGTAGTGGTTTTCTAGTACGTTTTGAGTCCTTGGGCAGCACTACGGAAGGCATTGTGGCGATATTAATAACAGAGCGGAGGATGTGTAGACAATGGTGTCGATACACTGACTAAGACAATGACTCTTGCTCTCTCACCCCGACCGCCCTCACCCCTAGTTGCAGCCGGACGCATATTTACAATTCACTCTCGGCTTTCGGCCAGCCCCCCCCCCACCACCTCCCGCATCGGTGGCCTTCTCCACCCGCTCGGCTCCACCCACTCACTCGCTGAATGCCGTACTTTCCCTAATGTCCCGGATTATTCCTGTTATAATATGTCCGGCAGTGGACGAAAATGCCAAATATGTCCGGGGGCGGAAAATGACCGGGAAATCCGAGATCCGGCAATAGGAGGTCCGGAAAATCGAGGGTCGAGTGTATATCAAGTAAGGATGGTGAATCTGTGATACTCGCTGCATTGGCCCTACTCTCCAATAGTACAGTAAACCCTCACTTTAACGGACCAATGGGCGGGAAGGGGGTGAAGTTATATCCGAAAGTCTGTTATATCCGAAGGATTTCGCATATTACAAACTTTGTTCGTTATATGAGGTGAAAGTTTGCTATTTCCGACCGTTTCCGTGTATAATGAACTTTGTTACATTAGATGAAAGTTTGTATACTTACTTACATGCAGCCATCACAAATACTATACATATACAGGGAAATTAAAACAATACGTGATGAGGCACGGGAGGACGTGAGAGGAGGGGTTTACAATCGGGCGGACAAAGCTATGACTGATAAGCGTGCAGCTGCGCACCGCCCGGTTGGCTTTGTTTTCACTGCCACCGACCGACCTGCTTGTACATCGGCCGGCCCACCACCGAACCAAACCCTGCATTTACTGAACTTATTTGGTAAATCCCAGCATATATCGGCCTGGCAGAAAAAGGTAGTTAAAGCTGAAATTAATTATATTGAAGTCCGTAAAAGCAAGGGTTTACTGTATTCACAAGTTATACTAATGTAACAAGTATCCTGAAACTTGGAATACATGCAACTAGGTAAATATTAATTTTCTATAGTATACTCTTATTACTGAATTAACATAAAACCTCACTAGCAATCATCAAGCTAGCACCATCTAGTGATCACTAGCATCTCACAAACTATTATTTGTTGAATACATAAAATCAGTGCAGCTATTTAAATGTCATATCACCGGCAGCTGTAAAATGACCAAACATCATTCCAGAGACCCTGCTCGCTTGTGACATGTAAATAGATGAGAGGAAACTTACAGAATATTTACAGCTCTCTGGGTAATGTTCATGTAATCCCTCCGCAAGCGCATGCATTGTGAACGTTTTATTTTATTCAAAGAAAAATTCACGTGATTAAGTTTTCATAGAGAGCAAAAATGAAAAAGTTTTACTATATTTCTGCCCCCCCCCCCATCCAGGCACTCATGCTACGTGTAGACGCACACATCTTGTACTTCTGAATTTACTTGTTGTAAAAATAATCAATGATAAAATGCAAAAAATTAATATTGCATTTACTGACATCTTTGTTTGTATGCAAGCTCCCAGGACAGAGAAAATAGTATATATTATACTCCAAGATTGATGCAGAGTGTAGGCTGCCACAGAAACAAACAGGATACGGAGGTCTTGCTCAAGCACGCCACTCTTTCCGCTATATTTCAATTATTTTTTTTTTTTAAGTTTTTCTTTTATACCTTCATCACTTAATTGCCAATTTTCATGGGTCATGTATATCATACGTAGTGACGTATGTATGGTGCTAACAAGGGCTCATTTCCGTTGCATTAGCCCTTGAGCCTGTGGTGTGTGACAACCCTCTACCCCGAAACACAGGGCTAGTGTGAGATCCGGGTTACCACAGTTACCTTCCTCAGGTACCCATTTAGCGAGCATCCCTGAAAGGGAGGAAGAACAGCTGGTTTGGCTGGTCGCCGACTTGCCCTGGCCCAGATTCGAACCAGGAACCCGCAGACTCGTAGCTAGGCACACTAGCCACTACACCACAGAGGTGACGCCCATGGTAAGTGGTGATGCAATAGCAGTGATACACCAACAAAAGTAGTTGGTGGTGACACAGTTTGTGTTGATAATGCTAGTGGAGATCCTATTAAAACTGGTGACAGCTAGTACTGAGTGGTGAAGATGGGCAGCAATAACAATTGTGGTGACAGTATTGGTGATGATAAATAATGGCGATAATAACCAGGCCAGTTCTGCCCTAAACTCTTAACATACGACGCACCTGCTTCACAGTTATGTTGCCTTGCCCCTCGTCCCTGGCAGTGAGGTACACTTGGCCCTCAAACTCCGCACACAGCTCCTTCACATTGGCATATCCAGTCACTATTGCCCCCAGTTACCTGCAAAAATGAATAATTTAGATTTTCCGTAATATTCTCACTCACTCACACGATGAAATTTTGTATTAAATGCACTGAGAATATCATAGAACAAGCATAAACATTAGTGACCAAGCAGAGGCACTTCACAACTTAACAGACATTCAAGCTACATACTTTCTCGAAAAAAAAAAAATTATAATGCAAATAAAACTGCCTACAAATACAAAATGTGGCTTTCAGACATCTAATCACACCATCATGTCGCAGATGCATTAGAGTGGATCATTCGTGATGATAGCAACAAAAACATAGAATTACAGTTTGAGGCTCGTGAAATATTCTGTTGAATATTATTGGGTTATGGCTATACTGTACAAACATTCATTTTACAATGCTGTGCACAGGATTCAGTATTGACCAGAGCAATGTAGAACTTACATTTAACGCTCAACTTACATTTAAAGATAGCATAAACCCCAGGAACCAATTATGTTCACAAGTAGGGGAGCTCATGTATATAGACGTTTCAAAGGGAATTATTGATATATTAACCATTAACTACAATTTGCTACTATTAGCCTCAGACAGAGAATTCAGGTAATTAAATAAACAGAGAGGAGTGGTTATGTCACAGATTATGGGCAGGAAAAGCGAAGAAATGGCTCGGTTGCAAGGAATCTTGGTTGGCTTGCTGAAATTAAATATGCCAGACTAAGCTTGAGTTGAGATACAAAGTTAATTGTGTGTAAGTTATATTAAGCTTGTGATAAAGTTAGCTGATCGAGTTTCAAAATGAACTTAAAATACAATTAATTAGGTAATAGCTTTTCTACTCACGATAGCCGTCCTCTGGGTAGCCATGGTATGTTCACACTGGTTCGTTGATCACCTTTCAACAAGCTGTGAATAGTTTAGGGTCAGCTTAGCACTTCTTGGTAACACAATGATCGTGCCGGTATAGGAAACTATATGAGTATGTATATGATTGAGGGAGGTGATGTACGAGTGAGATGACTACAGGTTATGAGAATGACGAGTGTGGACAGGTGTTGGAAGTGTGAGAGGACATGGCCATTAAATGATAAGATTGAGTTTAGTGTTAGAGTATGTGAATAAGAGAAGGGATGTAAGAGTGGGAGAAATGTAAGATGTGAGAATGAGGTGTATGGACAGGCCAAAGACTACTCTATATGTATACAGTAGTCTTTGGACAGGCCCAGGAAATGTGAGAAAAGACGGCCAACTATTAAATTGAAAGACAATGTGTCTTGAGTATCTGAATGAGAGGACTGGAAGATGTGAGAATGAAGTGCATGGACAGGTGCAAATAGACTTCTGCCTGGCCCCCCCCTTTGAAGAAATACCAAGGAAAAGGCATCAGTTCAGACTGGACTGGACTAGACAATGACACTGGTGAATGTATTGTGGTTTATTGCAATGAAGTGGCTGTTAACGCATACTTACCAGTTTTGTTATGCAAAATATACATCTCTTTAGCCACCTCACAAGACTAAGGAAAACTTAGGCATTTGTTATCTATAATAATATAAGCGAAAGTGTGTCTGTGTGTATGTCCGCGATAGGTGCCGCCCCCCGTGGCACAATCCCATCATATGGCACAGTTTTGGAACCAGCTCGACCAGGGGCAACTTATAAGCCCACTTATGAGATGATCCGATCACTTTTCTTCTTTTTTTTAGCAGCCTTTTAGCGAGAATTGTGAAAAAAAATGTGGGTTGCGAGAATTGAGGAAACCTTGATGTAGGGTGATGGGTAATGGGTGAGTGAATGGGTGGGGTGATGGGTAATGGGTGTGGGGTGATGGGTGAGTGAATGGGTGTGTGGTGCTGGGTAATGGGTGAGTGAATGGGTGGGGGGTGATGGGTAATGGGTGAGTGAATGGGTTGGGGGTGATGTGAATGGGTTGGCGTTAATACATACATTTCTACATCCATGATTTCAGGAAAGTTAGAAGGGGCTATCTGGAGAGTCTGTGTTTGGTGGGCCGAAGGCCCACCAATAGCCCTCCGCAGGAGCTAGCTAAAAAGTCCGCCCAGAGGGCGGCTTTGCGGCTAGTTGTAAAATAAAACTCTTGTTTTGGGGGATCATTAATGAAAAAAAATTCTTTAGGTACATGTTTCCATGAAACCTATCAAGTTATGTATGTAATATTATGTGTTACACTTTAAGTTACTGGTGGGTAATCCTAGCATTTAGCTCCATCCTTCCAAAACTACAATTCTTCTCCCTATTACGCCTAGTCAAGGGACCACAAAAATGTCATGGTACTATAAAATGAGGGCGTAAGCATCGTAAAGTGTACCTGCCATTTGTCCCTCATAGAAACAAAAACAGATTTTTCACAATAAAGGTACAAATATTAAGAGGCTCATGGCATTGAATTCCATACATAACCTAAAAAACCTTATTTTCATCAATAAAGGTATAATTATTTAGACTGCATTAAATTCCATCCCCATTACCCAAAACCCTATTCCCTACAGGTTTTACCATAATAGTGGACAGGGGTAGGCCTATACTTTTCATTCAATACTTGTGCCTTCATTCACAGAGCAAAATAGGGTTAAATTCAAGAGTCCTTTCCCGCCCTTATTAGGGTGTGGTTTCCTCCAGACCTTCACAGATCCCTTCAGATACACACAAACCTCGATTTCCCGGACCTCCATTTCCCGGATATCGGATTTGCCGGACAAAATCCGAGGTCCGGGGATATGTCAGTCCCGAACAATTAAAAAAAAAAAAAAAAAATATTATTTTAATTTTATTCTACGTTAAAATGCCTGGTTCTGTTCGTAAATTAACAAAGTTGTCCGGCAGTCCGAGCGTCTCCTGTCACTCCTGGTCAGTGTTCGCGCCTCCCGCCAGGTGGCAGCATGCTCAGCGGTCGTATTGTTTACATTTGGGAACACGACACTCACAGTACACCTGCACCGCCTCCGTCAGTCCCCTGACTCCCACTGCCCCTGGTGCAGGAACATCTTTGAGACTATTGAACATTCTGCTGCCTCCCGCCAGGTGGCAGCATGCTCAGCGGTCGTATTGTTTACATTTGGACACACGACACTCATGGTTCACCTGCACCGCCTCCGTTAGTCCCCTGACCCCCACTGCCCCTGGTGCAGGAATGTCTCTTGAGACTATTGAACACTTTCTGCTGGGGTGGCAGCATGCTCAGCGGACGTAAAAGTCCGCGGCGGGGTAGTTGATATTAGCGGTTGACGGACAATAAATACTAGAGTAGGATAAACGTCCGGGGGTGGGTAATGGCATCAGACTGTTGCGATTCCCGGATTTTTCCGGTTCCCGGACCAGTGCTCCCCCCTATTAGTCCGGGAAAACGAGGTTTGTGTGTACCTCTAAAACGTAATTATAGAATGGGGGAGAGATGCCCCCTTCAACCCCTTCCTTTCCCCTAAATGACCCTCCCCCTGGACGCCCAAAAATACTACTAACCTAAGCTCATTAAAACCTTACCACTAACCTCCTAACGAGACCTAAGGACGGGAAATGACTAGAATTTTACCAGGTTAGGTTAGGTTATATTGAAGTTGGGTCAGTAATGTTTTTTTTTTATCTCTTCCCCACTATATGAATACGCTTTAGAGTTTAGATGTATCTGAAGGAATATGTGAAGCTCAGGAGAAAATAAAAACACTAATAAGGACGGGAAAGGACTCCAGAATTTTACCTTAAATATTTTTATTTATCACTACCTGAACCAGTGACGTACATAAGAACTTAAAAAAATAAAGAAGCTAGCTACAAGAGGCAGAGACCTACATTAGGTAGTTCCTTGAGATCAAACTTTGCATACGATGGTTTCTTGCATAGATGCACCATTACACCAAAGTAGGAAGAAATATTCAAACTTGATTTTTATTGGCACCCTAATAAATATATATATATATATATATATATATATATATATATATATATATATATATATATATATATATATATATATTATATATATATATATGTTATAAATATATATATATAGGTATATATATATGTATAAATAGGTATATATATATATATATATATATATATATATATATATATATATATATATATATATATATATATATATATATATATATATATATATATGTATAAATATAAATATATATATATGTATAAATATAATATATATATATATTATAAATATATATATATATTATATATATAATATATATATATATACAGTAGGTATATATATATATATATATATATAGGAGAACCTCGTTTATCCGGCTCCCTCGGGGGGGAGCGCATGCCGATAACTCATTTTGCCGTTGTTTTGAGAGTTACTCATGGAATCGCCCAAAATCCCAATAAATGCATCCTACTTAATAAATGTGGTTTCATTAACATATACAAACATATAGAATACTGTAAAGACGCTTGTACTCACCAATGAAGATGTGTAGGGACATTGGCAGACAACTGTTCCCCACTTAAATCAAGCTTCCGTATCCCATGCCGAACCTTGAAGCGTTGTAGCCATCCAGAAGAAAACACACACATCTCTTCTACACCCAATTTCTCATGAAATTCTTTGGCCTTCTCCATCATAAGTGGCCCAGATATGCAGGCACCCTCAGACCTTTTCAGCTTGAACCACTAAAAAAGTGTACGATCCAACTCTTCCAGCTTTGGTTTTCAAAGTGTCTGCCGTTTAGCCATCCCTTTAGCATCCTCAGTCTTTGTGAAGAAGGTCTTCAGCTTTGCAGTCTGGCCCTTAATGTCATAAATCGTTGATGACGAGCAGCCAAACTCTTCCATCAAACTATGGTGTGACTCGTTTTTTTCCAGCCTCTGTCAGATCTCCAGCTTCTGCTTCAGGGTTAGCACCTTGCGCCGACGTTTCTCGGTGACCTTAGGCATCTTGGTGATGGATAACTAGCACATTGGTCCACTAATAACGGCACAGGGAGGTGTAGATATACGGCACACAACACAAGTGTTATGGCGGCTAGACGAGGCGGGAAAGACTACGCGTCACTACCACCAGATGGCGCAGGGTTGCCAACCCTGCGTACCCCGCCAAATTTGAACTAAATTTCTGCCGATTTTCTCAGTTTTTGAAATAATTATACCTAATTAATGCCTGGGTTGATTAGTGCCGTTGTTTTGAGGCTGCCGTTGTTTTAAATGCCGGTTAAATGAGGTTCTACTATATATATATATATATATATTATATATTATATATATATATATAGATATATTATATATATAGATATATAGATATATAGATATATTAGGGTGCCAATAAAAAACGAAAGTTAGATTTTTTGAACAGCCCTTAGTGGAATACTGTGGGGTGGTGAGAAAACAACGTGTGTAAAATCTGACCGCAATCGAAGTATATTTTAAAGGTGGCGCAAGTCGATTGATTGTTCCCCCTATAGACTCCGATAGGACTACAAGGAAGGACATCGTCTCTGGGGTGTTTGTTGGCAATATTGAAGCCTTTTGAGACCTCCCCTTCCTCCAGCTGGGCTGCTGGTCCCCTCGCTCTTCAAAGCGAGTTTAGCCCCTCTAGGGGCGGGGGGGGGTATCATGGCTGCCCAAACCACTCATTGTCTTCCGCTTGGCCGGGGAAGGAACCTTCTT
>JACEEZ010007063.1:20000-27041 GCA_016584305.1 Chionoecetes opilio | reverse complement strand
GCATGTATCCCTAAAGCCGCATGATACCCTGCTTGGGGTATGGGCAAAAAACTTCCCCTTGAAAAACTTGATAATTTACTCACCCCAGTTTGAATGTCGTATCATTGGATTTTCGATCTCTTATATTGAAAATTGACCCTAATTTACACATCTCGTATCATCGGATTCTCGTATACCGAATGCTCGTATAACGGGACCTCCCTGTACTATAATATATACAAATTTCGGCTTTAACATACTTTTTCTGCCAGTCCGGTATATGCGGGGATTTACTGAATAAGTTTGATAAATTTGGGGTTTGGTTTGATGGTGGGCCGGCCGAACATGTACACGCAGGTCGGTCGGTGGCTGTGAATATAATGCCGACCGGGCGGTGCGCCGTCTGGCATTGTCTTCCCGATTGTAAACACCTTCTATCATGCCCTTCTGTGTCTCGCCACGTTGCCTGCCTCCCGTGCCTCGCCACGTATTGTTTTAATTTCCCTGTGTGCGTGTAGAATGGCAGGGCAGCGCGCTATCCACTTGACCATCGTGGTGCGCGTGTATGTGTGTGTGTAACTTACCCCCAAGATACCAGAAATGGGCTATACCATTACACCAAAAGGTGTAATAAGAAAGACTTAATTTATTGAAAATTTTCTGGTTTGTAAAGGCTTGCATCATATTTGAGGATTACGGTTGCCCTAGAAAGTCGTCATAGCATTTCCCAATTTTATATTTTATATTTTATTTTACAAAAAGGTATGGTTTTTATTGGAATGTATCCTCTCAGGTGTGGGCCGAGATGTCTGTGGAGAGAGCCAGCAGCAAGAGTGTGCGCTTCACAGCACTGGAGGCAGACGGACAGCCTAAAATCTTCCTAGCTATGGTGAGTGTTTTGAGAGGTTTCTCACAGTAGTTTATGGAAACAGCTGACCTGTTACAATGGAGCATGATGACTCAGATCCTTCAAATACCAACCTCTATGGCTTTGTCTTCCTGCTATCCGAAGGCTTTAAGTCAATACTCTTCATTCAGAAAGATTTCCAAGGATTTTTCAACTTACAACCTGATTGACATTAAGGATTTTGCAAAAGGCAGTGCACTGATGCTTTGCTTACTTAATATTGGTCAACTTCTGCTAAGGTTTTTTGTAAAATCTTAGCATTAGATATATCAAAAGTCTCTTAATAGAATCAAATGCATCTTTAGCTTCCTAACCCCCCTTGTATAGATATATTTCTCTTGTTGTATATTTATATAATGTTCTTTCTGACACCTCTGTTGCTGGTGTTGTCGTGGTTGCTGTTCTAAAACCCTCAGTGATGGAGATCCAGTGTTCAATTCTGTCATCCATTCCCTTCCTGTTTTTGTTTTCTTCCCAGCATTTTATTCATGTTTGTGCCATACAGATATCTAGCAAATTGAGTGGGGAAATCCACACTATTGGGTTGGTATCAGTATTACTTGTCACTTTTATTTCATTTAGATTTTATTAAAGTCTTCCATAACTCCAACCACTCTAGCTGTACTGCACCTTCTGTGTTTACTTTGCCTCACCGAATATTGGTCAAAACTCATTATTAATTTATGCTAATAGGTCAGTCCAGGACCAAATCCCAGTGCATTGTAACTTTGAATGAGAGGTAAGTCTCCAGATGACCTCATCCCCCCCAAGCTAAAAGTATTGTGTAGGAAGAGAATAAATGCCGGACTCATTAATGCAGAACCACGCGATTGTATTTCAATAGTAAGCTAATGTCATTCATCAGGAGCCTCTTATTTCAAGTGTATGCTTTTCTGTGCAAGTGTGTCATGTGTTTTGATTGTGTTGTTGTGGTGACAGGGAAGCCCAAAGGATGTGGATCTGCTGCACAACTCTCTAGAGTGGCGGGTGGCAGCCTCGCGGGCCCACACCCAGGAAGACACTGCCGCTGAGGGTGCCAAGAAGGCAAAGACAGATGACAACACATCCCCAGCTGTGCCATTGTAGACTTTTTGCTGTTGCCTCGCTAAATTGGAAAGGAGACAGCCTGCCAGGAGCAAGCAACCTGCAGGTCACAGAAGACCAGTGTGTGTTGTAATGCTGTACTCTGGTGCAATATTAGTGGCACCCTTGCAACAACACACACACACACACCTCACATCAAATGGAACTTACATTTTTTTATGTAATAATTTCCACATGCTTCATTATATTATAAGTGTTGGCCACAAGACAGTGTTATCAGTATGGACGGGTGGAGGGGAGGGCAGCGCTCGGCCTCTCCCCGCCACCCCTCGGCCCAGAGGCTGCACCGGCCGCCACCAATCAACATTGTACTCTGGAGGACTTGTCACTTGATGGCCTTTGTGATTATTTTATTTTCTTGTTATTATTACTACTACTATTATTATAATTATTATTATTATTATTATTATTATTATTATTATTATTATTATTATTAGTTATTACCATTATTATTATTCATGCATAAGGCCTTCTCCCAAACGTTTGGGGAAGCACAAAACCAAGAGCAGTTCTTTCACAAAAATATATACATTCTAAATATACACACTAGATACACATAATGACCAAGACATTTGATTTTTTTTTCTCAAAAAATTTAAATTTTACCAAATAATTTAAAAAAAGGATAGATTTTATAATTATGTGACTTTTACAAAAAAAAGAATTACAAAGAAAAAAACATGCATTTACAAAATCTTCTGCAATATTTTTCACACACTCCTTTTGCTCTTTTTCATCTTTTTTATTACATTTGATAACTGTATATGAAAGGGAAGAATGCCTGAAGTGCTGTTTCCTGGCTTAGAGCAAGGTAATTTTGGTACCATGTACTTCAAGCTGACTGCAAATATTGTCCTTAAACTTATTCATACACACATATATTACTTTCGTGTTGAAATGAAAGCTGTACTGTAAGCCAAACATGTGACTGACCTTGCTTAACACAATGCATGCTGACTACAGATTGTATTCACATAACACACCCATGTGTTGGACGCTGACTTGGGAGTTCAGGTGTAGTCTTGCCCAGGTGGTTGGAGCAGCAATGCCACAACACTGAACAAAATGGGTATGGCTGTGCATTGATCTGAGAGTGAAGGGCAGCCACGTGCATCAGACTGGACCAAAGGATACTTCATTCATTACTGGAAAATAATGGACCCATTGTTTTGGTCATATTGACCTTAGAAACAGAACTGCATATGTGCAAAGAATAAAGGCATGTTTTTTCAAAAAGCTTGATTACCCCGAAGGAAAACAAAAATTTGTCGGCAAAGATACTGAGCAGATGTGATGCAACTTTTGTACATGTCAGGACATTTTTACTATTACTCTTGATGAGCCTCTGGTCCATTGTAGGCAGATATCATCAGTGGTGAGTTGTGACTGCATCATCTTTTGTTATTATAAATAATTGACTGACTACTCCTGTTCTCTCTTTGCTGTCATCACATTTTTCATTGGCAACTGATTCATGAGTATAGTAACCAGCTCTAACAGGCTTGAAACTTTTTGGTTCTATTTATATTCTGTCACATAGTATTGTGAAGTGTGAAGCTGAGTGATGAGACACAAATGAGCGACAACTCAAGTGTCATGATGGGGCTTACTTTGGGTATATTGTAGTTATGAAGGCACTCCAGAGGCTGTATGAATATCTTGGACACTGTTAAAGAGCACTTCTGTCATGATAGTGTGCCATATAAAGCACTGGCATGTTGCAGTTTATGACTTTATTTATTCAGTATTTAGATGTCTGTCAAACAGACAACTTTGTCAACTTGTTTTACTCTGGATCTGATAGTTTGAATTGTTCATGAGATATTGAAGTACACCATTCAGTAATGGCCAGAAATGGTTTATGCCATAGCAGGAAAGTGGTAAACAATCGAGGTGTTAGAAGAAAAGATCAATTTATGATCCTTCAGTGGATTAACTTTTTTAACTACCTAATTTGTACTGAGCTTGTTATGGGGCCAATCACACCATTTCTTCTGGCCTTTTTGAAGTCATCAAATACAGCCCCTTGGGATGTAGCTGCTGGCATAACTGGAACTAGAAAGCGGGTAGATATTATTGAACTGTGTAACAGACTACTTTTCAATACAGTGGGATATAATGCTGATATTCTAGTAACAGGAAGTTTCCTTGATCGAGTTAGATAAATTAATTATGAAGGGAGCATAAAACAATAGGTAGGAAGTTAAAACTTTCATATCCATACCTGCTATGCCATACTGTTGGGCAGAACATTGTAATGTAGGAACAGACGGCCTAGAGTCCACTGAGAATAATTTGAAAGTGTTATTTCATACTCCACATTTATACAAGCTAGGTATTGCGTTTTCTCTTTCCACTTGGTTCACAGAATTCTGCATGTTTGGGGCAGCTTTGATTTCGTGCTGTAACCAGATAGGTAACCTAGATGTAGCTAGCCATCTAACCAGAAATGTGCTTTCCATCATCCATTGAACTTTCTCCCTCTCTACAATGAAGATCGGGTAGCTCTGTGGTAGTGCTGAGCTCTTGGCTGCACGGTCTTGCCTTTGTGCCTTCAACATGGCAGCCGTCTGGTGAGGGAGGTAGAGCTCTCTTCATTCTAGCAGATTTTATGGTTTCAATTACCTTGCTAGGGATCATCTTTTAATCTCTCTCTCTCTCTCTCTTTTCAGCCTCCATAGTGGTGGTGTATCACAGTCAGGAGTCTAGTAGTCTATTAGCTAGACTAATAGGATGCAACTTCATTTATTTCAGTGTGGGATTGTTGGCGTCAAAGGGCGTGTGTTGGGCACTGGCAGGGATCATAGTAGGAAACCTTGAGGCTTGAGGTGTTTCCGAGCCAGTGGAGATAACAAATGTCCTGAGGCTGACATCACAAACAATTTTTTTTGCTTTTAATGTAATTATTTTATCTTAAGTGGTGTCCACAACTGAAGGCCTCCTTAGCAGACAGGCTTACACAAGCCCACCTGGAATTTCATAAGATGATAAGTTTGCAAGTAGCAGCACATAAGCTTTCACAAAGCAACAGGATCATACAAGCTACTGAACTTTGACCTTAGTTATCTCAAAACTTTTGACTGAGTCGCTATACTGCCACCGGACGCCTCATATGAAAGCCATAATCAATGATGACTTCTCCCTCTCTCTCAAAATATCAAAATCTGTCAATACAAGTTTGCAGATTTGATTCAGTTTAACAAAATCATAATTATCGCCTTATCATTGTAACTCGAAGACATATGAGACCACCACCGCGATACTGGCCAAGGTCAGATACTACATGACCCTGTTTGGCCGTGATAGGTTGCCCATGGCTTGTGATGTAATAGGGTTGCATCATTCATAGATGCGTTAACAGTCTCCTCGTTACGGCGCCGTACAGGCTCACCACAGATGTGAGGAAGGCAATGGGACACCGGAAATGTTACTTAATGCCTCCAAATATCAAGAATTTGAGTTTATAAGGTACTACGGAGCTTATTCCTAACCCTGCAACATTAATAACAAGAAGGAACAGTAGGTGTGGTGCGCCGTGCGCGCCACGCTCGTCTTTTGTCTCAATGTTTACGTCGAGCGGCGCCCAGCATGGCCGCGCTCCGCTGTGCCCGCCTGCTACTCCACAACACTAGGTTTTCTGCGAGACCTCTAAACATTTCACAAAGAACTTTATGGACGTTAAGTGATCGTGGATGGGCGTGGCCATGGGGTGTGGTGGGCAGCGTGAGGGCGTGCAGCAGCAAGCCTCAGCCCCCCGGCCTGGCCGAGGAGCTGCTGGCGGCTAAGGTGAAGGGCGACTCCCAGGGCCACCAGGGCCAGGCTGAGGGGGAACACGCCAGTGACAAAACACAACAGGAACGAGACAAGACTTACAGGACCCTCAAGTATTCCTTCGTGGCCTTCGGTGTCATGATGACCAGCATGGGCGGCTTCCTGATCTGGTCTTGGGGTGAGTGACACACACAAGAAATATACCGGTAGCTTCCCATACAGATCCATTGAACTGTGAAATAGCGTGGATAAGGAAGTAGTAGATCCTCTCGTTAAAGCCCCGTACACACTACCACAGTACCACTCACCACCGTCGGCGCTTGTCGGTGCTTGCAGACGAGCAATGCCGTTGCCAGAGTTGTGTCCACACTCCTTTCTTTCTTTCTTTCCAGGTGGGGAGCTAAACCGCGGTTTTCATCCGTAGTTCAAAGCCTATTTTCCGGCTGGCTCCCTCAGGGCTTGTAGGATTAGGCCCTAACTCTCTGCTCTTTTTACCCAAGCCTTTTCTAAAAATACTTTAACCCCTTCAATGATTCTTCTATTTGTGTTCTGTACCCTACTCAAACCTAAAAGAAATTCCATTATCCCATCTATGTTCCCCTCTGCCACTATCCCACTGATCCCCGCCTACCTCCCGTGCCACTATTGCTATAAGCCGCTCTCTTTCCTCATCATACCTTGGACACATTAATACCAGGTGATCTACAGTTTCATCTAGTCTATACCCATACACATTTGACATATCTTCCTTCCTTCGAAGGAAGGAAGGAATTTATCTTCCTTCGTTTGCCCATCTATATGTTCTACTATTGACCTCCAAAGATTTAGTCCTTGCTTTAAATATTAAACTACTCCCCAAGCTACCATCATAAAAGACCTCACACTTTGGTGTGGTCTTCCCCTTGTACCAATTCAGAGAACTCTTACCCTCCATCCTCTGTCTCCACATCTCCCTGCCCTGCCTCTGAACTTGGTCATTCACCCTTCGCTTTAACTTCCCCCTCACTAGACTGGTGTATCCTATCTGTGAAACCCTGTAACCCACATTTTCTCTCCCACCGTCTGCTTGATCTATCCCATTTACTACTCTGCCCTATCCCTCATAAACTTTTCGAGCCCACCTGTTTTCATCCATTTTTCTAAGCCTGATTTTGTAATTAAGCACTGACTTTCCTATTCTCTCCGCAAAGGTACTCCACCCCTGCCTCTTCCCTGATCGCCTCCACTGCTACATACCTGTTTTGCCTCTAGTGCAAGTCTACCTACCCTGTTCTGTACTA
>JACEEZ010007063.1:0-15000 GCA_016584305.1 Chionoecetes opilio | reverse complement strand
GTTTCATCAAAACCTATAAGGTTAGGTTAGGTTTCATCAAAACCTATAAGGTTAAGTTAGGTTAGGTTTCATTAAAACCTATAAGATCCTGACAAATTTTTCCCGGGCAAGTTTTAGTGCTTTTTCTGATGGAGATTCAGTGTTTTTAATGGAAACGGTATCATAAAATTTGAAAACTATGGCTTTGCGCAAAATAAAACTATCTCCATTAGAAAAAGCACCTATTTTAGGCCAGGAAAACTAGTCGGTCTCTGAAAAGGATCGCGAAATCATCGTCCATTATTACCGTACTTTCAACCAGTAATTGAGTACGAGGTCAAAAGTAATCTTTTCCCATGTATTTTGATGTGTTAAGACTGATGGTCACATTCAAAATCGTCGGAAATGCCTCATTTTGCAGTTATCCCCCCCTCCATAACAAACATGGGGACTTGTCGGGTTTTGAGTGGGGAAAGTAGCAACTAGTTTTGTACTGATAGTATATTATGTGGATACCGTAAAATTTATCCGGTAAACACTCTATGGGATGACGTAAGGCCGAAAATACATAAAAATATATTACCGATAAAGTCTACGGGAATTACGTCCCTATTCCTGGAAAAATCTCGTTAAATATTTAACTACAACGGTAAAACTGAAGTTTAATACAATACATGGACATTGATTACGTAACCTGACATAACGGGGGGGCAGCCCCCCCCCCCCCCCCCCCCAGTTGATTTCAGCCCATTTTTTTATTTTTCCTCCACTTGTGTTATTTTAAATTTCTGACGGGTGTTGTAGGGGTTCAAAATGCTACAAATTTTCAGATCTACAAGTTAAGGACGGTTATAACTACGTGCCTTGTAATGCTTTAAACTGCAGTAGAACCGATAGTGGATGGAAGGTAATACAATAAACCCTCTAATTCGAACCCGTATAATTCAAACTTCGGATAATAGGGCATAGACGAAAGGTCAGAGTTACCATGTTCTATTTTTTCCGTTCTCTAGTGCGGGCACCATGGGTGACTATTCATTCTTTCTTAATTAATCTCTCCATATAACAACCCCTCTCAGTCATGAAGTTCCATACTTATATATATATATATATATATATATATATATATATTATAATATATATATATATATATATATATATATATATATATATTATAATATATATATATATATATATATATATATAATATATATATTATTATATATATATATATATATATATTTTTTTTTTATAACTTTGTAGCCTATAGCGCCTATAGGCAAAAACAGGCTTTCTTGGATTTCTTTTTTGCATATGGAGTTTGTTCTGTGTTTTAAATGCCAACAAACTTAATTGCATCTAATGGTTCAACCTTGTTTTTAATGACGTATGAATTAAGTCAAGACCATATATGACTGTTTTTTGGGAAAGAAAGGAATCTGGGAGTATGTAATAATAATCCCACAGTCAGACAGTTTTCTGCTACCTATAAGAAGTTTGCTGGTTCATAATAATAATAATTTTATTCTCGCCCGGAGGCATACATACAAAAAACAAAGCAACAAGAACAAGCCAAGGAGTAAACTTAAGTACTAGAGCAAAAACAAAAAACAAGACAAAGTACAGGCACATTAGGGACATAGTATCAAGTACATAGAAAAGCATACATGGACACCTGTGCTAACCCCACAATATATGATATTCTAGATATTTGCGAGTGGTAACTGCCTCCCCCTGGCAACTGTACCAATACTAACTTTACCTAGCTAGTGTGACGATGCAGTGACTCAGCATTCTGTAAAGAACATAACACTTTATCTTGTGAAAAAGCAGAGTTATAGATGAAACAACTAAAGTACGTGCAGATAATACAGAGGTACATTTATGTATACATTTCTGCTGCTTCACACCTATCAAGTGCCCCAACAAAATTGTGTGCCTACATTGCCTACTTGGCTTCGTCGTGCAGTCTTGGAAACTTTTGCATTGCGAGGCCTGTATTGACACTTTTGACCTTGAGAGACGCCACTGCCTCCTCCATCCACTCCCTTAGCAATCTTAAAACCAAAGGAAGATTAATATATCCCACAGACGACATAATAGATATATGTGTAACAAGTGAAAAACTTTTCAGAGACTGGCCAGCACAAAACTCCACATTTTACACTGGGGAGAGTGAACTTCCATACGGTGATAAGTGCAGTCTCAAAGATTTATGTCAGCAAAAACATATTCTCTAATCTAAGTGATCCTATCCTAAGTGACACAGCCCCATGTAAATCACTTACACTTACTAACTAAGACAGTTGCCGAAAAATATTTGCAGGTGAGGTGTCACTATACTGGAAAACAGATCACTGCCATGTTGCAGGACAGAGTTAGAGTAAAGCGGCTATCACACGGTGCATTTCGTCGGACTGTTTCGTCGAACTTGCCATTTGGTTGGACTGTTTGGTCGAACTTCGAGGGTCATTTCGCCGAACATGTTCGATGAAATGGTTTTGTGAAATTATACAAAATGTTGCACATTTCGTCGAACATACTCTGCGGTCAAAATAAGTATACTTTTTCTGTAAGTTATAAATAGTGTTAGCAATTATTAAGCATTGAAATGAACACCATCATATAATACGTTACAGTAAAATTAATACATATCAGTCTATATATATATGTGATAGATTTTCAGAAATATGAAGTTGATTTGATGTTTGTGTTTACATTTTGCGGTAAAATGATTACTAGTAGAATTATAGAATATGAGATCTGAGAAGATAACGGGGAGAGAATGGAAATGATGTGTGTGGTTTTCACTGAAATGGGATGTGAAATGAATGAGGTGGTTGAAAGGACAGGAAGAGAATGGATGTTATTGCTGCTGGGACATGTGTGGTGAGACAAGGGGCGGATGATTGAGACAGTGAAAGAGTTTGGAAAGAATGTGCTGTATGGCAAATAGACAATAAAACTGCAGGCTTGTATGTAGTTTTGTTTTCTTCAGTTTCCCTTTTGTGTGTTTTTTTTTATGCTACAGGAGCAGCCGGTTCAAAGGCCTGGCCTATGAAGAAAAGGCCACCTGTAATATCAAAATCAGGTAAAAATGGACAAGGACTGCGCGGTCCTTTTCTGAGACACTGACTACATATGGTATTATTTTACACTAGGACCGAAATTCCCTACACAATTTCGCGTGTGGTTTCTGTTTACCTTATTGGATTCTAGGAAACATTATCTCTATGAGCTTCCATCGCAAATCATTACTTTTGGAGATAATGCCATGTTGTTCATGGCATTATGACAATTCCGGCAAATTGTCATAGGGAGGCGAGACAAGAGTTTACGTCCGCCACACTCTTCTTCCTCTTGTGACCTGCATCGCCCGATCTGTTCTTTCCTTGCCCCGGACACTTTTTTAATGCAGATTTGGCTTTAGTTAGGAGGTTAAAGCATGGGACTAGGTTAGGCTAGGTTAGATTAGCGAGTCTAAAGGTGGGGTTAGGTTAGTTTAATTTTCATATCATGTACACTCCTTCCTATTAAAAATGTCTTATATCTCCGAAAGTAGTGATTTGCGACGGAAGTTCATAAAGAAAATGTTTCTTAGAATCTATAAAGGTGAACAGAAACCACACTCCCAATTGTGTAGGTAATTTCGGTCCTAGTGTAAACATTTACCCTACATTTACCTGGCCAGAAATTGTTGCTTTTTCAGATGGAGATATTTTTATGGTATTATTTTACGATGGCACCAAACTTCCCTACACAATTGGGAGCATGGTTTTTGTTTACCTTATTGTATTCTAAGAGACATTTTCTCTGAGCTTTCCGTCGCAAATCAATAGTTTCGGAGATCTAGAACATTTTAGGTAGGGGGAGGAATATGTCTCATTGTTTACAAAATGCCTCCCTCTTCCTCTTCTTGTGACCTGCATCGCTTTTGTTTGGTATTTTATTAAACTTTTATTATTGGACCCAGTTAGGAGGTTAAAGGTTAGGTTAGGTTAGGTTAGGTTAGGTTAGGTTAGGTTAGGTTAGGTTAGGTTAGGTTAGGTTAGGTTAGGTTAGGTTAGGTTAGGTTAGGTTAGGTTAGGTTAGGTTAGGTTAGGTTAGGTTAGGTTAGGTTAGGTTAGGTTAGGTAAGGTAAGGTAAGGTTCAGGTTAGGTTAGGTTAGGTTAGGTAAGGTAAGGTAGCCACGGGTGTGCCTTCGAAAGAAAAGCAATGCAGGTCACAAGAAGAGGAAGAGGGAGGCATTTTGTAAACAAGGAAACTTATTTTTCCTCCCACCTAAAATGTTCATATCTCCGAAACTATTGATTTGCGACGGAAAGCTCAAGGAGAAAATGTCTCTTAGAATACAATAAGGTAAACAAAAACCATGCTCCCAATTGTGTAGGGAAGTTTGGTGCCATCGTAAAAATTTACCATTTTT
Source organism: Chionoecetes opilio (assembly GCA_016584305.1). Lineage (NCBI taxonomy): Eukaryota > Metazoa > Arthropoda > Malacostraca > Decapoda > Majidae > Chionoecetes > Chionoecetes opilio. The sequence continues at coordinate 10,595 of JACEEZ010007063.1, read as the reverse complement.
ATTTTCCTTAAATCTGTTAAAAAGTTTTTTTTCCCCACCAAATCCTAGGGTCACTTTTTCATTGATAACCATGTATCTCCATCAGAAAAAGCTGTAAAACTTGGCCAGGAAATAATAGTCAGTGTCTCAGAAACCAGGGAAGTGACGGAATTGTACGAAAGCAACTGTGCCCCGCCCCGCAGGTTCTAACGGGAGGGGTTCCGACCCCTTCGACCCTCTGACGAGAATATTAACATAACCGAAACTTAACCTAACCTAAGGGATGGGGGGTGGGTAGGAGGGAGGTCGGGGTGTGTCTATGCATTATTAGACAACTCTTATAATTTCTTCAATATATATATATACAGTAAAACCCTTATAACTCGGCACGCTAGGGGCTCTGGCCCTTGCCGAGTTATTCAATGTCCTCTGATATGAGTATATATAAAAAAAAAAAAAAAAAAAAAAAGGACATACAGTACTGTAAAAGCATAAAAACTACACTTATCAATGCACGGGTAGCATCAGGCATGTAATCCAAGGAGAGGGGAGCCTTGTTGTAACATGTAGAAGATGTTAGGGGGACTCAGTCGCATTTTAACACTGGTATCACTTTAATCACTATAATCACAACTCTGTACTGTATTGTATACAGTACTGTATCTGTACAACTTAATTTTACATCACTTAAGCACTTAATTACTGCAACACTATACTTGTACCTTAAACTGTGAAACAGCCCTTAATCACTAATGTACAGAATAATTTTTTATGTCACTCGGGGTCAGTGCTGCTGTCGAAAATGTGAGTTGGCAGATCAGGGGAGGTACTGTTCAGGAAGCTGCAACCAGACTCACTACTTGTAGAGGGCTGAGGTTCCCTGGCGTGTGGCTTTGGTTTGAAGAAGGCTGAAATTTTCGTTTGTTTCTGACTTGTACACTGCCTCTTGATAACAGTATTTCTTATGTCTCTCATAGGTGAGTAGAATGCATCAAATTGGTGTTCCACCAACCCCTCCAAAGCCTTGTCCAGGTGAAAACGAAGCTGAGACAATTTCATGCTGGCTGGCAGGTCAGCTTCGTCATCACTGTCAGCTTCAACAGCAGCCTCCGCCCCCTGCACAACACTAGCTGCTATGTCCTCTTCTGTCTGATGATGGTAGCCCAGAGCCCCAGCATCATTCTCCAGTCACTCAACTATGTTCTCCTCGGTGACTTCGGGCTCACCACCTTTATGCACTGTTGCAGTGAAATCTTCTAAACCAAACCCAGTGAAGTCCACTTCTACTTCAGTCCCCTTCAGCAACTTGTTCCATGCATTGCTCAGGGTGGTGGACTTGAGCCCGTTCTACGCCTCAGCCCAGTTATACACAGTGTTGCGTAAGTTGTACGCTTTGAAATTCGCAAGCGACTGAGCCCCCCTTGTGTCCTCTTGTCCCTCTACCTCTTCTACCACAAGGCACTCCTCCAGCTGCTTGTTTCTGTAGTGTTGCTTGCAGGCCTCGATCACGCCTTGGTCCATGGGCTGGATGAGGGAGGTGGTGTTGGGTGGCATAAACATTACTTTAATTCTACCACCATGGGCCTCCAGTTCATCTGGGCTCGGATGTGCTGGGGCATTGTCAAGTAGGAGGATGGCCTTGACATTCTCCATTGTGATTGCCAACACAGTTGTCTGGAAATTAATAACAGCAGGCACAAAAAAATGGTGGAACCATTCACTGGTGAGTTCACGGTTAAACCAGGCTGAGAGGTTGCCCCTGTAGATAACAGGCAGGTTACCCATGACGTTTTTGAGTGCCCGTGTTTTTTTTGCCTTGCCTACAACCATGGGTTTCAGCCTGTGCGACCCGTCAGCGTTTCCACAGCACATAATGGAGATCCGATCCTTAGCTAATTTCCTCCTGGAATGTGCCCTTTCCTGCTTTGATGCCTGGGTGTTGGCGGGCATAGACCTCCAAAAAAGCCCGTCTCGTCAGCGTTGTAGAGTTGGGAGAGGAAGGAGGCCAGACTCCTGCATAATTTTCTCCAATTTCTGACGGAAAGGCACCACCGATGCTTGATCAGCACTAGCACTCTCTCCCACCACTTTTTGGTTGGCTAGGCAGTGGCGACTCCGAAAAGTGAAGAGCCACCCAGCACTAGCCTTGAAATTGGTCACCTTTAAGTGCTTGGCCAACCTTACAGCGGCGTTTTGGAGGTCAACCCCCCCTTACAGTAACTCCAACTGCTCGTTCCTGCTTGTACCACTTGTACACTGCTGCATCCAGGGAGACGTTCTTAACTGGCTTAATCCTCTTCTTGATAGTCTTGGAGGTGCTTGGATCCTCCAAAGTAAGGGCCTGGGCATGAATCTTCTCTTTTACTTTCTTGATATCATAGAATGTGCTGGATTTGATATCAAACTCAGCACAAATAGCACGCATGGACGCACCTGCATCCATCCTTGCCAGCACTTTCACCTTTTCCTGCAGGCTCAGGCTCTTCAATTTTATTCCCTTCCTGCTGGAGACACCCTTGCGTGATAGAGCTGACATCTTGATATACAGTACTGTATGATGTAATCCTAAAACACGTAAAATAGGTGGCAAAGTTAAGCAAAGGTCAGCAGCTTGCTGTATTCATAAAGCTTCTTAGCAACTCCTAGCAACTCCTAAGTTTAAGAGTTCCTAGAAGTTAGCTCGGGTGTTGCTGTGAGTTGCTAAGAGTCATAGCAACTCACAGCAACACCTGAGCTAACTTCTAGGAACTCTTGAACTTAGGAGTTGCTAGGAGTTTAGAGTTGGAGAGAGACCTGCTGGAACCAGCGCGTAGGCTGCGCCGTGTTTTTGTTGTCCAAGCACCGTCTTGGATTACGAATCCCAATCCAATAACACTTGCTGAAATGTGTGTTATACTACTTTGTGATATTGTTTGCAATGTTTTGCATTGATTATTATTTCGGCTCCTACCAAGCTTGTTGTTTTTGAAGCAGAAACTAATCCTTTTTCAATTTCGACAAAAAACGGAATTCGTATCCAAGATAGTGCTTGGACGACATAAACACGGCTCAGCTGACAGCCTACACGCTGCTTCCCGACCTTTGCTTTACTTTGCCACCTATTTTACGTGTTTTGGGATTACATCATACAGTACTGTATTTCAAGATGTCAGCTCCATCATGCAAGGGTGTCTCCAGCAGGAAGGGAATGAAATTGAAGAGTCTGAGCCTGCAGGAAAGGGTCAAAAGGACAAAAACACGACTTTATGCGACTGACGATATGCCGAGTGTAAGCAAAGAGATGCAGTTATAACATCAATATGCCGAGATACATTATTTTTTGCCGACTTTCTGTTTACATGTTCACACAAGAGGTTGTGAAGGCATGATATGCCGAGTGAAAACCATGAGATGCAGTTTAGGTGAGGCGGTAGCAGAGTGGTTAGCGTCACCGAGTGGCATATTCCCCATGCGTCCCCCTTTTCGGCAGGTTGGCGGCCCTCTACGCATGGCTGTAGCTCCGAAACTAACTACAGGATTTTCTTGAAAATAACCTCATTGTGATTTTGATTCAGTTACTTAAAAAAAAAAAAAAAAAAAAAAAAAAAAAAAAAACCTGTGTCCTTGCCATGCCGAGTTATATCAAATTCCGAGTTATACAGTGCCGAGTTATAAGGGTTTTACTGTATATATATATATATATGTTTTAAAGGTTACGCATGCAGAAATGGATTAATACTGCACATTATACTAAGCAAAAAATAATCTGTTAAGTGGTAACGGCGGTAGCGATCGACCGCGCAGTTCTCGTCCACTATAACCCATTTAGCCCACATGAACGCGTCTTCATATGTCGCCGTTCTCTTCTAACAATCACCTCCTTTTTCATCACCAGTAGCTACGTATATGTATGCCCCTAAAGTTAAAACATTAACAACAAATCTCCGTGCCTCCCGCTGTCATCGCTTTCATCTTTGTTATTTTTGGGTGAAGCGGTTGACCCAACCGTGTGCTAGATGTGTTGTTCGACGAACAGGTCCAACCAAATACAAGTTTGGTTCGACAAAACAGTCCGACGAAACGCCTCGTGTGATACCCGCTTAAGGAGTCGCCAAATATACACAAAACTGATTCACTTCACTGGCCAGTAGCATACACACACACACACACACACACTCTCTATCCCTCTCTCCATGTACTGTACATATAGTCATTTAAGTATTATAATTTTCGTATGTATATTTTACTTTTTAATATACAATAAACTCTTCATGCTCGCGGGTTTTCAGGCTCGCGAATTTGATTACTCGCGGGTTTTCAACCCCCCCCCCCCCCCCCTTTTTTTTTTTTTTTTTTTTTTTTTTTTTTTTTTTTTTTTTTTTTTCTCAATTGCTTTCTCTCTACAGGGCCTTATCCCCCATGTATGGAGTTTTGTCTCACATGTTTGGGAGGATCCACTCATACAGCTCTCCTAAACAGGGTTTGAGTCAAAAGCTTTTCGTCTCATCAACTCCTCTCCTTCTGACTGACTGTTTTTCCAATCTTTAATCACCGCCGCAATGTTGCTTCTCTTCCTCTTTTCTACCGTTTATTTTCATGTCACTGCTCTTCTGAATTGCTAACTGCATGCCTCCCCCCCCTCCCGCGGCCTCGCTGCACAAGACTTTCTACTCATTCTCATCCTATTCTGTCATCTTCCCTAATGCAAGAGTTAATCAGTATCTTTACTCTTTCATCCCTTTCACTGGTAAACTCGGGAAAACTCTCTTCCTGTTTCTATTTTTCCACTTTCCTATGACTTAAATCTTTTAAAAAGAAGAGTAACAAGACACCTCCCGAACTAAATTGGCCTACCCCTGTTTTATTTAATTCTCTTACTGTCTTCTTTATGGGGACTGCAACTAAGGGGGTTTTTTGTGTTACCCTTTTTTTTGTGCCTTGGCCAGTTCCCTGTAAAAAAAAAAAAAAAAAAAAAAAAAAAAACGGTGGGGAAAATGAATGACTAATGTCATGCTCGCGGATTTACGATACTCGCGGATGTCTCTGTTCCCTAACCCCCGCGAGCATGAAGGGTTTATTGTATTACTTATTTATGTCTTAAATAAAGTTAAAATAAAATAATACATATGCGTAATACCCATCCACCCTCCATGGAATACCGCACAGCGCAGTGTGACAAGGGGGTTTTTGCCAACCCTGGGCGGGCATCAGCCTAAACTGTCGGACCTCACTCCTGGTGAAGTGCGCGGCTAGCAGGGCCTCTCCTCTCATCCTACCTCCACCTCCAATCTCCATGGTTCCAACCATCTCATAGTGCCATGCTTCCCCCACCTCCACCACCCCCACAGTTTCACTCCGCCCTCACTAACCGTACAACCTGATTATCATACATCGTGAAAGTTACATGCGGGGTGTATTCAGGCGACAGTGACACTAATAGACGCCAGGATGCAGCAACTTTATGGGGCCCTGGCAGCACAGCGGGCTTTTTGTTACTTTTTTTTCTTTTCTCCTTAGCCAGCCCCTCATGATGTAAACACAAGAAAAAAACCCATTGGTTTTTGAAGTTTTGGCCAGCTTAAAACTCTTGTATTATGCTTTTCATAGCAAACACCCTAACAGTTTTTGGGCGGATTGGCAGCCCATTACCCAATCCCCAATGGGCCCCAGACATAACTACGTCACGGTTTGTTTACATCGGTGCATTGTGGGGATAAGGGGGTCGCCGCGGGTGGACCTACGAAGGAAAACTACGGCGATGGAAGAATTTAGAGTTATTTTTTGCGCGAAATTGATATTCCGGGTGCTATATTACTGTGCTCTGTTCTCGCTGACAACACTATAGAGAAGACCTGAGGTAGTGGCTGATGTGCAGGGGTTTTTTAAACCAAGAAACAGAGTCATAACAAGCCTCGTAAAAAGGTAAGCAACTGGTAGGTACGTATGTGTCCCTACCACTTGCTTACTTCTTAATGAGACTCTGCTGGACTGTTTTCCTGGTTTAGAAGCTTTTGCACTCAATCATCCCCTCAGGTCTTCTCTATGTTTTTCAGCGAGCAGGGAAATATAGCACCTGGAATATCAATTTCGACCGCAACAACTCGAAAAATTTTAAATCGTCGTAGGCTTCTCTTTGTAGGTTGTACATATTCATGGTTATATTGAATTAAAATACCTTTTTAAATTGAGTTCCTTTTGTTGTTTTTTCCTCATAAATAAGTAGTGGTACATCATGGTTTTAAGTGTTACTTAAACGAGCCAATGCATACTTTTGAGTCTATACCACGGTTACCGGTCATTTTCGCCCACACGTCAATTCGCCCACAAGACATTTCGCCCTCATGTAAGAGTCAATTCGCCCACATGTAAGAGTCAATTCGCCCACTCTAAAATCAATTCCCCCCACACGTCCATGTCACGGAGTCATGGAGTCACATATCTTCCCCCTAGCAGAAATGGAATGAACCACCTTGGGCGAAAAGACGGTAAAAAAAATTTCTAGTGTTTGACCATACTCGCCCACTTCCCCCAACAAGGGTTTTGGGGGCCTGTGGGAATGCGGGGTTTTTTGGGTGGGGAACAAAATTTTGCGTCGGAAACACGTAATTAAAGAGTTGTGTAGGGGGTAAATTCCCTAGATCTAGGGTAATTTCCTTATGTTTTAGAGAAAATTGCTAATCAAAATAAACTACCTAATCAAATTAAACTACCCTAGCAGGGGCTTGACCCACCGATAAACCCAACCTAACCTAACCAAATCTAACCTATCCTAACCTAACCAAATCTAACCTAACCTAACCTAACCAAATCTAACCTAACCTCCTAGCGGGGAGGTTGGGAGGGTTCTCGCACACTAAACAATATAACCTACCTCCTAGCGGGGAGGTTGGGGGGTTGGCAAGGATGGGGAATGTCATGGTTATGCACTTGTTTATGGATGGAGTAATAAGATAAATCAAAGCAAAATCTAAAACCCAACCATTACCGTCAGCCCAGTTTTCCCGATTTGTGTAGGGAAAAAATATCCCTTACACATCCTTACCTCAGGTACCATGAGGTAAGGATGGGTAATGGTCACCGTGGTTATGCTACTGGTTTTGGATGGTGTAATAAGATAAATCAAAGCAAAGGTTGGTGATGTTTGATACAGGTATCCGGTCATTTCGCCACATGCCCATTTCGCCACACCATGGTGTCATTTCGCCCACAGGTCAATTCGCCCACACTATGGAGTCATTTCGCCCACACTATGGAGTCTAGGAGCTAGGAGTTAGGTTATATTTTGTTTAGTGTGTCGAGAACCCCCCCACCCCCTCGCTAGGAAGTTAGGGTTTGATTTGTTTAGGTTAGGTTTTGGGTAAGTTAGATTTGGGTAGGTTAGGTTAGATTTTGTTAGGTTAGGATTTGGTTAGGTTTTGGTTTGCTTAGGTTAGGTTATCGGTGGGTCAAGCCCCCTGCTAGGGTAGGTTAATTTTGGTTAGGTTAGGTTTATTTTGGTTAGGCAATTTTCTCTAGACATAAGGAAAATTTCCCTAGATCTAGGGAATTTTTTCCCCTCTACACAACTCTTTAATTACGTGTTTCCGACGCATAATTTGTTCCCCCACCGAAAACCCCGCATTCCCACAGGTCCCCAAACTTGTTTGGGGGAAGTGGGGGCGAGTATGGTCAAACACTAGAAATTTTCCGTCCTTTCGCCCAAGGTGGTTTCATTCCATTTCTGCTAGAGGAAAATATGTGACTCCATGACTCCGTGACATGGATCGTGTGGGCGAATTGACTTTAAGTGGGCGAATTGACTCTTACATGTTGGCGAATTGACTCTTACATGTGGGCGAAATGTCTTGTGGCGAATTGACGTGTGGGCGAAATGACCGGTCACCGTGGTATAGACTCAAGAGTATGCATTGGCTCGTCAAGCAACACTTAAAAACCCTGATGTACCACTACTTATTATGAGGAAAACAACAAAAGGACTCAATTAATAAAGGGATTTTAATTCAATCATAACCATGAATATGTACAACCTACAAAGAGAAGCCTACGAAAGATTTAAAAAATTTCGAGTTGTTGCGGTCGAAATTGATATTCCAGGTGCTATATTTCCGTGCTCGCTGACAACATAGAGAAGACCTGAGGTGATGGTTGATGTGCAAAGGCTTCTAAACCAGGAAAACAGTCACAGCAGAGTCTCATTAAGAAGTAAGCAAGTGGTAGGGACACATTACGTACCTACCAGTTGCTTACCTTTTGACGAGGCTCTGTTATGACTCTGTTTTCTTGGTTTTTGAAGCCTCTGCACATCACCATTACCTCAGGTCTTCTCTATAGTGTTGTCAAGCGAGAACAGAGCACAGTAATATAGCACCTGGAATATCATTTCGCCCCAAAAATAACTCTAAATTCTTCCATCGCCGTAGTTTTCCCTTCGTAGGTCCACCCGCGCGACCCCCCCTTATCCCCACAATGCACCGATGTAAACAAACCGTGACGTAGTTATGGGTAGGGTCCATTCCTTCCTGCAGCTTCAGCAACTGTTACATGTTAGGAGGGTTCAGCCAGGCATAATGATCCCATATAAACCTTCATCACCAGGTGTTACTAACAGGTAGCAGGATAGAAGAGGACTGGCTGTTTTATTCTTGAATATACATGACAAACACCATCCAAACATCTGGGTTGCATATTGTGGTGCCCACCAAATGTGAACACTTTTTTGCTAAATTTCAAGCTTTGGTCATATTATCACCTTATTTCCAAGCGTGAATTCATGAAATCAAAGCTCATCAATGTGAGTGAGCACTATCTTTAATTTTCTGAAGCATGGATCCATTACAAGCAGGGTTGTTTGATTTAAATCAAGTTGATTTTAATCATTGATTTAAATCATGATTTAAATCAAATGCTTTTTTTTTTTTTTAAATCACTGATTTAAATCATAACCTTATCATTATTTGGGAAACGAGAGGGGAAAGAGGAAAATTAAGCAAATGGGCTTTATGAACACCAATTTTATCATTGTAGTATAATTATATCATAATGAGACACAATGAGTGGTGTGGGGGAATCCACTGTGGCACTTTTAGATAGCAAATTGCCATGTGGCTGTTTTCACAGCAAAAATATTTTTTTCTCAATTCTGTATATATATTTTTGTTGTACTGTACAAAAAGCCACACTACTATAAACCCAAAAATTGAATGTGCATGTTACTTTTGTTTATAAAAAGCCAAAGTGATATTAACCAAAGTTTAAAGCATTATAAAATTATTTATCAAAAAAAAAATATAATTCTTTTGTTTAACTCCCGAATATTTTTTACTACAAAAAAAATCGCATTGAACCCGTTTGATTCCCATTGGAAAGTAAAGTAGAAGGATGACTATAAAAAATTAGGCCGACAGTACGTATACAAAATCGGCAATTTTTTGTGGCTGCTCTCTCAACAGACAAAATGATGACCTTTCATAGCAGCAAAGGGGTTATTACCGGGGGTCAATTAAAAATCTTTTGGGTGTTCTTGGGGGGGGGGGGGGAAGCTTGCAGGACGGAAAGACCGCCCACTCGATCCCCCACCCAAATGGGAACCCGAATGGGACAGGGCCGTCTGGAGGTTTTTTTCGGAGCATCATTGCACCCGGGGCCCCCAAGATGGTCTAGCCCGGGCCCCGGGCAAACGTCTCGAAAACGCGCTTATAGACAAGGCCTTTGAGTGAAAATGTCCATCACAGAAATAAAAAATATGTAAATTCATCTGTTTTTCATGTTATTGCTTTTATGCCCCTTTATCTTTTTTTATTTTAAAAATTGAAAATAAACTGTGGTTAGATTTCTGTAGAACATCAAATTTAAAAAAAAAAAAAAAAAAAAATAAAAAAAAAAGTAAAAAGGGTTTTTTATTTAAAAAAAAAAAAACAAAAATATCAAAAACCCTGATTACAAAAGTATCCATTTGGGGATGACCCGTTTTGTGCAAGTTTAGTACTAGGAAAGAATAACGGGAACCAGGGGAACCGAGTCAGGGGCGGGGTGAAGGCTACAGGGACTCAGGAGGGTGCCTCCCAACTTTTTTTTTTTAAAAATATATTATTATTAAATTTTATAATAAGAAAAACATAGAAAAATGATTTCAAAGCATCACAGGGATGTGGGGGACCATATATGTAATAAAAGGCCTTCATCCCTTAAAAACATACTTTTGTCCTTATTTTTGTGGTAAGCAAGGCTACAATGTAAAAATTTTCGTTCTAGTATTCTTCTGTACCTGGAGATTCTTGTCTTTCCAGGTGTTTTATGGGAAGCAGTATTGTTTTAACCCCTTTACCCTGAGATCTTCCATATTAATACATGTTAAAACCTTTAGGCAAGTGGTGTGTAATATTAAACCCCCCATCAGAAGCGTGCGGTAGCATGTACAGGCTTACAAGGTGTCTTGCTGCCCAAAAAAAAAGGTGCATACTATTGTAGTCATGGCTAACAGTAGACAGGGGAAGCTTTGCAGCACAAGCCATCATGTACAGGTCGCTCTAGATCCCCGAGCATTTCCAGCTACTCTGCCCAGAGAAGTCTGCAAACCCAAACAAAGTTTTTACTTTTTTTTTTTTTTTCCTTTTTTTTTTTAAATGACTGGTTTTTTT
>JACEEZ010007060.1:70000-72587 GCA_016584305.1 Chionoecetes opilio | reverse complement strand
GACAGCAACAGACAACAGACAGACAGACAGACAGACAGACAGACAGACAGACAGACAGACAGACAGAGGACTACTATAAGTACCACCACCTTGTATGCATATTTCTAAAATCTACCATACTCGTAAATTCTGTTCTGTCTGTCTGTTTACTTGAGGGGAGTTAAATATCCAACAGGTTCTCTCCGTCAAAGGGAATGGGAGTAGCAGGTTTATGTGTAGTATAGTGTCGGATCCCTTACAAGCATATGTTAAACACCCTCTGATATAGGCTATGTTTTGCGAGATTACTAATTCGTATAGTTATAAATAGATGTACACTTTCCTCCCTTCCTCACCACCACTCTCTTCTTCTTCTTTTTTCTCTCTCTCTCTCTCTCTCTCTCTCTCTCTCTCTCTCTCTCTCTCTCTCTCTCTCTCTCTCTCTCTCTCTCTCTCTCTCTCTCTCTCTCTCTCTCTCTCTCTCTCTCTCTCTCTCTCGCTCTCTCTTTTTTCATCGCTCCCAAAGTGGCCAATTTTACCCTGAAAACATAATGAGGTGTTGAACGAAGCGAAATTCTTTTGATACAGTGGTGTGAAAAAAATGTGTATTACGAATTCAAGGATCTTTGTGAAGTGTAAATGGAATATGTTAGAGTACTTTGCTATAAAGCTCTATTATTATCTTGTGGAATGTAATAATTGTAACCCCCACCACCACTACTACTACTACTACTACTACTACTACTACTACTACTGCTACTACAACTACTTTTATTATTTTTATTACTACTACTACTATAATACTAATACGAAAACTTCTACTGCTACTGCTACTACTACTACTACTACTTCTACCACTACTACTACTACTACTACTACTACTACTACTACTACTACTACTACTACTACTACTACTACTACTACTACTACTACCACTTACTACTACTACAACTGCTACTACTAACTACTACTACTACTACTACTACTACTACTACTACTACTACTACTACTACTACTACTACTACTACTACTACTATTACCACTTACTGCTACTACAACTGCTACTACAACTACAACTACTACTACCACTACCACCAATTTCGTGGAGAGGATAAAAAAGTGGAAAAACTGCAATATTCACTAACATTTCTATCTTTTAATTAAGCTTGTTGTCATCAGGTTTTTTGCTCTTTTCTTTTTTGCATGTGTGTGTGTTTAAGCGTACGTGGGTTACTTCTTCCTACTTATGTATCTCCGCACCACTAATCTGCCCTCATACTCTTCGCGCCTTCCTTACTGCCTTACTTGAGGTACGCAATACATGAAGTAGATGCTGTAAAAGTAACTCGTAGGTCGTAGCACGTAGATACATAGACGATATAGACGAGTGTGTTTGAAAAATCTCATATTAAGTGTATATTATATGAGAATAGGTAAATTTTAAATAGGGTTTAAAATAAGGAAAAACAGGTTCACAAATAGGGTGGTAAATGATTGGAATGGACTCGGTCGTCAGGTAGTTAGTGCAGAGTTAATAGGGAGCTTTGAAAGGAGGCTGGGTAATTTCATGGATGGGGATGAAAGGTGGAAGTAGGTAGTGTTAAGTAGCAGGAACTACCACGTGTAGGTCTCGTGGCCTCTTGTAGCTTCCTTATTTTCTTCTTATTACCTCTGCCAACGAAGTTGGAGGGGTTATGTTTTCACCCCGATCTATCTGTCTGTTGTCTGTTTGTTAGTGTACAGGATTTCTCGAAAAGTTACAAATAGATTTGGACCAAACTTGGCATACCAAGTCTATTTGGTATACGGAAGAACTGATTTAATTTTGGATGAAATATATTGACAACCTTTTTACTTTTGTTTTTTTTACTGTTTTTTTAACTTTTTTTTTATGAAATTGAATCACAACTGTTGCCATGGTTACAAATTGATGAAATATTTGGGCGGAGGTATGCGCTCTACTGAGTGCCCCCCCCCCCCCTAGTTTTCTTATGTACTGCCAGATCGCTAGAGACAGGCCCTCAATACCTGTGCCTTAATTAAAGAAGGGGAAGAAGTACTTAGCCATCAAAGTGTTCCTGCCATCGGGGAATCCTTGACGTAACCTTTAGTGGCCCAACTAGGAACAGGTCACGGACGAAAGAGACTCACGGGGATAAAAATTGAAGTTTAATATTGTTTCATCTAACCCTCCGCCTATTTATATCTATCCATGTGTTTGCCTACCTGTCTATCCATCTATTCATTCGTCTGTCTGAGGTTTTTTTAGATATGCACGCCAGTTTATTTTCTCTTTTTTCTCTCTCTCTCTCTCTCTCTCTCTCTCTCTCTCTCTCTCTCTCTCTCTCTCTCTCTCTCTCTCTCTCTCTCTCTCTCTCTCTCTCTCTCTCTCTCTCTCTCTCTCTCTCTCTCTCTCTCTCTCTCTCTCTCTCTCTCTCTCTCTCTCTCTCTCTCTCTCTCTCTCTCTCTCTCTCTCTGTTGGTGTGTTTGTGTATATTTGTGTAATCTTAACTTAGCACTTCCGCAGTTTTCGCTTATTTTCTTACGTCCTCGCCTCCGATAAGCTGAAAATTGGCAAACTTCAACATTAGACTTCTAAAACTGTTTC
>JACEEZ010007060.1:60000-65000 GCA_016584305.1 Chionoecetes opilio | reverse complement strand
AGAAAGGAAAGTAAAGAAAAAGTAAGATAAGATAAGTAAGAAAAGATAATAAAAAAGGATAGAAAAATTAAGATAATAATAAGATAAGTTAAAAAAAAAAAAAAAGTGTGGTACTCAAGTTAAGTTATAGATAGACGGATGTAGTTAAGTTATAGATAGACGGATGTAGTTAAGTTATAGATAGACGGATGTAGTTAAGTTATAGATAGACGGACGTAGTTAAGTTATAGATAGACGGATGTAGTTAAGTTATAGATAGACGGATGTAGTTAAGTTATAGATAGACGGATGTAGTTATAGATAGACGGATGTAGTTAAGTTATAGATAGACTGGTGTAGTTAAGTTATAGATAGACGGGTGTAGTTAAGTTATAGATAGACGGGTGTAGTTAAGTTATAGATAGACGGGTGTTGTTAAGTTATAGATAGACGGGTGTAGTTAAGTTATAGATAGACGGGTGTTGTTAAGTTATAGATAGACGGGTGTAGTTAAGTTATAGACAGACGGGTGTAGTTAAGTTATAGATAGACGGGTGTTGTTAAGTTATAGATAGACGGATGTAGTTAAGTTATAGATAGACGGGTGTAGTTAAGTTATAGATAGACGGATGTAGTTAAGTTATAGATAGACGGGTGTAGTTAAGTATAGATAGCGGGTGTAGTTAGTTATAGATAGACGGATGTAGTTAAGTTAAGATAGACGGGTGTAGTTAAGTTTATAGATAGACGGATGTAGTTAAGTTATAGATAGACGGTGTAGTTAAGTTATAGATAGACGGTGTAGTTAAAGTTATAGATAGACGGATGTAGTTAAGTTATAGATAGACGGATGTAGTTAAGTTATAGATAGACGGATGTAGTTAGTTAAAGAAACGGTAGTAAGTTATAGATAGAACGGATGTAAGTTATAGATAGACGGATGTAGTTAAGTTAATAGATAGACGGGTGTTTGTTAAGTTATAGATAGACGGATGTAGTTAAGTATAGATAGACGGATGTAGTTAAGTTATAATAGACGGTGTAGTTAAGTTATAGATAGACGGATGTAGTTAAGTTATAGATAGACGGGTGTAGTTAAGTTATAGATAGACGGATGTAGTTAAGTTTATAGATAGACGGGTGTAGTTTAAGTTATAGATAGACGGTGTAGTTAAGTTATAGATAGACGGGTGTAGTTAAGTTATAGATAGACGGGTGTGTTAAGTTATAGATAGACGGATGTAGTAAGTTATAGATAGACGGGTGTAGTTAAGTTATAGATAGACGGATGTAGTTAAGTTATAGATAGACGGGTGTTGTTAAGTTATAGATAGACGGGTGTAGTTAAGTTATAGATAGACGGATGTAGTTAAGTTATAGATAGACGGGTGTAGTTAAGTTATAGATAGACGGGATGTTAGTTAAGTTTATAGTAGACGGTGTAGTTAAGTTATAGATAGACGGATGTAGTTAGTATAGATAGACGGTGTAGTTAGTTTATAGATAGACGGGTGTTGTAAGTTATAGATAGACGGGTGTAGTTAAGTTATAGATAGACGGGTGTGTTAAGTTATAGATAGACGGATGTAGTTAAGTTATAGATAGACGGGTGTTGTTAAGTTATAGATAGACGGGTGTAGTTAAGTTATAGATAGACGGATGTAGTTAAGTTATAGATAGACGGGTGTAGTTAAGTTATAGATAGACGGGTGTAGTTAAGTTATAGATAGACGGATGTAGTTAAGTTATAGATAGACGGATGTAGTTAAGTTATAGATAGACGGATGTAGTTATAGATAGACGGAGTGTTAAGTTATAGATAGACGGATGTAGTGTAGTTATAGATAGACGGTGTAGTTAAGTTATAGATAGACGGATGTAGTTTAAGTTATAGATAGACGGATGTAGTTAAGTTATAGATAGACGGATGTAGTTAAGTTATAGATAGACGGATGTAGTTAAGTTATAGATAGACGGATGTAGTTAAGTTATAGATAGACGGATGTAGTTAAGTTATAGATAGACGGATGTAGTTAAGTTATAGATAGACGGATGTAGTTATAGATAGACGGATGTAGTTATAGATAGACGGGTGTAGTTAAGTTATAGATAGACGGATGTTGTTAAGTTATAGGTAGACAGGTGTAGTTAAGTTATAGATAGACGGATGTAGTTACGTTATAGATAGACGGATGTAGTTATAGACAGACGGATGTAGTTAAGTTATAGGTAGACGGGTGTAGTTAAGTTATAGATAGACGGGTGTAGTTAAGTTATAGACAGACGGGTGTAGTTAAGTTATAGATAGACGGATGTAGTTAAGTTATAGATAGACGGGTGTAGTTAAGTTATAGATAGACGGGTGTAGTTAAGTTATAGATAGACGGATGTAGTTAAGTTATAGATAGACGGATGTAGTTAAGTTATAGATAGACGGATGTAGTTAAGTTATAGATAGACGGATGTAGTTAAGTTATAGATAGACGGATGTAGTTAAGTTATAGATAGACGGATGTAGTTAAGTTATAGATAGACGGATGTAGTTAAGTTATAGATAGACGGATGTAGTTAAGTTATAGATAGACGGGTGTAGTTAAGTTATAGATAGACGGATGTAGTTAAGTTATAGATAGACGGATGTAGTTATAGATAGACGGATGTAGTTATAGATAGACGGATGTAGTTATAGATAGACGGATGTAGTTATAGATAGACGGATGTAGTTAAGTTATAGATAGACGGATGTAGTTTAGATGAGGATGTAGTTATAGACAGACGGATGTAGTTAAGTTATAGATAGACGGTGTAGTTAAGTTATAGATAGTACGGGTGTTGTTAAGTTATAGATAGACGGATGTAGTTAAGTTATAGATAGACGGATGTAGTTAAGTTATAGATAGACGGGTTGTTAAGTTATAGATAGACGGGTATTAGTAGTAAGTTAATAGATAGACGGATGTAGTTAAGTTATAGACAGACGGGTGTAGTTAAGTTATAGATAGACGGGTGTAGTTAAGTTATAGATAGACGGGTGTTGTTAAGTTATAGACAGACGGGTGTAGTTAAGTTATAGATAGACGGATGTAGTTAAGTTATAGATAGACGGGTGTTGTTAAGTTATAGACAGACGGGTGTAGTAATTATAGATAGACGGATGTAGTAAGTTATAGATAGACGGGTGTAGTTAAGTTATGACAGACGGGTGTAGTTAAGTTATAGAAGACGGATGTAGTTAAGTTATAGATAGACGGATGTAGTTAAGTTATAGATAGACGGATGTAGTTAAGTTATAGACAGGACGGGTGGTAAGTTATAGATAGACGGATGTAGTTAAGTTATAGATAGACGGATAGTAAGTTATAGATAGACGGGTGTAGTTAAGTATAGACAGACGGGTGTAGTTAAGTTATAGATAGACGGATGTAGTTAAGTTATAGATAGACGGATGTAGTTATAGATAGACGGATGTAGTTATAGATAGACGGATGTAGTTATAGATAGACGGATGTAGTTAAGTTATAGATAGACGGATGTAGTTAAGTTATAGATAGACGGATGTAGTTAAGTTATAGATAGACGGGTGTAGTTAAGTTATAGATAGACGGGTGTAGTTAAGTTATAGATAGACGGATGTAGTTAAGTTATAGATAGACGGGTGTAGTTAAGTATAGATAGAGCGGGTGTGTAAGTTATAGATAGACGGATGTAGTTAAGTTATAGATAGAACGGATGTAGTTAAGTTATAGATAGACGGATGTAGTTATAGATAGACGGATGTAGTATAGAAGACGGATGTAGTTAAGTTATAGATAGACGGGTGTAGCTAAGTTATAGATAGACGGATGTAGTTAGTTATAGATAGACGGTGTTGTTAATTATAGTAGAGGGTGTTGCTAATTATAGATAGACGGATGTATTAAGGTATAGATAGACGGGTTGTGTAGTTAAGTATAGATAGACGGATGTATATAGAAGGATCGGATGTAGTTATAGAAGACGGATGTAGTTAAGTTATAGACAGACGGGTGTAGTTTATAGATAGACGGAGTGTTAAGTTATAGATAGCGGTGTGTGAAGTTGAGTTATAGATAAGGATGTTGTTTATAGATAGACGGATGTAGTTATAGAGTAGACGGATGTAGTTTAGAGAAGACGGATGTAGTTATAGAGTAGAGAGTAGAGATAGACGGATGTAGTAAGTTAAGTAGAGGATGGTAGTTAAGTTAGATTACGGACGTAGTTAGTTATAGAGAGGTGTAGTTTAATATGATAGCGGATGTAGTTAAATAGATAGACGGATGTAGTTATATGATAGACTGATTGTTAACGATAGATAGACGGGTGTAGTTAGTTATAGATAGACAGGGTAGTTAAGTTAAGATAGCACGGAGTAGCTAAGTTCATAGAGACGGGTGTAGTTTAAATTTTAAGATAGGGGGTGTAGTTAATTATAGATGCGGGGGTTAGGTTTTTAGAAGACGGGTGTATTAAGTTTTAGATAGACGGGTAGTTAAGTTTTAAAAAGGGGGTGTAGTTAAGTTATAGATAGACGGATGTAGCCCAAGTTTTAGCAGAGGGGGTTTGGGTAGTTAGGTTTTAGAAGACGGGGTGATTTTTTTTTTTGAGGTTTAGTTAATTATAAAGCGGATTTTTGTTGAAACAATAAATAAATTATGAAAGGATTAGCGGAAGAGGTGATAAAAAAAGTTATTTTTTTGTTTACTTGTTTTTTGGTTTGAGTTTGAGTTTATATTGGATTTTTTTAGTCAAGAGAGAGAGAGAGAGAGAGAGAGAGAGAGAGAGAGAGGGGAGGAAAAGAGAAGAGAAAGGGGGGAGAGAGAGAGAGAGAGAGAGGCAATAATAACTTAATTTCTACACTAGTATGTCTTTCAAACTCAAACTCTTTACCAATTTTAAAAGAATACTCGTGTTTACTCATATATTTTTTCACATTCTCTCTATATATATTTACAACTACACAAACCAGACGCTAGAAATTCATAGAACTAAAAGACAATAGG
>JACEEZ010007060.1:0-55000 GCA_016584305.1 Chionoecetes opilio | reverse complement strand
TTATGAATTCTTAGCCAACATTTAAGACTCCTCCAGATTTTGTGTATATTATAAGTATCTTTCTTCTTCTTCAGGAAAAAATCCATCTGCAGGAGTAGTGAGACGCCCTGGAGGTCCCCCGAAGCAGCCTGGGTCCCTACAGTCCCCTGGTAGCCATGGAGGAGGCGATGACGGCGACGCAGGAGGAGGCCGGGAGCTTCGTCGAACAGGACTACGACGTGCTGCTCACGACGCCGAGCCCCGCCAACGTGTCGCTCAACTACCAGCCGTACGAAGAGCGCCTCGAGACGTACATCGTGCCCGTGCTGTTCGTGCTGATCTTTGTGGTGGGACTCGTAGGTGAGAGAGAGAGAGAGAGAGAGAGAGAGAGAGAGAGAGAGAGAGAGAGAGAGAGAGAGAGAGAGAGAGAGAGAGAGAGAGAGAGAGAGAGAGAGAGAGAGAGAGAGAGATATGGGAGACAGTCGTGAGAGAGAGAGAATGATGTGAGAGTGAGAAACAGAGATGTGTGTGTGTGTGAGAGAGATATAAGAGTAAAAGAGAGATTTTGATTATTTGATCATCGTCGTTTGATAATATTTCAACATACAGATTAAAGAATAAAGTGTATATCCAATCTTGTATATAAGTGTAGGTTATCTTCACTGTATTATCCAAAACATTATCCTTCAAAACATTCCTGATAATGTTTTTAATGTGTTTTCTGATATTTTGTAACATTCTTTAAACAATTTGAATCAGAAAGAGAATGTATACCTACCTACCATTTACTACAATACTCAAAAGCAAGATCATTAATTAGCTCCCTCAACCTTCAGACTTAAGAATAACCCGTATATACTTATCCTACATCTTACTTACTACCCATACCATAACACAACCCATTAATATTTCCTTTAATATCTCCAGGCAACGGCACCCTCATCGTAATCTTCATAAGGAACCGCAACCTCCGCAGCGTCCCCAACACCTACATCATCTCCTTGGCGCTGGGAGACCTGCTCGTCCTCCTCTTCACCGTGCCCTTCAACATGCTCATCTACACCCTCGAGTCGTGGCCATTCGGGAATTTCGTCTGCAAGTTCAGCGAGCTCGTACGCGACGTGTCTGTGTGTGTGACGGTGTTTACTCTCACAGCTCTCTCCGCCGACCGCTACCTGGCTATTGTGTCCACTGTGCGAAGGGTGAGTGAGAGGATAGGTGTGAGGGATAGGAGGGGAGAGTGAGAGGATGGGTGTGAGGGATAGAAGGGGAGTGAGAGGATAGGTATGAAGGATAGGAGGGGAGAGTGAGAGAATGGGTGTGAGGGAGGGTGAGAAGGGAGGGAGAGTGGAGAATGGATGGGTAGGGAAAATTTGTGTTATGTGTTATGAGAGGAGAAGAATGAGAGATAGGAAGAGAAAGAGAGGAGAAGGAGAGAAGAGTGGAAATGAATGAGGAAGAACTACTAATTGTGTCCAGTGTGCGAAGGGTGATTGATAGCAAGGGTGAGAGGATGGGAGTGTGGGAGAGGAATGGATGGGAAGGGAAATGAGTGTTATGGGGATATGTGAGGAAGGGAGATGAGAGGAAGAGAATGTAAGGAAGGAAGAAGAGTATAGGAGAGGAGAAATAAGGATAAGAACAAAGGACATACAGAGTGAGAGATTAAGGAAGCTGTGACAAGGGAAAGGTGTAGGAGAATAAGGAGGAGTACGTTAAGGTGAAGAGAGAGAAAAGGTATGGAGAGAAGGAATAAGGAGGAATGGAAAAACGATGAAGGAGTAGGAAGATTTGATAGATGGAGAAAGAGAGAAAGGATAAATAAAGTTAAGGAATGGGTAAAAAGAGGAAGAGGAGAAGAATTAATGATAGTTAGAGAAGAAAAAAGAAAAAGGGGGAAATGAAGAGCAGAAAGGAATGAGGGAGGGAGGAAGGAGCAGGGAGGGAAAATATTGTGTGGGAGAGAGAAAGAAAGGGAAGAGAAAGAGGAACAGAAGGATGGGAGAAAGAAAGAAAAGAAAGATGAGACGAAGGGAGGAAGAGAGGAAGGAAGAATAGGCGGAAAGGGAGGAAAAAAGAAAGCTAAGACGAAAGAAGAGGATGTAAATGTGGAAGTAATGTTTTAAGTAGGCAACATATGCCTTTAATGTGTGTGTGTGTGTGTGTGTGTGTGGTGTGTGTGTTTGTGTGTGTGTGTGGTGTGTGGTGTGTGTGTGTGTGTGTGTGTGTGTGTGTGTGTCTTGCCAGTTTGTCTTCCTCTTCCCCCCAAATCTCTCTCTCTCTCTCTCTCTCTCTCTCTCTCTCTCTCTCTCTCTCTCTCTCTCTCTCTCTCTCTCTCTCTCTCTCTCTCTCTCTCTCTCTCCTCTCTCTCTCTCTCTCTCTCTCTCTCTCTCCCCCCCCCCCCCCCCCCCCCCCCCCGTCCCTCCTTTCACAGTCTTCACATTCCTTCAATCATCACCACCCACAGTCTTCCCTTGTTCCTCCCACCAGGCAGCGGGTGGCGTCGGGCGCAGGACGGTGAGTGTCGCGGTGGGCATCTGGGTGGTGTCCGGCGTCTTGGCCCTCCCCGCAGCCCTCACGTCCGGGGTCAAGGAGTTCGCGCTCGGCCACAAGAACATCACCGTGTGCGTCCTCTTCGCCCACGAGCTGCCGGTCTGGTATGCTAAGGTCTACGTGGTCACCAAGTTCCTGCTGTCCTACCTATTACCGCTGCTGGTGATTGCGATCTTCTACCTATTGATGGCGATGCACCTTCTCTCTGCCGACGACGTGCCAAGGGAGTCTCATGTTTTCCACCGGCAGCTCAGGACGCGGAGGAAAGTAGCCAAGATAGTACTGACTTTCGTGTTTATCTTCGCGGTGTGTCTTCTACCGACCAACGTGTTCCTGGTGTGGTACTACGTGCTTCCCTACGGCTCCTACAACGCCTACTGGAACGCCATACGCATCATAGGCTTCTGTCTGTGCTTCCTCAACTCCTGCATCAACCCTATAGCCCTGTACTGCATCTCCGGCACCTTCAGGAAGTACTATAACCACTACCTGTCCTGCGTCCTCTGCTGCTGTCAGGATAGCGGGGGGCCTGGGGGGACACGCGCCCTTCTGCAGCCCTCCAACTCGGCGATGTCTCGGTGTCGGTCCTTCACGATGCGAGGCACGGAAACCATCACCCTCACCACCTTAGTGCAGGATCGTCCCTCCCCCGCCACCTCCTGACACACGTCCTCACACACCTGCTCCCCTGCCCTCACCCGCCACGCCTCCTCCCTGTCCCCCGCCTCCTCCTCCGCCCATGGTGCCCTCTTCAAGCAGGACTCACCTCGGTGCCCACGTCAACTCCTCGTAGTGAGTGACAAGGACGTGAACCGGTCGTGTATCTATTCTGAGGTTGAGTTGTGAGGTTAATGTGTTGTCTGAACGTGGAAGAAAAAGTTAAGGTCACTTTTAGAGAGCGACTTTCTCTAAAACGACCTTGGAAATTGTGTTGTGTCTTGGGAGCAACGAGAGGCGGGATGTGTAAGGATAAGGATGAAAGGGTTGGATGGGCTACACCAGATTGAGAGCTGAGTACAAGGAAAGATCTGAACGCTTTTTAACTACTGATATATCTCGTTTCATTGTTATTAAGATGTTTTGTCTCATGTTCAAAGCAATACGTGTCTCGAGTCAATACTTCAGCATTCGAGGTTAATGTACAATACATAGGACAGTAGGGAGGATGAGAACGAAGGTGCAGAAGGGGTATGTATACGGCATCTCAGCGACGTAGGAGAAGAGAGAAATAGAAGAGTGGTGACAATAATAATGATAGTAATGCTAGAGCTCAAGAGGGAACAAGGCGGACCCAGTGATGGTGTTTGAGTCTTCATAATCATACACTTGGGTTGTCTTGTTAGCAGAGGAGGCGGCGAAGCAAGAAGGTGAGGAGCCTCTTAAAGCAGCTAACGAGGTAATCAGTCAGCTTGGAGGGCTTGTCTTAAGGTAACCAGTGTCCGGAAACTTACATGTCTCGTGTGTGTGTGTGTGTGTGTGTGTGTGTGTGTGTGCACTTTCCAGCATATTGATGTATTGTTTCAGAGTCAGCTCCAGGGATGAGCCACGGAAGAATCTCGCCAGGAATATAATGAAGACAATGATATATGAAGTATTCTGGCTGATGAAATGTAAAAGTCGTTGCGTAATTCCTTTGATGTGTACATTTTGATTACACCTCTAGTCAAATATTCAATTAATATATATTGTGTGTGTGTGTGTGTGGTGTGTGTGTGTGACTTTTAACCTTTTGATACAGTACAGAAAGTGAATAGGAAATGTAATTAACGAAGCTCTTCGCCATACCGGCTTTCGTTATGACGGATAGAGTTGTCAGTCATCTGGTGTTAATCTTTATCAGCCTCGCGGGTGTGATACTGACACCCACTCGTTCCCTTCGACGCAACCTTTCATGGACTTAATAAATGTGATTCAATACGTCCGTTTGCTAAGTGATTTATACCCAGAAATATGGAATTCAAACTGACTGCTGCGTATGTGAGCTGGGGAAAGGTACGTGTGTGTGTATTTACCTGTTTGTGTATATACAGGATTAAGTTAAGCTCGAAAATGACGGGAATTACACGCAATACTAGTAGTTTAGATACAGGGGAAGGATGTTATAGTTGGTAATACATGCTTCTTTGTGCCTCGGGAACTACCACGTACAGGTCTCACGGCCTTTTGTAGCTTCCTTATTTTCTTATGTGCTTATGTTCTCAGGATGATAAGATATAGTTTTTTTATAGCATTTTTTTTAATCTTATCAGTTGCGAGGTTCATTGATACCACACTACCGTAGATAACAGTAAAGTCGCCACCTGCAGTGATGTCGCCAGGCGACAAATATTACGAATTATAGCATCACTACTGATTTTTATGTGCAACTGAAGATGAGACACAGTAGTTTATATCATGACTGTATAATCTACCCTGTTTCAGCGTTGTTTTATGCTTTGTATCTGCAAGTATAGACGGTTTCAAATTTTGCTACGCATTTTTTTTTCGGGCGACGACGACAGCGGTACGACACTCAGTAAATAAACACTAGATGGCGACTCTACTGTTGGTAGCCACTTTGTAGATATTTTTGTAATTTGTTCATTTATAGCCATACTATGACACAGATGAAGACACAAAATGACACAGACTCTCCAGATAGCCCCTTCTAACTTTCCTGAAATCATGCCTGTAGAAATGTAAGTATTAACGCCACCACACGTCTGTAAACAGAAAAAAAAGTTGTCCTGGCGACTTAACTGTTATCTACGGTAGCTAAAAGGCGAGGGTGTCCACTACGACTTTTCCAAGGGAGGGGGAGAGGCAGAGGTTAAGCTATACTTATACAATGTTGAGAAATGTTTAGGAATTCAGAACCTGGGCCCAATGTCAAAATACTCATCCAGGGGGGGTGGGGGGGGGGCAAATGTAATGACCTGTTTGCCCTCCCCCCCCTAGCGAACGCCCATGGTAAAAGGGTTTATGTTCCCTTTTATTGAATCAAGCATATGCCATAAATCATTTCTACACGCCATATAACCGCAAGTCCTATGAAAGCTGAATTAGCGATAGTGAAGATACGAAATTCCTGGTAAGTCTTCAGTGAATGAGGTTTTAGATAATGGGTCGAGGATATCTGAGTTAAGACTGAATAAAGAGACACAATGGATCACAAAAATGGATAGCCAGTAAACGTGAAAATGAAAAAGTTGTAAAAAATATTTGAGAAGACTTCTTGATGAGGATGAGACTTTTTTTTTTTTTACATTTGTGCCTATAGCGCGTGTAGGCAGTGAGCTCCAGGGGTGGGATGGTAGGCTCTGGAGGTTCACTTGAGGGCTGTGATGGTTGGCCCTCGCCCGTGGTGGCGTAGGCATGATTTTCACAGTGACGCCTGTGATTAGAGGCTTATGCCGCCCCCCTGTGTCCTCCGATGCACTTGCAATCGAAGGTAGAGTTAATGGGCAGCATGTGGGTGTTCTTCGGCTATTCAACGGTTGCAGAAAAATTTTGTGGACTTTCGCCCTCATCGGGGATCGAGCTCGAGTCACCGAGCACGCCACTTGAAGATGCTAACCCCGTGTAACCTTTTCACCACCACGCCCCCTTCAGTAGTGGGTTCTTGCCTCCATGCCCCCCTCCACTTCTTCAACCAAGGTATTTCAAAATAATTCTGATTCAGAAAGAAAAACAGAAAAGTGCATGTTTCTAACACTTTTATTGTGCACATAATTATTCATTAACACCTTGCATATACGCAGCATATGTAGTTAGATCACGTATAAAGGCCGCCACACACCAGAAGCTACGCGCTATATTATTAACAGTGATGAAAATAACAATGATAAATAGTAATACAAATAATAAACAATACAGTATTACATCAAAGTCTACAGAGTTAGTGAAACGTGGCAAGGCGTCACCGCAGAGTTTTACACATACACTTGCTTCCTTGTAGCGACTTTCTTCGCTCACCCTCGCGCGAGCTTCATGTTACCTAAAACGAAGGCCGAGCTTCAAGTTAAATACTTGACAGGTCTTCCTTTTTCTCTCTTGGCTCACGCCCCCCTCGGTAATTACCCACGCCCCCCCTCGGTAATTACCCACGCCCCCCTAGGTAATTACCCGCGCCCCCCAGGATAAGAACCGCTGCGCTACCCTACAAGAAGCCTTCTCTTGGCCCGGAGAAGCTGTCATTTGTACCTCATGACCTCTGAGAGGAGACGGGATTAGCATTTCTCGTTTCTGATCTAACCCTCTGAGGATCTGAGGCTAAATAGAAAAGAAAATCCCACATATCTATACATGAAAACAATCATAAATCTTATACGTATATGATCATCGTTGTGAACAAAAACATACATCACCACACACATTTATAGTCTACGTACATGAAAAAATAATCATTACATATTGTTCTATAATTACATATATGAGATTATGATATTTATGATGATGATGTATGCGTAAAAGTAAAAGATGCCTGTGAAAAGATCTATAATGGTGTACAGATTCTCCGTTGACCGTCTGTTTCCTCTCCGGCTCAGCTGATCGAGCAACATGGCGGCGGCTTTATACCGGGCGGCTATCACGGCCGAGAGGATTCTGGCCAACAGAGGCTCCCAGGTAACGTGCAAGTATATACCCGTGATATAACTGTGCTGTAGGTAGTGTAGAGTGACGTGAGGGTACTGTAGGGAAGGAGGAAAGTGTGAAAAGGCAGAGGTGAAGGGATTGCTTTCTCGGTACTTTCTCAACCCCATTTGCTGGTATTTTCTCCACTTATTTCCCTATCATTGGTGTTGTGTTAATGGTTAATGTGGTTATTTAGTGCGTTGTGCTCTATATTGTGAAGAAAGGACGTCGAAATGAACAGGAAATTAGACGGCTTTGTTATATTCTGCACAAAATTTGGTGCCATTTGTTGCTATTTTTTATTATTTATTTTATTTATTTCGTGTGCTCGGCCATCACGGCAACACAGGATGGGCGGCACCTGATAGACTAGCCAGGGCGACAACCAGGGGCCACACAGACAGACTTAGGGATAGGGGCACCGGTACATTTTCATTATTGGGCACCACCGATTTCGAATACACGACTTTTCGAGCGGAGGACCCAATTGTGTGTGTGTGTGTGTGTTGCGTATGCGTGCAGGTGTATACAAAGAGACAGACACCGTAGTGACAGGTGTGGTGTATGTGGTAAAGCGAGAGAGGCTAAGAGTGAGGTGTTAGCCCCCCAGAGTGTGTGTGTGACCTAAAGAGCGAACGCGCAGTTCTCGTCTACTATAACGGCGTTAGCCCCGTACCGCCGCGGCCACGGGTACGGCGCAGGGCCACAGTGGTCCATAGAAGCTAATCTCGGGCACGCGGGACTCGAACCTAGGATCAGCGCATCAAGGTATACCCTGGGTACGTCTCTGTAGTATTCAGCGGGAGACACTTAGCGAAAACACGTCAATATATTCCATCTACCGGCATCAAACTATGATGTCATATATTTCAGGGGGAATATTACGCTGAAAGGCTAATATGGCGGCAATGTATTATCGTCCACCCTATATTTATCACTAAGAATACTTTTAGTATCACTAATTTGCCATGAATAAGGTAATTAAGGGTAAAGCTCACCTTATTTCCCATTAAATAAGTATATATCTTGGGTAAACAATAATCATGGCCGCCCAGTTGGTTCCTGAACGCTGATTGGCTGAGAGATGTAACCAGGCCTCTGATTGGCTGTCAATGTAGCGAAATCTCTGATTGGCTCTGGACTCGCAGCTAAGATACGAGGTGCCAATTAAGCATTTTAAAACGAATAATAACTTTTTTATTCGTGCACCGATATAGGATTGCATAGCCTTATTGAAAACCCCAGTTTGTTGTATGACTCCATAAAAAGTCTCAAGTTTAAGCCCTTCATAAAAGAAATATGACTCAATCAGTTAGTAACCGTACATTTTAGCGATATTTTGTTGATAATTCTTTTTTTACACTAAATATAGTTGGATTTTTGTGTGTTTTAATATATTTCAATATTTCCGCATCGTTTTATGTATTAATCACGCGCCTGGTGGCTGTATTTTGTTTCTTTGTCGTAGGGAGTTTTTGTTTACACTTTAACGTCTACCTTATTCTTCCTTCTAAATGAGCGGTGAGGTTATTTGTGTGTGATTAGCTGTGCCTACAGGCGCAGTGTGTTTATTGGACATGTTTTTCACGTGTTTACTAAAGGAATACATCTGACTCAGATGTATAAGGGGTCAAATTATCGAAAAAGCAAAACATGTGTTGCGCCTTGGTTTCAACACTAAACGAGGATCTGTCACTGTCTATAAGATACACACATCATATACTATTAGCTCATATTTTTTCACGAATTATACGGGCTTCGTCAAAAAGTCGATATTTGCTGTGGTGAATTTGAGGCTTTTTAGGCCATCTTTTAAAACACGATATTTCATTCATTCTTCGTTATTTCATTGTGTTTTTAGGCTTTTTGTGTCCTATTTATCATTATTTTACTTTATCCGTGTTGATTTATTCATTATTTGATAAAGGGAAAAGTTGTAGCCTCGAGTTGGATGTCAAGATCAAGAGATCGTGTCCTACAAGTAGGGTTGTGCAGTATCAACAAAATGCCGGTATTGGCGATTCCGGTTTTCGGGAATAATACCGGTACGTCCTCACCGGTATCAGTTAAGATACCGGTATCGATCGGTTTTTCCAAAATACCGCTATTTCGGTATACCGGATACCAGTGCACATCCCACATACAAGTCCTCTTGATGACGTCACACGGCAGCCATATTGGCTATTTATCGAGGTCTTTTTAATTTAAAAAATTTAAAACGTGATTTTTGCCAGAAACGGTTAGTTTAGATTAGGTTAGATGTGGTGTTAGATTTAGTTGCTGATAAT
This sequence comes from Chionoecetes opilio, assembly GCA_016584305.1. Taxonomy (NCBI): domain Eukaryota; kingdom Metazoa; phylum Arthropoda; class Malacostraca; order Decapoda; family Majidae; genus Chionoecetes; species Chionoecetes opilio. Next base: position 45,566 of record JACEEZ010007060.1, on the reverse strand, counting down.
ATCAAGACAGAAATGTATCAACACTACGGCAGTGCGAAGCTGAGCGGGATGTCTGGGCGGGGCTGAACTCAGCCCACAGCTAAAACATACATTATTGCTGCCCCACTACCGTAATTTGGTCTTTCGAGAATGCAACAAATTTTTCTGATGACCTTTGGTGTGTTTATGAATTAATCTGTTGTTAGTTTTCAGTAGAAATCCCAAGTTTTAAAACTGGGGAATGCGAGTATTAATAGGTTGATATCTGCCAGAATAATTCAAAACATAAAAATTATTCAATAAAACAAGTTTCGTCCTTGAAAAACTGTGGTGCCCAATATCAAAACTACCAGCTTTCCTACTTTTATATTGGTAGCAAAAAATCTGCCGGAGCACCGTAGGCCCTGGGCGAGTACACAACACACTTCCCGATGCCCCGTGCCCACTGGCTAACCGGATGTTATGCCACACCACCGAGCCCTCTGCCGGCCTTAACCCCATAAGACCCAGAACGTAATTTCCATTGTAAACTACCATTAGACTATTTTAATGACTATAAGAAATATTTTATATATATGACCTGTTTAGTATTCTTGTCCACTAGCTAATTTGGTATATTGAGTTACTTTTCGTAATTTTATGGCTCGACAACATACAATTTATTATAGCAAAGGAAAGATTGGGTGTGAAGGGGTTAATACACATGTTTTCTGTATAATTTCTGCTCCATGTAGTGGGGACGGTATTACAGTATATAGTTTCTACATCCCGTAAATATTTTGACGAGGCTTATCTTTTTCTGATAGATTCTGTGCATTTTAACAATCTAATATTTGTTTCTCGGCAAAATATGACTTGAAACTTGCACATAATAAATACTTTTATCGTAGATAGTTATGACTGTGAAGAAAATATTGCTCAATAAATATAAAAAATTGAAATCCTACCAGACAGTTGCAATAAATTATATAATTCAATGTTTTTGCTATCATTATCTCCATTTAGCTTATCTCCACTCTAATCATCTAATGCCTCTAAAAGCATGTTAGGTTGGTTAGCTATCTATAAGGACCACAGTTGATATCTACAGACAGGTTTGTATGTTCTCTAAATGTGTATATCTTCAATGTATGTATGTACAGTAAGTATGGGAATAAATGTGTATTATAGTGTTGGCAGCATCCTAACCACCCTATAGGACTATAGAGGACTCAGTAGACAGGTAGTTAGTGCGGAGTCATTAGAGAGCTTTAAAGGGAGGCTAGATAAATTCATGGATGGGGATGAAAGGTGGATGTAGGTAGTGTTTGGTAACAGGAACTACCTCGTGTAGGTCTCACGGCCTCTTGTAGCTTTATGTTCTTAAGTTCTTATGTTCTATATTCCTGCTGCGCAGGCTGTTGGGTGTGCAGCATTAGGAGGGCAGCACCAGCAGCGGCGAGGCCTCAACGTGCACGAGCATGTCAGCTTCATGTTGCTGCGCCGCGCCGGCATCCCCGTGCCGGGCTTTGGCGTGGCACACACCCCCGAGGAGGCCGTGGACATCGCCAACAAGCTGGACTCGACGGACGTGGTGGTGAAGGCGCAGGTGCTGACCGGCGGGCGCGGCAAAGGCAACTTCAAGGGCGGCTTTAAGGGTGGCGTCAAACTAGTCTACTCGTAAGTCACTTGTCTGTTCTGTCGTAAGTACTGTCGCTTGTTTTAGGTTTACTGTGTTGTGTCAGGAGTAATGGGTGTGCGGCTGTGTATGTATTTCCTTTGGGTGTTGTGAGATGTTACTAAGTAAGTATTTAGATTTGTTTTAGTCTACTCGTAAGTCGCTGTTGCTTATTTTAGTCTACTCGTAAGTCACTGTTGCTTGTTTTAGTCTACTCGTAAGTCACTGTTGCTTATTTTGGTCTACTCCTAAGTCACTGTTGCTTATTTTGGTCTACTCGTAAGTCACTTGCTTATTTTGGTCTACTCGTAAGTCACTTGCTTGTTTTGGTCTACTCGTAAGTCACTTGCTTGTTTTAGTCTACTCGTAAGTCACTGTTGCTTGTTTTGGTCTACTCGTAAGTCACTGTTGCTTGTTTTGGTCTACTCGTAAGTCACTGTTGCTTGTTTTGGTCTACTTGTAAGTCACTTGCTTGTTTTAGTCTACTCGTAAGTCAATGTCACTTGTTTTAGTCTATTCGTAAGTCACTGTTGCTTGTTTTGGTCTACTCGTAAGTCACTGTTGCTTGTTTTGGTCTACTTGTAAGTCACTTGCTTGTTTTAGTCTACTCGTAAGTCAATGTCACTTGTTTTAGTCTATTCGTAAGTCACTGTTGCTTGTTTTGGTCTACTCATAAGTCACTGTTGCTTGTTTCAGGCTTGTGCTGCCTGTCTGGGTGTTGTGTCGGGATTGATGGGTGTGCGGCTGTGTGTGTGTATTGCCTTTGGGGGTTGTGAGTGTTGTTAGATATGCAATTATATCTCAATTATCCCCTACAATTTTATCTATTGTATTATTATGTTGTTATCTATACAATTATATCTATATAGATCTATACTCTTGTTATCTATACAATCAAGGGAATGTCAAACGGTAAACTGTCCATCTTCTTCCACTAGATCGAAGAACATGTTATAAAAAGTCAGAATATTGATACATAAGTACACATTATTCATACTTTACTTATTGGCAGAAGGTCTACTGTAGTCAAAAGCTTTTCACTTATCACTTTCAGGAAATAAAAACCCATCTTGTCATGAAGGTGATCTGATGCCTTTTATCCCCTGCACGCCCAGATCTTTCCTTTGCTATAAAAAATTGTGTGTTTTCGAGTCATAATTTCTAAAAAGAACTGAATATACCAAATCAGTTAGTGGACAAGGATACTAAACAGGTCATATCTATAAAATATTGCATATATTTACTAAAAATTGTCTAATGGTACTCAAATTACAATGGAAATTAAGTTCTGGGTCTGAAGGGGTTAATGTTTGGTTCAGCTTTGTGTTGACTTGTTTGAAGATGTTTGGTCATGTTCACAGGGCGGAGGAGGCTGGTGAAGTGGCCTCCAAGATGATTGGTGACATGCTGGTGACCAAGCAGACGGGGGAGAAGGGAATCCCGTGCAAGAAAGTGATGGTGTGCGAGAGGAAGTTTCCCCGTCGGGAGTTTTACCTGGCAATCATGATGGAGCGCTCCTTTGGCGTGAGTACATTTACTTACTCACTCACTTACTTACTCACTGTGTCCATGTTAATGATGAGTAGTTTTTTTTTTTCATGCTGTTCAAAACTAGGAATGTGGGCACAGTATATATAGATGATGATTTTATTCGATGGCTCTTCACACACGCACGATGCACGCACACACACACACACGCAACACACGCACACACACACACACACACACACACACACACACACTGCCTTTAATCACATCACCATCTATCTATCTTTATAATAATATAAGCGAAAGTGTGTCTGTGTGTGTGGTATAGGTTCCGCCCCCCGTCGCGCAATCCCATCATTTGGCACAGTTTTGGAACCAGTTTGACCAGGGGAAGGTTTTAAGGCCATTTTGGGGATGATCCGATCACTTTCTTTTTCTTTTTTTAAGCAGCCTATTAGCGTGAAAAAAAGTGGGTTGCGAGAATTGAGGAAACCTTGATGTAGGGTAATGGGTGTGGGGTGATAGGTGAGTGAATGGGTGGGGGATGATGGGTGAGGGAATAGGTGGGGGTAATGGGTGTGTGGTGATGGGTAATGGGTGAGTGAATGGGTGGGGGGTGATGGGTAATGGGTGAGTGAATGGGTTGGGGGTGATGTGAATGGGTTGGCGTTAATACATACATTTCTACATCCGTGATTTCAGGAAAGTTAGAAGGGGCTATCTGGAGAGTCTGTGTTTGGTGGGCCAAAGGCCCACCAAACACAGGTGGTGGGCCACAGGCCCACCAATAGCCCTCTGCAGGAGCTAGCCAAAAAGTCCGCTCGGAGGGAGGCTTTGCGGCTAGTACACTTAATAATTCCAACCATCAGTGTGATAGAAGGTGAGGAAGAGGAAAAGGAAGTGATTGGAAGTTTTTAAAGAAAATTTGAAGCTACATCAAGAGAATAAAGTCATGTATTTGACGGAGATCCAGAGGGAAAGAGGAATATAAATCAAAATGAAATGTGATAATGAAAAATAATGTTGAGAGAGATGCCGTGCTTATGAAAATGTAACCATTATTTTCTAAAGCCGATATATTCTTGTATCTATAAATGAAAAAGTAACAAAAATGAATGAAAAATATGAGAAATCCTTAGTTTTTCATGGGTAATAATAATAATAATAATAATAATAATAATTTTATTCTCACCTGAAAGCATACAGGAAAAAAAAACAGGAACAGCATAATATATTTTTTTTTTTTTTTTTTTTACATCTGTGCCTATAGCGCCTGTAGGCAGTGGTGACCCAGGTCGATGGTAGGCTCTGTAGTTCACTTGAGGTTATTGATGGTTGGTCCTCGCCTGTAGTGGGCAGGCAGGACTCTATTATGAGGTTGACGCCTGTGATTAGAGGCTCATGCCGTCTCCCTGTATCCTCCGATGCACTCGCAGTCGAAGGTAGAGTTGATGGGCAGGGCATGTGGGTGTTCTTAGGCCACTCGACGGTGCAGAAAGGTTTTGGTTTTCTTTGGGGATCGAACTCGGGTCACCGAGAACGCCAGTCGGAGACGCTAACCACTCCGCTACCGCCTCCCCATATAGACATGAGGGAATTAATTTTTTAAGTACTGAAGCAAATAGAAAGATAATATATACATGTGGGCAATATATACACACATGTAAGTAAGTGTTCATTGGTGCCTTCTTTGCAGGGTCCCGTCATCATTGCTTCAGCGCAGGGCGGCATCAACATTGAGGAAGTGGCCGAGGAGAGTCCAGAAGCCATCATTAAGGTGCCCATTGATATTTCTGAAGGTAAGGAGATTGTGTTTCTTGATGGCCAGATAACCCTCTTTGCTGATTGATTGTTAGTCTGTGTTTCTATCTGATTTAATCCTCTCTAATGGAGTATGAGCTGCTGTGGTGCATTCTGTGTATTTTGTGAGTTCATATACCACCATTTGTGTGTACTTCCCTCCTTCACACCCAGATCTTTCCTTTTCTATATGAAATTGTATGTTGTCGAGTCATGAAATTACGAGAAGTGACAATATACCAAATTAGCTACTTAACAAGGATACTAAACAGGTCATATCTATAAAATATTGCTTATGTTCCCTAAAAATTGTCTAATGGTAGTCAAATTACAATGGAAATTAGATTCTGGATCTCAAGGGGTAAAAAAGAGGCTGCAGCTAAAGTTTTAGTGCATCCAAAAGGGGTAATAACGAGTGTCTGAACAGGAATGCGATGGGATAGCTGAGACCGTACGAAAGCAGCTTGGCTGAATGTGGAAGAACGTGAACAGATCAAGCTCTTTGTACGATGCCTTCATCAACGAAAGTACAATTCAGATAAATAAACCAAATCACGTTTTAGAAAACCTAGGAAAAAAGTAAAGTCTGTCACTCATGCCAACCACCAGAAGTTTCGTCGCAATATGTTTCGTGATGCTCGAGTTTGGGATTTGCTTAATTCTAAAGTTTACTGCATCAGGCTGCTATACGTGTCTTTTTTTTTTTATGGGTGGACGTAAGCGGAACGGCGGAGCTCTGGGCTGAAGTCGGCCGGGACGGTGCACATAGAACGCTTTGTGATGGTTCCCCCACGGTCGACCCAGATAAATTCTATACTACGCTGTGATTAGAGGCTATGCCAACAACCTGGTTCACTTATGCACGAATCTCAGAGTTAGTATGGGAGTTTCGTGGCTTCGTTTGCTCCGAGGTGCAAAAAATCTAAGTGACTTTCGAGCCTCATCAGATAATTAAAGATGGGTTTTAACGTTTATTTTTTTTTTCTTTTTATCCTTGCCGGTTCCTATTATTAGCCCGTTAGCCTGAGCTCAGGGTAAAGGTAGGCCGGAGGTTCTTGAGGCTGTGATGGTTGAGCCTGCCGTGATGACGCAGACATAACATAGGAGCTGTGATTGAGCTATGCATCCCTGAGCCTTGTGCCCTCGCAATCGAAGGTAGAGTTAATGGGCAGCTTGTGGGTGTTCTTAGGCCACTCGACGGTACAGAGAAAGATTTTAAGTGGATTTTAAAGCCCTCATCAAGGATAATTAAAAAGATAGGTAACACGTCAAAATAAGTAGCACCTTTAAACCTTACACCCCCGCGTTCCTTACTTATTTACCACAAAATACTCCTTTATAAGTGATTAACCATGACGTGTGTGGTACTGTGGTTTCTGGAGGTACTGGAGGAGACAGGGAGAGAAGAGAGGAAGGCATTGTGAGTGTTATTGCCGTATAACACTGTCACACAACCATCAGCTGATGCCCTCACTCACTCAGACCAAAACAAATGAAAATGTTTTAGTATCCCAGGTGAAATAGACAAGGGAAGATATATATTATTATATAGAAATAGATATATATATATTATATCTATATTTTCTATATATATTATATTAGAAAATATTCTCTTGTTCAACCGGCAAAGTAATTATACTACAACAAAAATATATAACATTTTTATTTAAATCAATGTATAGTGTATAGTGGAATTAGCATTATTAAGAAAAAGTATAGATACATTTTAAATTACCCATAATACTACAAATTCCTTTTTCATAATGAGAGTTAGCTAAAAGAAAGTACCTTGTAACTGCATATAATAAACAAATTTCACTTTAATTTCATTGGTTAGACCCAACACAGAATTTAAGCATCATCGTGATCATGAGGAGAGTGTGTTGTTCGTGGACTTCAAAAGGAACACAAGTTTTGCTGCCTTCTCTGTACCGAGGCGGTGCCGCAGTTTTGAGTGTAGTACTGTTATATGCATAATAATGCATTATGTTATATTTATGTTATATGCATTTTTAATTCACTTATTCTATCTCTTATTTGTTATAAATATGCTAAACAATATCCTGTAGTAGTTAGATCTCACCTAGAACATCAAATTAATAAAATAAAATAAAATTATTTAAATCAAATAAATCCGATAATAAAAAAAATCAACAACCCTGCTTTATAACCTTAACTTCAGAGTGTATAGAGGGAATTTCACAATTGAAATAGTCTGAGATTGGGAAGCTATGATAATGAGGTGCAGATGGAGAGAAGTCTGCCATGGCCACCCCTTGAGGGGGTTCCAAGGAAGAGGCATCAGTGTAGCCTAGACCATTAGCCTCCATCTGCTACAGATTTGAACCTTACTCTTCACTTTCCTCAGCATGTGTTACTCTATATTTATAATTTATCTATGTATTTTTTATTCTAAGTAATGAAGTGCATCTGTCACAGTTAATTTCTCTCAGTGTTTGCCCTGGACGCCAAGATGAGGTTTGACGACAACGCAGAGTTCCGGCAGCAGGAGATATTCGCCGAGCGGGATTGGTCGCAAGAAGATGCAAAAGAAGTAGAAGCCTCAAGATACAACTTGAACTACATTGCTCTTGATGGTTAGTAGTGTGTTTCTGAACTTTGTGTTCCCTCATGATGTCTTGTTTTCAGAAAATAGAAACATAGGCATATTTGTTTAGAAAATAAAAATAAGACATGATAGGCTATGTTTGAGAAAAATTATAGTTCCACAGAGCTGATGAGAAAAGCTTTTTAACCACACAAAATGTAAAGGGAAGGAATGAAGGAACATTTTTTAGAATAAATAGTAGGGAGTAAAAGCAACGCAGCTGCTTAACCCAAATTTATATAACAGTTGTAAAACAGCATAAACTTTGGAATGGGTAACAGGCTGACTCACCGCTCACTTCACAAAGGATGACAAACAAAAGGCCGAATCTGAGTGGCCAATGGAGCTCCTCACTCTCGGGTTGAGTGAGCTCTTGGGCACGACGATTAGTATGGACTTGAAGCACCTCTGATTGTGGATGAACATAATAATACCCAGTCATAGATCAGCCGAGATGAAGCTTAATGTTCTTTAGTATTCAAGGTCTGCACTTGTATTCCAGGCAGCATTGGGTGCCTTGTGAATGGTGCCGGCCTGGCCATGGCCACCATGGACATCATCAAGCTGCACGGCGGCTCCCCAGCCAACTTCCTGGACGTGGGCGGCGGAGCCACGGCGGAGCAGGTCAAGGAGGCCTTCAAGATCATCACTACAGACCCCAATGTGAGTGTGTGTGTGTGCACATGTATTCTCCTAAACCTTACCAACCATTCAGCATTTATTTAAAATGTGAAGGTAAATGTGTAAATATAAAAGAAAATAGTGTATGTATATGAAGAAAGAAAAGAAGTAAAGTAGTCAGTGAAGAATCAAACTTACGGTGAGCAGTTTTTTAGTCTCAAGGTTTCTTTCAGGCCTGAAATTGGATTCTTTTATTATATATTAATTTTTTATTTTTTTTTTTATAAGTTGAGCAGTTTTTTAGTCTAGGTTTTTCCTTGAAATTGGATGATTTTATTAAAAAAAAAATTCCTTTCTTTTCTTGCATGTGCGTTTTAGAGTGTCAAGTAGTTTAAGTTCAGATACCCCTTATGTGTTCTTTATAAGAGCATAAGAAAATAAGGAAGCTACAAGAGGCCGTGAGACCTACACGAGGTAGTTTCCGTTACTTAACACTACCTACATCTACCTATACTTGACCTATGACCTCGGTCAGATGACAGGATGACTCACCGTTCACTCCACAAAGGATGACAAACAAAAGGCCGAACTGAGTGCCCAATGGAGCTCCTCACTCTCGGGTTGAGTGAGCTCTTGGGCACAAAGATTAGTATGCACTTGAAGCACCTCTGATTGTGGATGAACTTAATTTAACCCTACGACCTATATCCTTACGATTACCTACCTATATCCCTACCTCCCTATATCTTGCTTCCCCCGGTCAGGTGCACGCCATCATGGTCAACATCTTTGGTGGCATCATGCGCTGTGACGTCATCGCCCAGGGTGTGATTGCAGCGGCCGAGGAACTCAACCTCAAGATCCCCATCGTCGTGCGTCTCCAGGTAAGGAAGTGTTGAGTGGTTTATCCCCAGTCACAGGGGTGTTGTCTTAAAGAAACTCGCAGCTAAGCCTCACTACTCTGTAGTATTTCGAGTTATATACAATTATTACCGACTACCGAGGCATACCAACCTTTATTTTCTTTGTGTCACTGCCCAATTAGTATTTACTAGCAAAATCCATCTCCGGGGGCCACAACCTAGGCACCATTTGGCTGAAGAAGTCCTCTTGTAACAGCAGCAAGAATATAGGATGTTTATTTTGGCCAGCATGCAAAGCTATCAGGCAGAAATAATGAAGTGGGTTTGGAAACAGAATGAAGTAGAGGCACTGTAATTCTCTTACGTGTTAACTATTGCCTTCTTCAGAGAGAATGGTCTGACTAGGTGCTACAGCAGCTTATATGAGGGCCACCGCATCCAAAGCGGGTCTTGCGCAAACCCGGCATGTTCGTTGATAGCACCATATAACACTATTTTAACCCTTCCTCTACCAGTTGAATGTGGAGATGACCACCTTCCAGTGCCGGAAGGGGGTCCTCTGCTGTAAACTAGTCAGACCATTCTTTACTAAAGTGGTAATTGTAATGTAAGATAAATGAAGTGCTACTGCTTCATTCAGTGTTTTCTCACCACCAATCCCACTCAATTGTCCCATTTTTACAGAGATAGTTCAGTCATGCATCACCTGATCAACAATGATCGAGAATAATGGAACCTTTTTTTTTCCAGGCAAGATATTTTATTGATTTTTGTACACTACTGATCAGGTAACACATACAGGTCACAGAAAATGTACTAACTAGCCAACTGAAAAGAAAACTGTTGTTTAAAGTAATTGTTATGCATGTGTGAGAGGCTGTGGTTTATAAACATACTGTGGGTGGACATCCTGTGGGTCCGTGGGAAGAGAGAGTGGATCCTGCATGATATGTGTACCTCGGGATATCACCATCACATGCAGGGCCATTTATGATCTCAAAAAAGCTGTAGCTATCATATCACCTGCTACTTGCTCCAGGACAGACAGTTGGAAGTGGAACAAAGAAGTCTGACAGTCCTGAGAGACGGATTTTCTTCATTCCGCTCCCAACTTGCCGCCTCCGTGGTGCAGTGGCTAGCGTGCCTGGCTACGAATCTGCGGGCCAGGAGGGCAAGTCGGTGACCAGCCTACCCAGCTGTTCTTCCTTCCTTTCGGGGTTGATAAATGGGTACCTGGGGTAACCTGGGGAAGGTAACTGTGGTAACCCGGGAGTCGCACCAGCCCTGTGTCCCGGGTTAACGGGTCCTCACCCACCACAGGCTCTAAGGGCTAATGCCACGGATATGAGCACCGAATGCCACGCGCAGCATAGCGTATGCTCCCATCTTTACTTTACTCCCAAACATGTCCGTCCCAAGTAACAGCTTACCCACTGGCACTCATCGCCCGTTCACAAGACGTTTCTTCATTTGCAAGCTTCCGGCATCCCCTGTTGGCAGCCAGAAGTAGAGTTGTGGAGCTCCAAAGGCAGCTAAGACGGCTGAAATGAGAGAGTGATTGCATGGTTTTATTAGTAAGTCTGCTCAGATTGCCAGCTTTGCAAGTACTGAGGGTGTGGCTGTTTTCCCACAATGAGCAGTGGTCTGGTTAGTTGCCTGATGTATGATTACTCTTTGCTATGAACTGTGGGAGATGGCTAGGAGTTATGTGTTGGTCCCCATGGCTCCGGTACCAGGAACATCAACAGTTCTCCCCTCTGAATTTTGCGAGGTCCAGAAGGCCAGAGCTGCACTGCTGAACATGGTATAGTAATGCCGGAGGGGTAGGAGATCGACCACATCCTACGTTTGTATATGACTGTATCCTTAACCACTGATGTCACTGAGGTATGAACAACTGAATGCAAGAAATGGATTTTTAACTCTACAATTCTTGGCAATTTACCTTTTTTTTTTCCTCAACAGGGAACAAACGTGGATGACGCCAAGGCCCTCATTGCCATGTCCAACCTCAGAATCCTTCCCTGCGACAACCTGGACGACGCCGCGAAGATGGCCGTCAAACTGTCTAACATCATCCGTCTCGCTAAGGCCGCCAATATTGATGTCAAGTTTGAGTTGCCGGTGTAGTGAGTGAAAGCAACGCACACAATAATGTACAGACCTTCAAAATTATATCAGGCTCATTTTTTTCATAGGCTCATTTTTTTCATTGAAGATATTATATAAAACAACTGAAATAAAGCCATAGTAAATCATTTCTACTTCCAGGCAATTTCAGAATAAATTTAACCAAAAAGAAATCTATCTCAGAAATCTATGTTACCAGACACCTATTTCAGGCAATATTCATGATTTAAATCTCACAATTGCTTTAAAATAGAAACGTGTGATTCCTATCTAATGGATGTTGGCAGTTTTGACGTAATATAATGCTGTAAATTTAAGGTTATTTATTTATATGTGCATGGTGCTGAAGTTACTGGTGCCATGTGCTAAATCTTGAAAACTATCAAAATTACATGCAGGGCGCTCAAGTTTTTAGTGCCATGCAAAAACTTTTAGCTTCAATGGCGTGCAAGACCTACTCCGTTTTATATCCATGCATCCCAAGTTAACTACAACCAAGTCCACATTATAAGGTGTATCAGGCTGCCTCTGTGCTCAGCTGAAATTGCTGATCACTACTGTCTCAAAAATTAATAAGTATAAGATGTGGTGGGTATATACACATGTTAACTTGAAGATGAAAGTACTGCATGGAAACCTTGAGGCCTTGTCATATGAGCATATTAACACAGACCATTTCAGACCACAATAGAATGGTTACTTCTGTGATTTTGTCGTTAGTGTTTGCGGGTGTCACAGTTTACGTGACTTCAGATGTGCTCAAGTGACAAGGCCTCAAGGGAAAGTGTAATTAAGACAGGTGAATGGTGATGAGGTGCAGACTCATCAAGGGGTCGTGACTCTGCAATGTATCTTGTATATATGTTCATTAAATTATGAGAAGAGTATCTAAAACAATGAACAACTTTTTTCATCCCAGAAGTATAACTGTACAGTCAAAATCCCTCTCTGGCTTGAAGAAAAGTTACACATTAGGAGGGAGAAGGAGAAACCTATATACAGGAGCTTCCCTACTTATGCACATCATTGGTCCCTGAGATTTGTACTCTACTAGAAATGTACATATGATTAACATTACTCTTGTCGATACTGAATGCCATACACAGCGCTGTAAGAAAAAAAAATGTTTACTGTACAGCTTTTTTCCCAATAATACTGAAAAGTATATTTTACCGTTTACCAGCCTCAAATGGTATAATTCAATGACTTGCTATCATCGCCCATGGCTTCACTCTGAGGAATATTAGTGTGATTGTAATATATATATATATCATTGAAAACAACCATATGTATTTACAGTGAAAATATGTACCTTTAATGTATGTAAGTAGGGAAGTGCCTGTGTTTCATTAATAAAACCAATGACAACACAAACTTTGTCCTGTTCACTAATCTTCATAGTTTTTACCCCAACAACCAAATAAATCTAAGACATCTACAATGAAATCATAATACTGTACAAGAAAACAATACCTTGAGAGCCATGTGATGTAACAGAAAACATGCAAGAAAGTAAGAGGATATGTTTAGGATGAAAGAAATGATGAACAAACTAAAGGCCTGTCCAGACCAGCGGGCCTGATCGGCGGGCGTGCTTGTTATCGGGCACATTTGACGGGCTAACCATCAAACTGCCCGAGCCCCCGTTAGAGGGAAATCACCGTGCAGTGCCCGGTGGCTTGAGGAGCTTCGATGCTGCCAGACTAAGTTACATTGTGTACCCATAGCAGGCTTGCCTCCCACATCCCATGCGTTGTAACACTGTTCACATCAGGAACTTGCGATGTCTACATAATACTTTTTCCCTGTCAGTAATACTGGGTGCCATGTTTATCATACCGCACTCCACAACCTACTGGCATCGTCGGGCACGCCCGCCAATTCATCCATTTGGCCGTGTGGACAACATTCACGCGCATGCCCGGTAGAACTTGCCCGCCGGGCACGCCCACTTGTCTGGACAGGGCTTTAGGAAGCGAAGGAGGGTACCTCCCTGGTGAGGAAGGTAAAACTCGTCACCCTAGATTGGATTATGCCATAGTGGTGTGGTGTCGACACATGAAAAGGCATAAAAGATCAAAAGGATAGAGCAGGTATGAAGATTATTCCAAGCCGATGGGTGTGCTGTGTTGATGAGCCGATGTGCTGATTTGACATATGAGGCGAGGTTAAATTAGGATTGCTATCATTGGAAGAAAGAAGACAAAGAGGAGGCTTGATGGGAATGAGGAGAATTGACAGAATGGACGTGGGAAACACGAGGAAGTTAAAAGAAGCTGAAGAAGACAAGATGCTTGAAAGATTAAGAAGTACAACTTTCCTTATTCGGATATCTACTATATGTAGAACTAGCCGCAAAGCCGCCCTCCGGGCGGACTTTTTGGCTAGCTCCTGCGGAGGGCTATTGGTGGGCCTTCGGCCCACCAACCTGTGTTTGGTGGGCCTTCGGCCCACCAAACATGGACTCCAGATAGCCCTTCTAACATTCCTGAAATCATGGATGTAGAAATGTATTATTCCCCCCACCCATTCACTCACCCATTACCATCACCCCCCACCCTTCACTCACCCATACCCATCACCACACACCCATTACCCATCACCACAACCCATTCACTCACCCATTACCCATCACCCCCCACCCATTCACTCACCCATTACCCATCACCCCACCCATTCACTCACCCATTACCCATCACCACCACCCATTACCATCACCCCCAACCCATTCACTCACCCATTACCCATCACCACACACCCATTCACTCACCCATTACCCATCACCCCCCACCCATTCACTCACCCATTACCCATCACCACACACCCATTCACTCACCCATTACCCTTCACCCCCCACCCATTCACTCACCCATTACCCATCACCCCCCACCCATTACCCATCACCACACACCCATCACTCACCCATTACCCATCACCCCCCCCCCACCCATTCACTCACCCATTACCCATCACCACACACCCATTACCCATTCACTCACCCCCCACCCATTCACTCACCCATTACCCATCACCACAACACCATTCACTCACCCATTACCCATCACCCCCCACCCATTCACTCACCCATTACCCATCACCACACACCCATTACCCATCACCCCCACCCATTACCCATCACCACACACCCATTCACTCACCCATTACCCATCACCCCCCACCTATTCCCTCACCCATCACCCATCACCCCCCACCCATTCACTCACCCCACACCCATTACCCATCACCCCACCCATTCACTCACCCATTACCCATCACCCTACATCAAGGCTTCCTCAATTAGAGAGAACTGAAACTCGAGAAATGCCAGTGGTCGCTGGCAGTTTTAACTCAAAGGTTGGTCTACTGTGTTTTCCCTCCGCGACTAATATTTTTCATAAATTAATTTCGCGATAAACATTGATGCACCGCATCTGAAACCAAAAAATATAGTTCTTCTGTTGTTCTACTAATTATATGGATACATGCATTACGATGGAACGTTCTATAATAGCAATTAATGCAATTACTCGCCTCGTGTAGCAAAGCTTAATATATTTTTTACATGTATATTGTGGCATGTAAAATTTGGGCGATGTTCACACTGTTTTCTAAACAGTACGCTGCGTCTGGCAAACGCTTGTCAAAATACAATAAGCAATGCCTTGGAAAAACGAAGAATAAGGAATGCCGAAATCGGCTTGTTGCTGTGACAATGTAGGTTATAATTGTGGAGGCGATACGCCGCGGCGGAGTGCGTGGGCGGGGAGATTGAATCAAACATTGCCACTTCACGCGTCGACTCATTGCACTTCCAGGCTTTCTATCTGATGATACACAATAATAACAGGAAAATATGACTGCCTAGGTAAAGATAACTTCTAAACATTCGTTATTGACTATATAATATCATAGAGTAGCATTTACCTCGCCTCCTCAACTATAACCTCCTTGGTTATTTGGTTATATACAATGTTTTACAGAATCAGGCTTCTATACAATATACAATATAGAAGAAAATCATTCTAATATTATACTTGGTGTTTTAAGTGCAGTGGAATAAGCCCATATTTTTCTTTCAAGTTGACCAACTTTTCACCAAATTGTGAGTTAAAACTGCCAGCGACCACTGGCATTTCGGAGTTGCAGTTCTCTCTAATTCTCGCAACTCACTTTTCTTTTCACAATTCTCGCTAATAGGCTGCTAAAAAAAAAAAAAAAAAAAAGGTGCTCGGATCATCTCATAAGTGGGCTTATGACCTTCCCCTGGTCAACCTGATTCCAAAAATGTGCCATATGAGGTGTTTGCGCCAAGGGGGGCGGAACCTATACCACACACACACACACACACAGACAGACAGACAGACAGACACACTTTCGCTTATATTATTATAGATGACCTGGGCAATATAGTAAATAATATGCGAAGAGTATTCAGAGTTAAGATCAACCAAATGAGATATGGAGACGGGACCAAACAAGTATAACTCATTTCCCGTTTATCACAATTTGGTAAATACAAGGCAAATGTTTTTCTTTTTAAGGTAGCTCTATGAAATATAAACTACCTTATTATAAGCATGAAACTGCTCTAATTTTTTTTTTTTACATTTATGCCTATAGCGCCTGTAGGCAGTGGCCTCCTGGGGTGGGATGGTAGGCCCTGGAGATTCACTTGAGGGCTGTGATGGTTGGCCCTCGCCCGTGGTGGCGTAGGCAGGATTTTTATAGTGACGCCTGTGATTAGAGGCTCATGCCGCCCCCCTGTGTCCTCTGATGCACTCACAATCGAAGGTAGAGTTATGGGCAGCATGTGGGTGTTCTTAGGCCACTCGACGGTGCAGAAATATTTTAGTGGATTTATGGGTCTCACTCGGGATCGAACTCTGGTCTTTGAGAACCCCACTCGGTGACGCTACCCACTCTGCTACCGCCTTAAAATACATACCACAACAGTATTACTACCATTACTTCTACTGTAACTACTACTACTCCCACCACTGTTACTGCTACTTCTCTTAGTGCCACCACCGCCACAATCATTATTAGTACCATGATAATACTACAAAAGCCAAATTATCTGGACACAGCTACAATGCAAGGCATGAAATACATAAACAAGGACGGCAAGGCTTTGACCCCCTGACTCGCAGACACACGGCATAAGCTTGCATTGCAGTAGATTTTGAAGTCATTGGTATGGCAACCATGGGCCCAGACAAGTACTGAATCCAATCATGCAGGGACAACACTCAGCTGTTTGCACGGCCCCCTGACATCCACCCTTCCCCGTGAGGACAGAGCCCACCTGGCCAGGCTGCGGTGTGGACACTACCCAGCCCTTCTGAGGTATCAGAGGAGGCTGGATGGGTCCATTGCAGATGCCTGTCCAGGATGCCACACAGCACCCCACACCATCAAACATGTTATGGAAGACTGCACTGCACATAATCACTCACGCCAACACAACACACACTCCATGAAGGCCCGCCCTGTAGGAAATCCCGGTACAGGCCATGGCCTATCTTAGGAGCTCGGGGCTGTTTGACCAGGCAGCCTTAGGAACAACACCAGCAATTTAACGGCCTGATGACCAGTAGCAGCAGAGGTTAAGGAGCTGACAAAGGCCTGCCCGGCTTAATGCTGAGTGAGGTCAGAAGCCTTGCAGTCATGTCAGGTGACAAATCACAACAGAACATTAATGAAATAGCTTTCCTAAATTACGGATTGCTATCTGCCCAAATCTCAAGTGAGTTTATCATATCATGTCAAATGAAAACTGGGTAGGCGGTGGCAGAGTGGTTAACACTTGCAACTGACGTGCTCGGTGTGCAGAGTTCGATCCCCGAGGGGTGCCAAAATCATTCTGCACACGTTGAGTGGCCTAAGAAAACCTACAAGCTGGCCATTAACTCTACCTTCAACGGCAAGTGCATCAAATGACACAGGGGGGCGGCATGACCCCCTAATCACAGGCACTACTATAAAAATCCTGCCTGCGCCACCACGGGCGAGGGCGGACCATCATTTCCCACAAGCGAGCCTCCAGGGCCTACCATCCGAGCCCTGGAAGTCACTGCCTACAGGCACTATAGGCCTCCACCCTAAGAAAAACATAATATATGCTTGTACACAAGCATTTGGATTTTAAGTGTTAGAAAAAAGTACTTTTAGTTACTTAGATTTAATGTTTCCTTAAGGACTTGGACGCAAGTACAAAATGTTGCACCTAAACCTGTCTAAAAGCACATTTTGCTTGGCCATTATGTATACATGTATTCCTCTGGAAACTTCATTGATGTTCATCAATGAGGACATTAATATAATAACATGCACCCTACAGGGAGATGCAATAACAAGTGTTCCTAAAGAGTGAGTTAATACTACAAATACTGCTGTGTATCATTTATTGTGAGTAAGAAAAGAGATGATTATGCAAACCAGGTTTCAGGGCTTCCATGACTGCAGGAATGGGGTTTTCTTGGGTTTTAAGGATGAATAAACATTCCCTTGTGTGTGAATTTTACTGAGAAGCTTGTTCATTTCTGAACAATTTCTATGGAATCATCATATTTGGTCAATTAAATATGTATATATTTACCATCTGTAATTATAACTATATGAACAAAATATGATGAAGGACGGACATTCTTTGATTCATAAACTTTCTATTAACATAACCACGTCTAAATGATACAGATTAGTAAGATTAGCAAGATTAGGAACACAAGAAATAACATGTTAGTGAATGAATAAATACAAACTAGTTAAGGAGCAACATGCAACCTCACCAGGCATCACTACACCTCAAGCGTGGAACCCAAAACCCACAAAGATCCAATCAACTTACTTTCCAATCTGTTCCTTGACATTTGTGTGTTCTCTCTCTACAAGCAGACAACAACACTCCCTGCGCTCCCTCCATCTTGTGTCTCAAACGTCACTTGACAGGCCACACATAAGAACATAAGAAAATAAGCAAGCTACAAGAGGCCGCGAGACCTACACGTGGTAGTTCTTGTAAACTTAGTACAAAAAGTAACATTTTTGGCTTACTTGAGAATGGTAAGGAGTGTGTTGATACAGATGATGGAGCAAGAGAGACTGCTGTGCTTTCAACAGGATGGAGAGGGAGATGAATTCTTTGCAGGGCACAAATTTTAGCTGGAACACCACAAACTCCAACACTTGAAAGTACTTCTCCTGAATCTCCTTAGGTTTGCAATGAATCTTCTCAGCATAGGTTGAGAGCGTGTGTTGGGACTCCAGAATGAAGCAATTGGCTGGGTCAGGAACTACCTCGGGTAGGTCTCACGGCCTCTTGTAGCTTCCTTATGTTCTTCTGTCAGAGTGGTACACAGCAGAGATGGCATCCAGACATATCACTGACAACCTCCTCCCTGCTCACTGTCTGACGCGGGATCCTGAGCTGCTTCACACTCCTGGCTGCTTTCCTCTGCTGGTTTCCCCTGCTCGGGTGTGGCCTCTGCTGGTTTCCCCTGCTCGGGTGTGGCCTCTGCTGGTTTGCCCACCTCTGGTGTGGCATCTGCTGGTTTCCCCTGCTCAGGTGTGGCGTCTGCTGGTTTCCCCTGCTCGGGTGTGGCCTCTGCCTGGCTGCGGGACTCTGCTATCAGGGTCTTGACGCCCACCATCCAGGGGGAACACGTGGTGGTGTAGTCCACGATGAGGGACTGGTGCAGCGCCCAGGCCTTGGCGTGCTCTTGGCGGGACAGAGCTGCAAGGAAATATAAGAAGTTTCATTTTCTCATGATCTTTATCCATGAGGACTTTGCTTATTTATTGCTTATTTTAATTCAACTCTTTAACCCCTTCACGCCCAGATCTTTCCTTTGCTATAAAAAATTGTCTATTGTCGAGCCATAAAATTACGAAAAGTAACTGAATATACCACATTAGTTAGTTGACAAGGATACTAAATAGGTCATATCTATAAAATATTGCTTACACTCACTAAAAAGCATCTAATGGTACCCAAATTATAATGGAAATTACGTTCTGGGTCTCAAGGGTTAAACAGAAAGCTGATGACTATAGAGTGTAGTACCTTGCGTGAGTGCCAGCATGCGTTCCTGCACCGGGCGACACACTTGGTCCTGCCGCCACATGTCCTCCATCACAGCCAGCCTCCTCCTGATCTCCTCCTGGGTGCTCTCCTGCAGGCATAAACCAGAACACTCAGCTTATTGCCATGCCATGATGGAGACAGAAGGCTTTTTAGTTTACATCAAAGGACTGGCCAAGGACAAAAAATGAAAGAAGTAACAAAAGCCCGACAAAAAGAAACTTATAATAACCTGTAATCATGAACTATCAACCTGCATGGAAAACATAGATAGTAGTAGGCTACCTGTTTTTTATTGCAATATCACTACTTTATTATTAATTGTGCAGTTTTAGTAATCAAAATATTACCTTCAATTTCTCTGACAAAGCCGTGAGGGAGTCGGAGAGACTGGCGTGCACTTGTTCCAGCAGTTCCTTTGTTGGCGGTGGATCATTCACCTCACCGGCACCGGCAGTGGGCGTGACAGTGGCGCCGGGCAGGGAGGTGGTGGTGGCCGGCGGGGGGCAGGGAGGGCCAGGCGGGGGTTGGAGGGGGATGCCGCCCTTGACTGGAGGACCATCACTTGCTCTGCCAATGGAAGACATTCAAGGTGAAAGCTTACATTGCATTATTTTCCTTTTTTCCTTGCTCCGTCATATCTGTTATATCTATCCTGTGTATGATTTGCATCGTTATAGTACTTAATATTACATTTCTCACTAGTTAGCCATGAAGATAACATGAGGGATCTAAATAACTTACTTGAGGGAGGGCGGTACTGGCGGGGACCCGGCACTGCCCTGGGGTTGGGGGTTGAGGGGGATGGGCACCCGCTTGTTGAGGAGGCGGTGGCGGCCGGGGCCTGCGGGGGGGTTGGTGCCTGCACGGCTGAAGGCAAGTTTTGGCGGGTCGTTCCACCCTCGCTCAGGGTTACCTGTGGGGAAAGGACAGCGTGGCGTCAACACATAAGTTTAAAATGAGCCTCCTTATTTCTCTCTCTCTCTTTGTTTTTTACATCTCAAAGGACTGGCCAAGGGAAAAAGAATGTACAAAAACCTGCTTAAGGGGAGCATCACACGAATATTTTTTTTCAAGAATTTTGCTTTTTCTATTTTTGGTTCCAATTTTGATACAGTGAGTAATAACTCTTTTTCATTCATTTTTATTTTTTTGTTTTTATACACCAGATTCCGATGGTATATGACTTTTTTCAAGAATTTTGCTCTTCTTTCTATTTTCGGTTCCAATTTTGAATAATGTGGTAGTGTATAATGGCCATGTATATATTGCATTAAATTGCAGTTTTACAGTATTTTGGGAAAAGCAAAAAAGGTGTTCAATAACTAACTGCCCTACATTCTTCCTTTTCATCTATTACAAGTGGAATTGTTGTTGAAAATTTCAACGTGAAATGTTCCACCTTCGACGAGAGTTCTCAGTTGGAGTTTCGACAAGAATTCCGGTCGATGACAGGGTGTTATTTCGGTAGTGGGCTTTCAAAATTCCAAACTTACCTACATCATCGTGTAGATTTCTTCATTCTGAGTATCCTTAACCCCATTTCCCATGGCGCAATTGAATAATAATGGTGATACATGTATAACCGAAAATCTACCATTATTTCAGCCAGAAACGGTTGTTTTATGAAATCAGATTAGGTTAGGTTAGAGGTGGGGTTTGGTTTAGTAACAGATGATATCAAGAAAAATAGAAAATTATCAATACTATGGCAGTGCGAACCAGAGCAAGGTTTGCGGGACGGGCCGGGAGGGGCGGGGCAGGTATCCCCCCAAACTTGTAAATAAAATTTTATTTCCGACAAAAATGAGTGCCAGATTCATTCAAAATACATAAAATTATTGAGGAAAATAAGTTTCGGCCTCAATATCGATGAATGCCCACTACCAAAATTTTACCTACGACAGTCGACAGAACATAAGAAAATAAGGAAGCTACAAGAGGCCGCGAGACCTACACGTAATAGTTCCTGTAATATAAACCTAGTTACGGATAATTTATAGTTTCACCCAACCAACGATTTTCTGATGTGCCTTATGTTTTTCTGGTGTTTTTTTGTTTTGAATAAATCTGCTAACCGTTTCTGTCGCAATTTTTTTTTTTTTTTTTTTTAGTTAGGTAAAGGTTAGGTTAGGTATAGGTTAGGTTAGCTTAGGTATGGGTTAGGTTAGGTATATGGGTTAGGATTATAGGTATATGGGTTAGGTATATGAGTTAGTATATGGGTTAGGTTTAGGTATAGGTTAGGTTAGCTTAGGTATGGGTTAGGTTAGGTATACCTAACCTAACCCATACCTAAGCTAACCTAACCTATACCTAACCTAACCTTTACCTAACTAAAAAACAAAAAAACAAAAATTGCGACAGAAACGGTTAGCAGATTTATTCAAAACAAAAAAACACCAGAAAAACATAAGGCACATCAGAAAATCGTTGGTTGGGTGAAACTATAAATTATCCGTAACTAGGTTTATATTACAGGAACTATTACGTGTAGGTCTCGCGGCCTCTTGTAGCTTCCTTATTTTCTTATGTTCTGTCGACTGTCGTAGGTAAAATTTTGGTAGTGGGCATTCATCGATATTGAGGCCGAAACTTATTTTCCTCAATAATTTTATGTATTTTGAATGAATCTGGCACTCATTTTTGTCGGAAATAAAATTTTATTTACAAGGTATTTACAGGTAAAGGTTAGGTTAGGTTAGGTTTAGGTTTTTTTTTTGTCTTTTTTTTGTCATTTTTGAAGGAAAAAAAAAAAAAAATTGCGGTAATTATGGAGGAGAGTTTCACGTTCGTTTTCAGAGACACCAACTACTTTTTCTTGGCCTACAATAGGTGCTTGTTCTAATGGTGCTAGTTTTATTTTGCGCAAACCAAAACAAAAAAATGAAAAAAAAATGGGGAAAAAAATGAAACTTAACCTAACCTTATCTTTTAATGAAACCTAACCTAACCTTACAGGTTTTAAAGAAACCTAACCTTAACCACAAAATATAATTTTTTTTTTTTTTTTTTTTTGGTTTGCGCAAAATTAAACTAGCACCATTAGAACAAGCACCTATTGTAGGCCAAGAAAAAGCAGTTGGTGTCTCTGAAAACGAAAGTGAAACTCTCCTCCATATTAACCGAAAATCGTTGGTTGGGTGAAACTATAAATTGACCCTAGTTACTGATAGTTAATTAGGTACCTACTAACCTAGTTACTGATATATTCAATTAGGTAGTGAAGTACCTTGTTTGTTGGTTAGTTAAGTCAATTAGTTCATCGTCCTTGATACTATCAAGATAAGGAGGCACAAATTCATTAGGTCTTACATCACTTCCTAATGACCTGCTTCCATTGGTTTGGCGTTAATCACCACACGTCCTTCAACAAAACAACGGTGCCTTAGTACACGGCAGTGACAGCTGTCATTCACTGCCACACACCAGGCCATTACCACGCCTTCTTATAACTATTCACTGTGCTACCATTGCGTCCTCAGCGTCTAGGCAGTGTATGTATTAATGTGGAGACAGACAATAATGACAAACACCATAGAAATTGCTCACCATAACCGCTGCCGTCCATACTGTCACCTCCCCCGTCGCCTCATGTGCCTCACAGTGCCTGTGTTGACACTTGGCAGACACTGTTGCCAGATGGCGCCGAGGGAATTTCTGGAGATTCTGACGAAACTCTGTAGATACGGGGGAAAATTAAGAACATAAGAACATAAGAAAACTGATAAAAAAGAGAAATACTGGTTCACAAATAGGGTGGTAAATGATTGGAATGGACTCAGTAGACAGGTAGTTAGTGTGGAGTCATTAGGGAGCTTTAAAGGGAGGCTGGATAAATTCATGGATGGTGATGAAAGGTGGATATAGCCTATAGGTAGGTATAGTGTTAAGAAACAGGAACTACCACGTGTAGGTCTCTCGGCCTCTTGCAGCTTCCTTATTTTCTTATGTTCTTCTTATGGGTATAAATTCGGTAGCTTCTCCTTATTTTCTATTTAGTATCATGCTTTCCTATCTTTTCCTAAATATGTTGCATCCCATGTCACCTCTCGGAGCTTTTATCAATAGTCAATGACAAGTCGCCACTGCACTAATGTCGCCAGGCGAGTTTTACAGGCGAATATTACGAATTTTAGCATCACTACAGAGTATAGATTTGTACAGTACATAATATAAACTACTGAGCATGCCTCTTAAGTGACACTTACAAATTAGTGCAGTGGCGACTATAGTGTTGTTGATGATAGCTAGGTAGGTAGGTGCATTCAATTTCAATCTCGATATTCTCTCTCTCTCTCTCTCTCTCTCTCTCTCTCTCTCTCTCTCTCTCTCTCTCTCTCTCTCTCTCTCTCTCTCTCTCTCTCTCTCTCTCTCTCTCTCTCTCTCTCTCAATGCTCGCCCAAGACGCTGACTCACGAGGCATCGCGGTAATCTGTCTTTGGCTGTCGCACATTGGGTCTGTGTGCCTGTCTTTGCGCCTCGCCATGGCCACTCCTCGCCCCTTCCTCGGCTCTTTACTGGTCCTCTGCCCACCTGTGCCCATGTCTGTGCCTCCTTATAGATCCATTGTCTAAGGAGTTAAAAGTTTCGTTAAAGATTTTCCTTACCGCACACTTTATAGCTGAAACTCCCTCTGTACTGATTTTTTCTTCTCTCTCTCTCTCTCTCTCTCTCTCTCTCTCTCTCTCTCTCTCTCTCTCTCTCTCTCTCTCTCTCTCTCGTAAATCAAAATGACCACACAGGCACGTTGTCCCCTATAGTTTCGTCCTAGTCAAGCATAAATACAACAAGCTCTTCGATCGTTACCAACAGGATGATGAGGAAAACGAGGATTAAGATTGCCAGATTGAGGAAAGCACAAGTTATTCTTCATTCCTGATGGGAGGGAAGAAATGACACACGGCTACAATAGCACACGAGATAAACTAATTAAGAGGATCCTATCTGAACAATTCGCACGTAACAATAGCGAGGTTATTGACGATACATCATGACGATTACAGGAACTATAAAATAAAACACGTGTAGGTCTCGCGGATTCTTATAGCTTCCTTATTTCTTCCGCCAACGAAGTCGGAGGGAGGTTATGTTTTCACCCCGATCTGTCTGTTTGTTTGTTAGTGTACAGGATTTCTCGAAAAGTTACGAATAGATTTGGACCAAACTTGGCATACCAAGTCTATTTGGTATAAGGAAGAACGGATTTAATTTTGGATGAAATCGAATCACAACTGTTGCCATGGAAACCAATTGAAAATCTGCTTTTCCCTATCCTTTGACATGGTGAATGAAATATTCGGGCGGAGGTATGCGCTCTACTGAGTGCCCCCCCCCCCCCCCCCCCCCTAGTTTCTTTATGTTCTTATTAGGTCTCGCGGACTCTTGTAGCTTCCTTATTTGCTTATGTTCTTATACAAATTGACACCACGCTGGAATAAACTTTAAGTGGCAGTGATGTTGGATTCGAACACAGGGCCACTGCATGCAAACCTAAGCCTCTACCACTGAGCCACCCAACGAGTCATTCCTGGTTCTCGAAAGGAAGGAAAATGGGACGTAGTGATAGAGGCTGTTTAGTAATTATTGTTGGCTGTGATGACTTCTCGTGTTGAACCGTTGAGGACCCCTTGAGGCCCACAACGTAATTTCCATTGTAATTTGGATACCATTAGAAAATTTTGATGAATATAAGCAATATTTTAATAGATAATGACCTGCTTAGTATCTTTGTCCACTAGTTAATTTCCACTAGCAATGGAAAGATCTGGGTGTGAAGGAAGGGGTTAAAGGGAAGTCTGGCACATTTCCCCCTTTTTTTGGCATTACAATCAATCTTCAAGGGAGGGACGGGTTAAGGCGGGGTATCCAGGAGGCTGTACACAGGTAAGGAGAGGGAGAGTGCGATAATGGCATTGATAAACATTGAAGAGTGAGATTCATTTTCCAGGCGACGGGACGATGCTCTTCATAAGGTCTTCCCTCGTGTTGACCTGTTCTTTATCCATCTGTATACGGCAGTGTGAGTCTTCCTTACACACACACACACATACACACACACACACACACACACACACACACACACACACACACACAAGCACACACACACACATTTTGCTCTATTTGTTACAGGGAGACTGGTAATACCGTTTTTATTGTCCTAAGCCAATCCCCTTTGATGAAAACACACACATACACACACACAAACAGAGAGAGAGAGAGAGAGAGAGAGAGAGAGAGAGAGAGAGAGAGAGAGAGAGAGAGAGAGAGAGAGAGAGAGAGAGAGAGAGAGAGAGCCAGCCCTGCAATGCATCCTAAGCTCTCATTATTATTCGTTCCATGATTATTAAAGTGAAGAATTACTCTCCTTCACCCCTTAATCTTCCTTTCTTCTCCTCCTTTATCTCCTCTTCCTTCACCTCCTCCCTCCTTACCACCTTATCTCTCTTCCCAACCTCATTTTTCCTCCTTCGTCTTATCATCTCTTCCTTTCCTCCTCCTCTTCTCTCATTCCTTACTTACTTCCATTTTTTCCTTCTCTCCCTCTATTTTCTCCCAACCTCCTTCTCCTCCTACGTATTATCATCTCTTCCTTTCCTCCTCCTCCTTCTCCTCTTCTTCCATTCTCTACTTTCATCTACCTCTTCCTTCTCTTTCTCCATTTTTCTCCTTCCTCCATTTACCAACCATTCCCTCTTTCCTTTCCTTTATTCCCTTTTCTCTTCTTCATTATCCTCTTCTTAATATTGTCCTTTCCTCAGTCTCTTTATTGTATCTTCCTTTCCTCCTCCCATTTATCAACCACTCCCTCTTTCCTTTCTGTATTCCCTTTTCTCTTCTTCATTATCCTCTCCTCTTTATCTTGTCCTTTCCTCTCTCCTTTATTATCTTCTTTCCTTCCCTATCTCTTTCTACGCAAACCTCTTCCTTGCTTTTCTCTTTATCTAGACCTATTCTCCCTCCCTTCCTTTATTCCCTATCTTTCTATATTCCTTATTCTCTTCTTCATTATCCTCCTCCTCTTTATATTGTCCTTTTCTCCCTCTCTCCCTTCCTCTCTTCCCTATCTCTCTCTGTTATCTCTCGTTCTGCTTTTCATTGCCTTAATTATGTCTTTATCGCGGTGTTTGGTCGGTAGTTCCTCCTTCATTATAGAGGAGTGAGGCATCGCGGCCACGTCAGCCAAGGCAAAGAAGGAAAGAATGGAGGGTAGAGAGGAGTGGAGGAGTAAGAAAGGTGGAGAGAAAAGGAGATGCAAGGGAGAGAAGGAGATGACTAAGGGAAGAGAGAAAGGGAAAGGTTTGAGAGAAGAGAGAGTAGAGAAGGGGTGGAGTGAAGAGAAGATATTAGGGAGATAGATATTGCATTTTCTATACCATGTTTTTTGTTTTTTTGCTGATGTTAAAATGTAATAGATGTAAATAAAGTAAAAAAATATATATATTAGGGTAAGAAAAGGGATTAGAGGGAAAGAGAGAGGAGTGGGGAGAGCTATCATGTGAAAACCATATGAAACAACGAAAGAAATAATACATCTCCCGCACCTAACAACACCAGGAGAAAAAAGGCGGGAAAATAGAGCTAAAAGTAATGTTTACATGCACCAGTTAACACCAGGAGAAAAGGCCTTGAAATAGAGCTAAAAGTAATGTTTATACACACCAGTTAACACCAGGAGAGAAGCAAGGCGGGAAAATAGAGCTAACAGTAATGTTTATACGCACCAGTTAACACCAGGAGAAAAAAAAGCATGGAAATAGAGCTAAAATTAATGTTTATACACACCAGTTAACACCAGGAGAGAAGCAAGGCGGGAAAATAGAGCTAAAAGTAATGTTTATACGCACCAGTTAACACCAGGAGAGAAGCAAGGCGGGAAAATAGAGCTAAAAGTAATGTTTATACGCACCAGTTAACACCAGGAGAAAAAAAAGCATGGAAATAGAGCTAAAAGTAATGTTTATACACACCAGTTAACACCAGGAGAGAAGCAAGGCGGGAAAATAGAGCTAACAGTAATGTTTATACGCACCAGTTAACACCAGGAGAAAAAAAAACATGGAAATAGAGCTAAAATTAATGTTTATACGCACCAGTTAACGCCAGGAGAAAAAAAAGGCGGGAAAATAGAGCTAAAAGTAATGTTTATACGCACCAGTTAACACCAGGAGAAAAACGGCCTGGAAATAGAGTTAAAAGTAATGTTTATATGCACCAGTTAGCACCAGGAGAGAAAAGGCCTGGAAATAGAGCTAAAAGTAATGTTTATAAAGTGCTCGGGGTTTTAACTGCTTGATTCTTTTTCTCTTTAATTCTGGAGCGTCAGTTCTTGTGCAAATGAAGCTAAGTTTGTGTATAGGCTAATTTGTGATGTATTTTTCTTGTGTTTGAGGTAGTTATGTAAAGTAGGAGTGAAATTAAGTATGTATATTTATAGAAGAAAAAAAAGTGTGCGATGTGTAGGTAATTTTTTTTTTTTTTTTTTTTTTTAGGTGGCAGGTACTCTGTGTTGGTTAGTTTGTGTGTTATAAATTTAATGGCAATAATTTAAGTGTTAATTCGTTATGACATTTACATAGAGAAAATATAAAAGAAAACTAGGAACATTTGGGTCAAAACATTTAAATATCAACATATAATTTAATTTATGGCCCTATACGTGCGACACATGATTTATATTTCATGGCTCTGTTAATCAGGGGCGTCAACGTTAAGTAAACCGCGAAAGTGTGCATGCTAATCTCGTATAGGGTCAGGAGGAGGAGGAGGAGGAGGAGGAGGAGGAGGAGGAGGAGGAGGAGGAGGAGGAGGAGGAGGAGGAGGAGGAGGAGGACGACGACGAAGAGGAGGGAGGGGGGAAGAAAACACAGGAACACAAGAGAAGAAATAAAGCAATAAACTGAAATCCTGTCGGCCAATAACTAGTATGAGAAAATGAAGGAAGAGGAAGAGGTAGAAGAAGAGGAGGAGGAAGAGGAGGAAGAGGAGGAAGAGGAATAGATGCAGCTCCCCTTTTTTTTCCCTCTTCCTCCTCTTCCTTTTCCTCCTCCTCCTCCTCCTATTTGTTAACATCATAAAGAAACATAAAAGCGAGTTAAATATAATCGTAAAAATATGTAGTGCTTATAAATTTCAAGGGCGTTAAGTTTTTTTTCTTTTTTTTCTTTTAGGTATAAGGTGAGGTAAGTTTTAGGTTAGTAAGCATGCGTCGCGTCATCTTCAGTAAGTCAAGGTTGTTTACATGCAAATTCTTTCACTCTTTAAGGCCCGAGCAGTGGAAGTGGACGTTGGTGTTAGTGTTTTTTTCCCTCTTTGCCGTGGCTTGAAGGTTGCGAGGAATATTTTGTTCTACATTAAAAAAAAAACTAACTAGCATGTGAGTATTTGCCATTAACTTTACTAACTTTACTCATTCACTTACTAACCGACATAGAAATCCTACAGAAAACAAAATAATAATAAGTCATAATAATTTACCTATAGTCTATTTTATATATTATGGTCAAAATGCACTAAGGAAGCCACGCCCCCTGCCTCCCCTTCTATTCTACGGGGCAGCTGATTGGTGCATTCCTCGTATCATCACAAACAATCACAATATCTTCACTACTTAACAGCGGCGTGACCACTGGACAGAGCTATCTTCACTACAAAGGGATTTTTGATTTTGTCACCCTCTGTTATGTAATGAAAATTGCTCTGTCCAGTGGTCACGCGCTGTTAAGTAGTGAAGATATTGTGATTGGTAGTGATGATACGAGGAATGCACCAATCAGCTGCCCCGTAGAATAGAAGGGGAGGCAGGGGGCGGGGCTTCCTTACTGCATTTTGACCATAAAAAAAAGAAGACTATACACATCACACACTTTTTTGTTTAGGTGATGTGATGGAGGCTATATGGATGCCGGGAAGAGGGTAAATGTATCGCCCTCAAAGTGCATTATAAAAGGTAACCTACTTCATGGTGTATCATTCACCCATGGTCTTGTCTACGCGATCCGAACTCGCGATCGCCAGTTTCACCCTCCCGGAGCAAGCTTGGAGCTCATTATTACCGATCTTTGGATAATGCTGGGACTTCACACACCACACACACCCATCCTCTTGCTCAAGGGGGACAGTAACCGCCCGAATTTTACAGTGGAAAAATCCCCGGGCATGAGCGTGTGTGTGTGTGTGTGTGTGAATGGAAGGACGCTGAAAACACACACACACACCCACACACACACACACAAGGTGACCCCCCGCCACCTGTTGACCCGCCCCGCCTCACACATGCGTCCTGACCAATCCCTCCCTCCCCGCACCTGAGTCTGCCATTTATCTCAGCTCGGCGCCGTCACACCTGCTCCATCGCCTTCCCCGCAGCCTAACGCGCTCCTCACACACCGTACATGGGCATAGGTGCAGTGCGGTGACATAGGATTACATAGGAGAAACAGATACAGAAACATATGACATAGGGTTGCATAGGAAAGGCAGATACCCAGAAACATATGACATAGGGTTGCATAGGAAAGACAGGGAGGGAGGAGAAAGGATGTTGGGAAGAGAGATAAGGTGCGGAGGAGGGAGAAGGTGTAGGAAGAAGAGATCAAGGAGAAGGTGTAGGAAGAAGAGATAAAGGAGAAGGTGTAGGAGGAAGAAATAAACGAGAAGGTGTAGGAAGAAGAGATAAATGAGAAGGTTAAGGAGGAAGAGATAAAGGAGAAGGTGTATATAGGAAGAAGAGATAAAGGAGAAGGTGTAGGAAGAAGTATGAGGAGAAGGTGTAGAAGAGAGATAACGAGAAGGTGTAGGAGGAAGAAATAAACGAGAAGGTGTAGGAAGAAGAGATAAATGAGAAGGTTAAGGAGGAAGAGATAAAGGAGAAGGTGTAGGAAGAAGAGATAAAGGAGAAGGTGTAGGAAGAAGAGATAAAGGAGAAGGTGTAGGAAGAAGAAATAAAGGAGAAGTAGCAAGGAAGATGAGGGGTGAAGGAGAGTCATTTTAAGAGATCTGTCTGTCTATAACGAGGGTATCTGCTGAACTAAGTACTTCCATCTATTGAGGCAAATGTACGATAATAAGATGGTATAAACAAGGCTAGAAGGCGACGGGAGGGGGGAGGAGGAGGAGTGTCAGATGTACAGGCTCATGTGGGATGTGTTGTTCATGATGTGTCTGCTATAATTTGATCTGTTTCCGTGCCAGCATTATGTATTCGAAACTTATGAAGTGTTTGTGAAGCTTTTGAGGCTCTGAGTATCTGTGGGAATGTGGGAATGAAACTTGTGCGTTGTAAGGAAGAGGAAGAGGAGGATTTTTACAAAGGATTACAAAGGAAACACAAACAGCAACAGACCGATAGGTCCTTACAAGGCTGTTTGCATTAACTACACTACACTAACTAGATAATAAGAGAGAAAGGATAGGAAAGTAGAAGGCTCCTCCCCACCCACCCATCCCTCCAGCCGAAGCTGGCCGGAAATTAAGTGATACCATGCAGTATAGAAAAACTGCATGGAATTTGTGAGGAAAGTTGAAAGCTGTAATCTATGGCTAACTACTACTAGTTTGTGGGGGTAGGTTTAGTGCTTGATAGATGGGTCATGTTATGTGTGTTTTGTAATGGTGTGAACACAGTGTGGAGGTTCAAGGGTGGAGGAGGAGGAGGAGGAGGAGGAGGAGGAGAGGAAGAAGAGGAAGAGGAAGAAGAGGAGGAGGAGGAGGAGGAGGAGGAGGAGGAGGAGGAGGAAGAGGAGGAGGGATATATAGCTCTCCCTTCTCTTGGTACACGCTTCACCGAGCTTGGACAAATGGTGGTCGTTGTGTGTGTGTGTGTGTGTGTGTGTGTGTGTGTGTGTGTGTGTGTGTGTGTGTGTGTGTGTGTGTGTGTGTGTGTGTGTGTGTGTGTGTGTGTGTGTGTGTGTGTGTGTGTGTGTGTGTGTGTGTGTGTGTGTGACCCGGCTTGACCTCCGTGTCCCTAACCTTTCCCGCAGCGTCGGTTGAAATGAGCGAAATACAAAGCAAAGTGAAATGAACCAAGAGATAGGAACGCGAAAGAAGAAAGAATGAAAAATAAAGGGAACATGAAAGATAAGTAGAAGCAGCTAAAAAGAGAAGACATGAAGTCCACTCATCACGACGAGCAAACTGCAACGACTAATTCTCTCTCTCTCTCTCTCTCTCTCTCTCTCTCTCTCTCTCTCTCTCTCTCTCTCTCCTCTGCAAGTTGTATAATCTGCAACAGAGAGAAGTGTTGCGAGTGTCATTCAGAGGAGAAGGGAGGAGGAGGAGGAGGAGAGGATATGGAGGAGAGAGGAGGAGGAGGAGGAGGAGGAGGAGGAGGAGGAGGAGGAGGAAGAGGAGGGAGGGGGGAAGGAAACACAGGAACACAAGAGAAGAAATAAAGCAATAAACTGAAATCCTGTCGGCCAATAACTAGAATGAGAAAATGGAAAAATGAAGGAAAAGGAAGAGGTAGAGGAAGAGAAAGACAAAGAGGGAAAAGGAAGGGAGGAGGAGGAGGAGGAGGAGGTGCAGATCCCATTTTTCCCCTCTTCCTTCCCCCCTTCCTCCTCCTCCTCCTCCTCCTCCTAATTAGTTCGAGCTGCCGTGGAAGGGGGGCGAGGGGGGGCGTTGATCCCTGATTTATAGCTCGTCTTCGATTAGTCCTTATCGAAGCCAGAGGGGAAGGAAGGGATGGGGGAGGGAAGGGGATGAGCAGTGGAAAAGAGAAGGTTCAGGTGATGGGAAAGGAAGATCGGGTGGGAGGAAGGGAGGAGATGGAGGTAGGGGAGAAGGGAGGAGGGAGGAAAGGGAGGAGAGAGAGAGAGAGAGAGGAGGAGGAATGTTATGTGGGAATATGAGGAACAATAAGACGTAAAGTTGAGGAAAGAGAGAGAGAGAGAGAGAGAGAGAGAGAGAGAGAGAGAGAGAGAGAGAGAGAGAGAGAGAGAGAGAGAAGAGAGAGAGAGAGGAGAGAGAGAGAGAGAGAGAGAGAGAGAGAGAGAGAGAGAGAGTCAGGAGGGTAAGGGGCATGAAAATCGTTGCGTCGTCGATACGGACAAGCTTAGAAATTACGTATATCTTTTCATTAATTAATCTTGAAAGCCTGGGATGTCTTTGGTAAACAAGAAGAAGAAACAAGCGCTAAAGTCTCACACGCAGACGAAGGTGTTGAAGAAAGTGCCTCATAGCATTCTCCTGATTTAAGCCGACGATGAGAAGCGAGAATGGAAATAATATAACACAAAGGTTACTCGTATACAAATGAGTGACGGAGATCAAGTTTGACACACTACGACCACGCAGGAGGTATAGCCCCTTCACACCCAGATCTTTCCTTTGCTATAAAAAATTGTGTTGTTAGCCATGAAATTGTGAAAAGTAACTGAATATACCAAATTAGTTAGTCGACAAGGATACTAAACAGGTCATAGCTATAAAATATTGATTATATTCACTAAAAATCGTCTAATGGTACCCAAATTACAATGGAAATAACGTTTTGGGTCTCAAAGGGTTAATTAAGTATAGTTATTCGACCTTATAGATCTCTGTGACCTTACTTGCACATATCATCATTATTATTATTTTCATTGTTGCTATTATTATCATTAGCATTATTATCATTACCATTGTGTTGTGTCTCAAAGCCTCGTCCTCTTGCTGTTCTCCTGTGTTCCTTTACTATCCCTCATCCTATAGCATAAGCATTCACAATCATTTGTTATTATTATTATTATATTGTTATTATTATTATATTATTATATTATTATATATTATTATTATTATTATTATATTATTATTGTTTGGAGTTAAAAGTGTATCAATAATGCAAGTAATATTGTGTTTCTTAGAAATTGTATAAAAATTCGCTTCGCTTGTTCAGCCTTGGCGGAGGTATGCGCTCTCGGAGTCAATGCTGGTTCTACTCTGGCTGCTATTGGGGGAGGGGGGGAGAGGGGGAGAGAAGGGCCCTAGGTAGGTAGAGTAGGAGGGGGGGGGGAGGAGGGCTCCTAGGTAGGTAGAGTAGGGGGGGGAGGGGAGGGTAGGCCCTAGGTAAGTGTTAATAAAGTAGAAAAAGGTGTCCATATAATAAGGGGGGGGGGGGTCCCCGGTGTTTGGGGGGGGGGGATGGGTNTTTTCCTTTTTTTCTCACATTATTTCCTAAATTATAATACGAGCAATATAATTCAGATTCTTTAACTACTCCTTAAAGTTCTAACCCAGCTTACTTTCTTTGGCGGGTCTAGGACACTGGCCGGGGCCACCTGGCCGCAGCCCAACTGGCCGGGGCCTACTGGCCGCCATTGGAACTTTTTGTTGATGTACCTTTTGTACCTAAACCAACCTAACCTTAATCATTCCTAACCTAACCTAACCTAAACCTAAACTTCCTACCTAACCAAACCCAAACCTATCTTCGCTGGTGGGTTAAGGATTTCCTTGAGTACGTAAACTTGGCGTTTGCAGTTTCCTCCCAGTCCGCGGCGGTCAGCTGGCCGCGGCCAGTTTCCCGCGGCCAGTTGGGCTGCGGCCAGGTGGCCGCGGCCAGTTGTCCCATTCCCTTTTTTGGCAATGGTTTTTTTCATATTTTCCATTTAATTAAGAACAGTCGAATGATAAGTCAAAACAGATATAGTGTTATAAGTCGCTTCCTGTTACCTTGTTATTCCTATATTTCTGTAATCTTTTGTTCCTTTCTCTGTATTATTATTTTATATTCATGTTTCAACTACGTGGATAACATTTCCTTACCTATACGCTATGCTTCGCTACGATCGCTTTCCCAATCCTCTACCCTATACGTGCTCCCATGTCCCCAAGCACTACCCTGTATAGCCTCTCTTACCTGTATAACCTATCTTATACTGCAGTTTTCTTACCTTCTCAGTTCTCAGTTAACCCAAAAAGCGCCAATCCGTCCACCCCCTTACCCTTTCCTCCTCCTTTAAGATCATCCACTCCAACCTATCCTACACTACTCCTCCCCACCACTACTCCTACCCCTACCCTCCACTACTACCTACCACCACTACTACTGCATACCCCCACAACATATTTAAGAAAGGCTCACTCCACTACCCCTCCCCCGCATCTCTAAGGCTCACCCCCCCCTCCTACATCTCTAAGGCTTACTCCCCCCCATATCTCTAAGGCTCACTCGCCCCCCCAACTCTCTAAGACTCCCCCCCACGCCCCCTCGATGCCCTGCTCTGCTTGCTCCCCTCCGTTAGCGTGGCAGAGAGGCAGGGGAGCCGCCAAGCCCACTATCATTCCATCAGTTAATTAGTGAATATAGAGCAATTAGTCAACGACAAATATTCGCCTCTGGGCCCTCGGCACCTCGCGTGTCCCTCCCCTAAAGAAGGTCCGCCGAAAACCCCTGCCCCTTCCCTCTCTCTCTTCTCTCCTCTTCTCTCTCCCCCCTCTCCTCTTCTTCTCCTCTCTCTTCCTCTCTTCTCTCCTCTTTTCTCTCTCTCCCCTTCCCCTCTCTTCTCCTCTTTTTGGCGTCGTCGTGCTTCAAAAAAAGGGGGAATTGTGGTTACAATTGCTTTCCCAGTTCTATTTTTATTATTTAAATTTTTTGTACCTTTACTGTCTTTCTCCCCCCCCCTCCACACACACACACCACACACACCACCACACACACACCACCCCCAAACACACACACACACACACACCCCACACCACACACACACCACCCACACACAAAAATTATCGCAGCCCCCAACGCTATTTTACGCTTCCAGACGGCCCGATGAAAATACTTTAAAGGGGCGATGTCGGGGTGCGGGTTGCCTCCTTTTTGGGGTAGCCATAGGGGGGATGCCTGCAGGGGGGGGAAGGGGGGGGGGGGGGGGGAGGGAAGGGTCTGTGACAAGTTCTTTGGGGACAAACTCCCCCTCCTCCTCTTCCTCCTCCCTTTTTGCTACCATACTCTTTTCTCCTTTTCCTTTTCTCTGTTTTCTTCTTTATATTCCTTTTCCCCCTTTTTTTCTCTCCTCTTTCCCTTTTGTTTTTTTTCTTTTTTGTCGATTTTTTATTGTTGTATTTTCCTATTGTCCGCATCCACACTACAAAGTTATTGTTCTCTCTCCCTCTCTCTCTCTCTCTCTCTCTCTCTCTTCTCTTTCCTCCTTCTCTCTTCTCTCTCCCCTCTCTTCCTCTCCTCTTTTCTTCTCTCTCTCTCTCTCTCTCTCTTCCTCCTTTTCCCCTCTCTCTCTCTCTCTCTCCTCTCCTCTCCTTACCACACACACACCCCACACCCACCCAACACAACCACACAACAACCCCACAACACACACCCCAACACACACCAAACACCAACCCCCCCAAACAAACCACAAAACCAACCAACCAACCCAAAAAACAAAAACAAAACCCCCCAACCCTCGGCGCAAACCCCGAAATTTTTGCTTTGTTGGCAAACCAGGAAAATCGTTTTGGGTTTTCCCTTTGAAAGGAAAAACGCGCCCTTCCCAAAGGGGTGCCCCGAAATTTTTGGTTGCCCCGGGGTGGTGGGTTGGTTCGCCCTCTGTTCCGGCACCTTTAGAAAGAGCCCCCTTGTGTGTGTGTTGTGTTGGGGGTTTGTGTGTGTGTTGTGGTGTTTTGGGGTTTTTTTTGTGGTGTGAAAAAAGGGTTGTATGAGGTGTGGGTTTTAGTGGTTTTGGGGGGTTGGGGGGGGGGGGGTGGTGGTGGGTAGGTTTTTTTTTTGGTCTTTTGGGGGGGTTTTTTGGGGTGGTGGTGTGGTGGTGGTGGTTTTTTTTTTTTGGTATTATATTGTTTTTTTTTGGTGTTGTTGTTTGGTGGTTTTTTTTTTTTTTTTGTCCGTTTTGTTAATTACTTAGGTTTTTTTTTTGGTGTGTATGTGTTTAAGAATGATCTGTCTTTGTTTCTCACTCTCTCTCGCTCTCCCTCTCTCTCGTACTCGTACATACTTAGATAAATAGATAATTAATAATCAAAGGAACCATCTTAGGGTTACATGAAAGAGAGGACAGGTGTAGAGAGAGAGAAAAAGAAAATAACACCATTTCTCACCCTAGTCAAGTATTAATATTATCACTTACTTCATGCACGCGTGAATAACTACCACTATCACTACCACTACTATTATTACCACAACGATTACTACCACCACCATCACTACCACAACCATCACCATCGCTACTACCGCAATCACTACCAATATACCATTACTACCACAACCATCACCACCACAACCATCACCACCACCATCACTACCACAACCATCACCACCACAACCATCACCACCACCATCACTACCACAACCATCACCACCACAACCATCACCACCACCATCTCTACCACAACATCACCACCACCACCATCACTACCACCACCATCACCACCACCACCATCCCTACCACAACCATTACTACCACAGTCATTACTACCATCACCTCAACCAAACGGCCATAAGCTTTAGGGTGAAAATCATTATAAAAAAGTCACGTACTCGAGCTCATTGCTAAATATAAGTTAAATGAGAATGCCGAGAAAAATGTCTCTTTCTTCCTATAAGTTCGTAAAAATGAAGATGTAAAGTAAATATATAATAAAGATAAGTAAATAATAATAATAAATATGTAAATAGATCATATAGTAAAAAAGCTTGTCAGTAATGCGGTGAAAAGGAGGTGGTTGTTTTTTTAAGTGTCTTTTATGGCGTGTAGGTCGCGGGGAGGAAGAAGTTGTGGTTATCACGGTGGGCTGTTGACAATTGAACAAGTCAGCAACAAGTCTTGGTCACGTCTGAAATACACTTGTTGTGGTCGTACTTTTATTGCTGGTTATATCGTATCGTATTATTAGTCTTATTGTTGTTCCTTGTTACACTTCCCCTCATAAACTTCTCTTAATCTTCTCATAAACTTTTTTCTTAAATCGGAAATACAACGATATTCTACCGTCAATAACACTATAGTCGCCACTGCACTAATGTCGCCAGGCGCCATATATTACAAAGTTTAGCATCTCTACAGGTTTGTATGTGCCACTGAAGAGGCATGCACAGTAGTTTATATTATGTACCTGTCTTCAGTGGCACATTCAAGTCTGTACTGATGCTAAAACTCGTAATATATGGCACCTGGCGACATTAGTGCAGTGGCGACTATAGTGTTATTGACGGTAGATGTTGTGAATGGTTGTCATCTCAATACTACAAGGAAATAACAGATGACTAGTTTTTTTTTCAGTGACGCTCTTCTAATCACACTTTGCGGTTCTCTAGTTCTCTATTCTTATGGTTATTTAGAGTTACTGTTATTACTATTTCTTATCACACTTGGATCGTAAACTTTATGACTCAAAAAAATATATAAGTAGAAACAAGATGAAGATGTAATGCGTGACCATCAACCCGGAAATACTAGTTGACTTTTCTGGTTTTTCTTTCTAGTACAAACGGTATACTTTCCTCTCCTTTCCTCCCTTTCCCCTTTTGCTTTTCTTCTTTTCCTCCTCCTCCTCCTCCTCCTCCTCTTCCTCCTACTCCTCCTCCTCCTATACTTTCCCCTTTCCCCTTTTGCTTTTCTCCTTCTCCTCCTCCTCCTCCTCCTCCTCCTCTCCTCCTCTTCCTCTTCCTCTTCCTCTTCCTCTTCCTCCTTCCTCCTCCTCTTCCTCCTCCTCCTCCTCCAGGGCCCCTAGGTAGGTAGAGTAGGAGGGGGGAGGGGGAAGGGTAGCGGAGCCACGGTGCTTGGAGTTAGCATCTTGGAACCTGTTTCCTAACTCTAAGAACAATGTATGTACTAAAAAAAAGTTCGTTAATACCGGAGGGGTCCGTGTTTGTGATGCATTGGGTATAAGTACCTGACTACTGCAAGGTGAGCCTGGAGTTGGCTATGGATGGAACCGTCTCAACTCCAACCTGTTTGAGGATTTTTTTAAAAAGATCCTTAATATTGCGAGGGTGCATGTTTGACAGACTTTGAGAGAAAGTAAGTCTATTGACTACCCTGAATCCAAACACTTGTGTGGATCACCAGAGTCAAGCAATGAACACCTTGACCTCCATGGCAGAGTGTTGTGAGAGGGAAGACTAGGCTATGCACAGCATGCAGGCCTCGTGGGCCGCGACGGGTGTCTGGGAGGAAGAGATGGATCTCCTGGAGGACCTCGAGGAGCACGTGGGGAGCCAGCCTCTGGTGCTGCCTGTGGAGGAGCTCTCCGACCTCCCGGTGACGGAGAGGCTCGGCGAAGGCTCCTACGGCTGCGTGGATCGCGTCCGCTTCAGGGGCCGAGACGTGATCAGGAAGCGCGCGAAGGGCGGCAACAACCCCGCGTGCTCCATGTGGGAGACGTGCGTGACCCTGGCGCTGGAGGGTGCTGGGGGCGCGCCGCGCATCCACGCCCTGAGCACCGGCGACGCGTCTGTCCTGGTCATGGACTACGCCGGCGTGCCCTTGTACCGCTACTGCCAGGCGCGGTGCAGCGTGGGCACGTTCCTGCGCGTGTTGGCGGGCGTGGCGCAGCGCCTGGCACAGATGCACCACAAGGGCTTTGTCCACAACGACATTAAGCTGGACAACGTCACGGTGAGCGGCGCGTCCTTCAGCCCCGACGTCCATCTCATAGACTTCGGCCTCGCCACCAGGCTCGGGGACAGCTTCTATTTCGAGCTGTTTGACCAACCCCGCGGCCTGGAGCAGCAGCAGTTCGCCACCTTCAGGTCACCGGAGCTGAAGACCGGGCAGCCGCTACAGTCGTCCAGCGACGTATTCAGCGTGGGGGTGTTGGTGCAGCAGATGTGCAGCTGGTCGGGACACCCGCTGCTGACGCCCCTGCTGACGCCCCTGGTGGAGGCGTGCACGCTGGAGTAGCCCGAACACAGGCCTTCCCTGAGCACGGTGCAGCTGGAGGTGGAGACCCTGCTGTCCAGCCTGATGGAGGAGCAGCTGCAGGAGATGCTGTTTGTTGAGGAGTGAGCGGTGACGCAACACCCGGCCAGGGTCGCGGCCCGCCTCTCCTGAAGCCTTCCTGCCTTACTGTCTTGCTTTGTTTTACTTGATTACTTAAATACCAATACTTAATTAGGCAAACTGTTATGTGAAGAATGTAAGTTTGTCTTTGATAGCTAATGATCTTTTCAGTTAATTATTTTAAAAATAAAAAACAATAATAAAATATAAATCTTTCATTAACAGTAAAAATAGATGTAGTGTTGTTAAGTGAAGAATTACAAAGTTACGTTCTTTGAAGATTTTGTTTGAAAACTTACTGCAATAATGGTTTTCAAATCCCTTCTTACTATAAACTGATGATTGCGTCTTGTTACTTCTCTTAAACAAGTTATAATTTATGTCTTCACGCATCTTCACGAGTTTTCAGCCATGACTCAAGTTTACTACAGCTCAGACATAGATGAAAATTTGATGCATTTATAAATATTCGTACTATTTTCTCTCTTCACATTTCCTTACTAACATTAAATCAGTAAATACTCCGTCCCTCGTGCACGTACTACATAGTACGTATACATTCGTCTGATAATCACTTAATAGATTTAGGATGAAAGTTATCTTAAGGATGAAAGTTAAAACCGATCCGAAAAATAAGAAGATTGAAGGAAGGAAATTATCGCGGGTCATCTTCACTGCAGACAAAATAAAACCTTGATAAAAAATTCCTCCTATTATAATAAGACGCGTTGATAGGGTGGTGAAGGGAAAGAAAGGGGAAAATATGAAACCTGGCGTCAAAGATTAAGCTGAGGAACAAATGAGGATAAGCTGGACACCTTATTGTAAAGCTGATAGAGAAAGAGAGAGAGGAGAGAGAGAGAGAGAGAGAGAGAGAGAGAGGAGAGAGAGGGAGAGAGAGAGAAGAGCGAGAGCGAGACGAGAGAGAGAGAGAGAGAGAGACGAGACGAGAGAGAGAGAGAGAGAGAGAGGAGAGAGAAGAGAGAGAGAGAGAGTTTTCGGTGATACTTCCTAGCCTCCAAATCTACTCCACTATCAGGATTGAGCATCAATCAATCTATACGAGATGTATGTCTTACCACGATTTAGATACTCTACTTCTCTCATGAGTAATAGTATATAAATTAACGAATAGATAATAATAACAACATATGAGAGAAGAGTATAAAAATTAAATCTCGATAATAAAAAATTTCACAAAAGACCATTCTTTAACAGAAAATTAATCATGAGAAAAATATTAGATAATCTCTTTACGAAGTTTACCTCTTAATCTTCCTTCCTTCCCTCCTCCTTCCTACCTCCTCCTCCTCTCCTCCTACTAAATAATATGGTTTAAACTAAACGGTCAACGTTGCATCACGATTCGTAAAAATTATTTCAATGTTAGAGTCGTTGATCGATGAATAATTACCACAATGTTGTCGGAGCCAACACAATAACTACTTCAAAAACAGACTTGACGCGCACTGTAAAGAAATGGGTATTGATAGTGGAATTCGTATCTAGTCCCCGTATCGATTAGTGTAGTGTAGTGGTAGTTGTATTAGTATTTTCATATCCTATCATCTCTCACTTGAAACTTCCATGTCTCCTATCCTCTTTAGGACATGGTATCATTTTCCAACTGTTTTCTTACAGGTAGTTGATAGTTATAGTATGTAGTTCGCAGATACCCTCGCTATGGACCAAAGGTCTCTGGTGTCTTGTCTCCTATGTAATCTATGAACCTCTCGGCTAATCAGATGCGGCATAAATTGCAATGTAGACATCACAGAAAATCGGTTATTAGTCCCAAATTATAATAAAAGCAGATTTCACGAAGATCAGCAGGGTACTAAGCGAAGTTGAATGGATTGACCTACTAAATGGTAATAACGCCGAAAACATGTGTAATGAATCACTAATAAACTCCGATCGGTGGTGGAAAAACATGTTCCCATGGTAAGAAAACGTTTGAATAACATAAACAGACCCAGTTGGATGAATAATGAGATCCAACAAATCATTGGCAGAAAGCGCCGAGCGTATCAAGTTTACAAACGATCAAATGCAGACTGCGATTCTAGAGAATACAATGACGTCAAACGTCGCTGCAAAGGACTAATTAAGTCTAAAAGCGCGAGTATGAAGAAAAAATTTCAAAGAAATCCAAATCAAACCCGAAAGGTTCTTTCAATACGTTCGAAGTAAGAAAAACGTCAAAACAGTATTGGACCACTGAAAGATAATAATAATATCTTGGTAAATGATAATAAGAGTA
The DNA here is from genome assembly GCA_016584305.1 of Chionoecetes opilio. Classification (NCBI taxonomy): domain Eukaryota; kingdom Metazoa; phylum Arthropoda; class Malacostraca; order Decapoda; family Majidae; genus Chionoecetes; species Chionoecetes opilio. The sequence continues at coordinate 4,143 of JACEEZ010007060.1, read as the reverse complement.
TGGCGTTCGTACTCAATGAATACTTTAATGCGGTATTTATTAAAGAAGACGAAACTCCATTACCAGAACCAGTAAACATGTATGCAGGACTCGAAAGGGATAGACTGGTAATAGGAGAGATAACAGTAGACGAAATATCAAAGTATTTGCTGAAACTTGACCCAGCAAAATCCGTGGGGGTGGACGAAATCTCGCCGCGACTACTTCGCGAATGTCATAGTCAACTTTCGCTCCCATTAAAGATTATTTTCAATAAATCGCTAGGTGAAAAAAATGTTCCTAGTATGTGGAAATTAGCTAATGTTACACCGATATTAAAAAAAAGGGAGTAAGAGCCTCGCAAGTAATTATCGCCCAATTAGTCTAACGTCCGTGATTGTTAAACTATTTGAGGAAAATATTGCGGGATAAAATAGTGTCTTTCCTCGATGAAAATAACTCTATACTAAACTCCCAGCATGGATTTCGAAATAAGAGATCCTGCTTAACAAACCTACTGGATTTTTTTAATGTCATTTATTCAAACTGGGACGTTAAAATTCCCTCGGATGTAATATACCTTGATTTTCAGAAAGCCTTCGATACAGTTCCACATAAGCGACTGTTGACCAAGCTAAGGGCACATGGCATAGGAGAGCAATTATGTTCATGGATTGGCGATTGGCTTTCAAATCGTAAACAACGGGTAGTAATAAATGGTGAGGCATCTGATTGGTTAGATGTCACTAGTGGGGTGCCTCAGGGCTTGGTCTTGGGTCCTACTCTTTTTCTGATATATATCAACGATCTGGACTGCGGACTTGTATCTAAAATATCAAAATTTGCAGATGACACCAAATTAGGCGGTAAAGATATACTAGAGAAAACTGCGAACTCATACAAATGATCTCGACAAACTATCAGATTGGAGTGATAAATGGCTATTAAAATTCAATTCCGATAAATGTAAAGTAATGCATATAGGCACGATAACCTTAAATATAACTATCAAATGCAAAATAAATCGTTAACTGAAGTACAGCAGGAAAAGGATTACGTGTCATCATCAGTAATGATCTGAAAACCGTTCGCATTGCCTAGCTGCCAGTAAAAAGGCAAATATGATGTGGGCTTTATTAAACGTAACTTTGAACATAAACTCCGAAAGTAATGACACAATTATACACGTCCTTGGTTAGGCCGCACTTGGAATATGCCGTTCAATTCTTGTCGCCCTGTTTCGTAAAAGATCAAGCCAAATTGGAATCAGTGCAAAGAAGAGCAACCAAACAATTCCATCTCTGCGAAATTCATCTTATGAAGAGAGACTGCGGAAACTTAATATGTTTTCCTTAAAGGATCGTAGAATCCGTGGGACTTGATAGAAACCTTTAAGATCCTAAAAGGTTTTGATGTCATTAATCAAGAGAACCTATTCGAGCTTTCAACTCAAGTGACAGCAAGAAATAATGGTTTAAAACTAAACGGTCAACGTTGCATCACCGATCTCCGTAAAAATTATTTCAATGTTAGAGTCGTTGATCGATGGAACAAGTTACCAGCAAATGTTGTCGGAGCCAACACAATAACTACATTCAAAAACAGACTTGACGCGCACTGTAAAGTAAATGGGTATTGATAGTGCGAATTCGTATCTAGTCCCCCGTATCGATTAGTTTGTAGGGTAGTGGTTATTGTAGTTGTAGTTAGTATTTTTCATATCCTATCATTCTGCACTATGAAACTTCCATGTTCCTATCCTCTTTAGGGACATGGTATCATTTTCCAACTGTTTTCTTACAAGTAGTTGATAGTTAGTAGTATGTAGTTCAGCAGATACCCTCGCTATGGACCAATAGGTCTCCTGGTGTCTGTTACTCCTATGTAATCCTATGTAATCCTCCTCCTCCTCCTCCTCCTCCTCCTCCTCCTCCTCATACTTTCCTATCCTTTCTCTCTTATTATCTAGTTAGTGTAGTGTAGTTAAAGCAAACAGCCTTGTAAGGACCTATTGATCTGTTGCTGTTTGTGTTTCCTTTGTAATCCTTTGTAATTTGTAAACCTCCTCCTCCTCCTCTCCTCCTCTTCCTCTTCCTTTTTCTTCGTCTTTGTCAGTACCACGGTGTTCCTTCCCTCAAAGCAAACCAGACAGCCTAAATTCATCTTACAACCCGTGATGATAGTAATGTAATGATGATGATAACAGATACGGTGATGACAAAAAGCAACAATAATGATAACAATAACGCAATCTTGAACTTTTTTCTTATCGCTCTCATTTAGGTCACAAATTGGGGGAAAAAGAGAAAATGAAGGAGAAGAAAAAAAAATTGGGTTGGCCGGAAATAACATGTTTAATAGTATTTCTTTCCGTTAATTTTTTTTCATGATTCATTTCACGGTCAGGTTTTCCTTTAATGGTTGTTAGTGGTTACCGTTCATGTCTCCTTGCTCTTCTTCTTCTTCTTCTTCTTCTTCTTCTTCTTCTTCTTCTTCTTCGTCTTCTTCTTCTTCTTCTTCTTCATCTTCTTCGTTTTCTTCATCGTCTTCTTCTTCTTCTTCGTCTTCTTAGTCTTCTTCTTCATCTTCTTCGTCTTCTTCTTCATCTTCTTCGTCTTCTTCTTCTTCTTCTTCTTCTTCTTCTTCTTCTTCTTCTTCTTCTCCTTCTTCGTCTTCTTAGTCTTCTTCTTCTCCTTCTTCTTCTTCTTCTCCTTCTTCTTCTTCTTCATCTTCTTCTTCTTCTTCTTCTTTTTCTTTTTCGTCTTCTTCTTCTTCTCCGTCTTCTTCTTCTTCTTCTTCTTTTTCTTTTTCGTCTTCTTCTTCTCCGTCTTCTTCTTCTTCTTCTTCTTCTTCTTCTTCTTCTTCTTCTTCTCCTCCTTCTCCTCTTCTTCCTCCATTTACTTCTTTTATATTTGTATTATTTTATATTTCTACTTTTTATATTACTTATTTTATATATCTTCTCTTATATATATATATTTTCTTTCTTTCTTTCTTTCTTTTATTTTCTTTAATATTTCATCTTCAATTTCTACCTCTTTATTTTTCTTCTTCTCACTGTTATCATCATCATTATCATTAGCAAGTACATACATAAGAACATAAGAAAATAAGGAAGCTACAAGAGGCCGAGAGATATTAATAGCAGTAATAGCAGTAAAGATATGATATTTGAGATAGCATTAGGAAAGATAACAGTGCAGAGTGTAATCAAGGTGATGGCAATGGAGTTACTGGTAGCAATGGTACTATAGTCTATTCACTTAAGCTGGATTCTTGGGAGCTGCTCGATGCCTACCCGAGTATGTAAGGACGTCGCTGATTGGCTGATGCACGCGGGCTGGGTGGTGATGGTGGTGGTATTTTGGTAGCCTCAGCCAATCAGCGACGTCCTTACATACTCAGGTAGGCATCGAGCAGCTCCCAAGAATCCAGTTTAAGTGAATAGACTATAGTAATGGTAGAGTGGTCGAGTGTGAGTGGACATTTTGGTACTAAAGCCACAAGGACCTGATGAAGGACCTGAAGACCTTAACCCCTTCACGCCCAGATCTTTCCTTTGCTATAAGAAAATGTATGTTGTCAAGCCATAAAATAACGATAACTAACTGAATATATCAAATTAGTTAGTCGTCAATGTTACTAAACAGGTCATATCTATAAAATATTGCTTATATTCACTAAAAATCGTCTAATTAGTGGTCAAATTACTATGGAAATTACGTTCTGGGTCTCAAGGGATTAAGAGGATATTTTTGAAACCGAGAAAAAATGAGTGGAAGGGAAAGATTGCAGACAGTATACAGTGGGACAGATTGCCGTACAGTACCGTGAGGAAAGATTGCAGCCAGTATACAGTTGAGGAAAGATTGCGACATTCTTACGTGGGGAAAGATTGCTAGACAGATACATTGTGGGAAGATGTAGACAGTATACGTGAGGGACGATTGCGACATATACAGTGAGGGAAGATTGCAGACAGTTCAGTAAAAAAAGGTGGTAATTCGCAATTATTAATGGGATACAAGTCTTTACTCTTCCGATGGACTTTTGGTCTAAGCTGCTCTATCTCTGCCACTCATGCCTACTTTCATTACTACTGCTATATGTGGTCTGATGTGATCTATCTCTTACTCTTCTATGTTATTCTGCACTTTTCGCCCC
>JACEEZ010007059.1:288034-348872 GCA_016584305.1 Chionoecetes opilio | reverse complement strand
GGGGGAAAAAAAGGGGGGGGGGGGGGGGGGGGGGGGGGGAGGGGGGGAGGGGGGGAAGGGGGGGGGGGGGGGGGGTTTTTTTTTTTTTTTTTTAGGGGGGGGGGGGGGGGGAAAAGGGGGGGGGGGGGGGAAGGGGGGGGGGGGGGGAAAAGGGGGGGGGGGGGAGGCCAACCCATTTCCAAACCAATATTCAAAACATTAACTATTTTTGATTTTCCAAACTCCAGCCCCCCCTTTTCCTCCTCCTCCCCTCCCTCCTCCCCTCCTCCTCCCCCTCCCCCCTTCCTTTCCCCCCTCCTCCCCCCCTCCTCCTCTACTTCCAGGTCAGGAGGAGAGGTTATACAGGCTGTCACTTAGCAATTTACATTCAGGTCTGAGGGTTTAACGGGTCAAACTTGAAAAATCTCAAAAAACAATTATCAGGTTAAGAAACTACATGTTTTCATCTTTGTGTCAAGCTATCAAGTTGGGTAGGTTTGATTTGAGGGCAAGGTCATTTAAAGTATTTTTTAAATTTATTTGTTGATAAAATTTATAAATGGAAATTTTTGGTTGTAGAAAAAAAAAAAACCCCAAACCCCCCCCTCCCCACCCCCCCCCATTTTTCCCCCCCTTTCCCTTTTTTCTCCTCCCTCTCCCCCCCCCTTTTCCCCCCTCTCCCCTCTTTCCCTTCCTCCTCTCCCCTCTCCCTCCCTCCCCTTTCCCCCCTCCCCTCTCTCCTCTCCCCCCCCTTTGGGCCCCCCGTTCTCCCTTCCCCTTCCCTCCTTTCTTTTTTCCCCCCCCTTCCCCCGGCCGTTTCCCCCTTTCATCTTTTTTCCCCCTTTCCCCCTTTTTTTTATTTTTCCCCCCTTTATTTTTCCTTTTTTTTTCTTTTTTTGGGGGGGTTTTTTCCCCTTCACATCTCTTCTTTCCCCCTCCCCTCCCGCCCTTTCTTTTTCCCTTTCCTTCCGCCTCCCCCCTCTCCCCTCTCCCCCCCTCTCTCCTCTTCTCCCCCTCCTCTCTTCTCTCCTTCCCCCCTCTCCCCCTTCCCTCTCCACTCGTCCCCCTTGGCCCCCCAAAAAACACACCCCTTGCTTCAATTCCCCTCACCAATTCCCTTATTACCACCAACGCCTGCACTCTCGCCGCTCCCCCCCCCTTCCACCCCCCTCCGCACCTCCCCATGCCGCCCCCCCTCCTCAGAACCAACCCCTGACAACTTTTTTTAGAGAGTTCCTGGGTTCTCTAGGTTCCCTCGGTTGCGTTAGGATCAAGGGCCCCCCCAAACCCTCCATAATTACATAGTGTATCCGTCCGGCCCCCAAAACCTTTCATGTGTGGGGTGTGTGGGTTTGTTGTTGTGTGTTGTGTGTGTGGTGGTGTGGGGGGGTGGGTGGGGGGTGGGGTGGGTGGGTTGGGGGGGTGGGTGGGGGGGTGGGTGGGTGGGTGGGTGGGTGTTTTTTCGTAACTGGTAAAAAATATCGACTCTCAAAAAACTGTTATTGCCACGAACAAACAACACACCACCATCTCTTCTACTACACTTTTTAAATTATTTCTACTACTTACTACTATTACTACTACTACTACTACTACTACTAATTTTTACTACCCACTCTCTACTTATTCTACTTTCTTACTACTACCACTACTACTATATCCTTCAAACACACACAAACTATTGATCACCGGGAACATAATGAACAACACAAAAATTAATCTTTGTGACATTGACTAGAAACACTTAAAATTTATAAAAATTTTTACAGGGGGGTTTTTGTTTTTTTGGGTTTTTTTTTTTTGGGGGGGGGTTGGGTTTTTTTTGGGGGGGGTTTTTTTTTTGGTTTCGAAAGGGAAATATAAATTAATTTTTCCCAAAAAAAACAACTAAACCCCCCTCTCTTTTCCTTTAATTTTTACAATTACTCTGTTTTTTTCTATTAAATGTTATTTTTTTAAATTCATACTTCTCCTCTCTTTTCCTTCCCCCCAAAAAACCCCCCTTTTCCCCACTTTTCCACTTATCTTGGGGGCATTCCTAAAAACCTTAAAAATTAAAAAAAAAACCAAAAACTAGAAAAAACCCCGGGGGGGGGAAAAGGGGGAAAAATTTTCTTTTCACAAAACCTTTTTTAAAAAAAAAAAATTTTTTTTTTAAAAATTGGGAAAAAAAGGTTGGGGGGGGGGGGGAAAAAAATTTTTTAATTTTAAAAATTTTTTCCCCTTTTTAAGGAAAGGTTTTCCCCTTTCCCTTAATTCTTTCCCCCCCTTTTTTCCCCCCCTTTTGGGTTTTTTTTTTGGGGGCCCGTATTTGGGCATTCCCCCTTTTTTTTAAAAAATTTTTTTTTTGGGTTTTGTTTCGTATTTGGGTTTGTTTTGTTTTTGTTTCTTTGCGGGTTTTTCCCCCTTTTCCCCACCCCCGGCTTTCCTTCTTCCTTTTCTTGGGGCCCTTCCTTTTTTTTCCCCCCCTTTTTCCCCCTTCCCCCTTTCCTTTTTTTCCCCCCTTTTTCCCCCCCCCCCTTTTTTTTTTTTTTTGGGGGTTTTTCCCCCCCCAAAAAATTTTCCCGGAATTAAATTTTTCCTCCCCTTTAATTTTTTTTTTTTTGTTCCTTTTTTGATTTTTTTTTCCATTTTGTTTTTTCGCGTCTAACCTTTTTTCCCTTTTTCCCTTTTTGCTTCCGTCCGAGGGCCTTTTCTTTTCCTTTCCTTCCTTTGCTGGGGGGTCTGTTGCCTTTTCTGAGGGGGGGTTTTTCTAAAAAAATTTCCCCCTTTTTACCTCCCGGCAGCATTTTTTTTTTTCCCCGGGCCGTTCCCCTAAAGGGGCTCAAACTTCCACATCCCGGGCCCCGGGGTTTTCCCCGGAGGTTTCCCCAAACGCCCCTTTTCCCCCCACGGGGTTTACGGAGGGGTCCGCCTTTGACAAAAACCCGTGACAGTCAAAGGGTGAGAAAAGGGTTGGAACCCCTTTTTTTTAAAAATTTTGGGGGTTTTCCCGGGGGGGGTGGGGCCCAAATTGGGGTTGTTTTGTTTTTCCTGTTTGGTAGGAATTCCTCTTGCTAAGGGGGGGCCCCCCCTTTTTGGGAAAGGGGGAAAGGGGGATGGGAAAATAGGGTTTAATCTCGCTGCAAAAAGGTCCTGCCCTTTTGCGGGCCCCTTTGGGAAATCGGCCTAGCGCTGGGCCCGGGCCCGGAAATCAAAGGGGCCACCTGCCCCGTGCCTTGGGGCGGGGGGGACACGGGGGAGGGCCCCTTTTTTGTTGGGTTTGGGTGGAAAAGGGGGGGTTTTCCCGCTTGGGGCCCCAAGGCAGGGAGGGTTTGTTTGGTTTAAATTTAAAAAGGGGGGGGAGGTTTGTTTCCCCTTTTTTTCCTGTTTTGGGGGGCAAGGGGGCCTTGCCCTATTTAAAAAAAAATTTTTAACGGGGGGAAAAGGAGAAAAAGGTTTTTTGGGGCCCGCCAAAACCCAAATACTTTTTTTTTTTTTTAAAGATTTTTGTTTTGCGGGGGTTTTGGGGGGGGGGGCGGGGGGCCCCCTTTTTTCCCGGTTGCCAAAGTCGGTTTTTTGGGGCTTACAAATGAAACAGAACTTTAGGGCGGGGAAGGGACAGAGCTTGGAAAGTTTCAACCGGGGTAGGCCGAAAAATGGGGGGGGTTCAGTCAAAAGTTTACGGGGGGTTTACCCCGGTTTTAGGGCCCCAATTGGGGGTTGCCCCTTTTGGGGGAAAAGATTTTTTCTCGTTGTCCCCCCCGGGGGGGGAGAAAAAAACATAAGGCGTCGTGTTTTGGGGGGCTTGAGTCGGGGGTTTGCTGGATGAAACGGAAAAGCTTTCCCGGGGGATTCGGGCCCTTTACCTGAACCCCGGGCCCTTGGTTTTGGGGCAGGCCGCTTCCTAAAACCTCCTTTCCTCTTTTTGGGCCTCCCTAAACCGGGGCCCCCCCCCCCCAAAAATTTTTTCGTCTTCTTTTTGGGGGCCCTCTCCCTTTTCCCCCCCGGGGGGCCCTGGTCCCCCCCCCCCCCCCCCCCTTCTCCCCCCCCCCCTTTCTCCCCTCTCTCTCCTCCTCCTCCCCTTGCTTCCTCTCTCTTCTCTTTTTTTCTCTTCCCCTTCTCTCTCTCTCTCTAATCCTCATTTCCTCTCTCCCTTTTCCCCCTTTCCCTTCTTCTCCCCCCAATTTCTTTTAAAATTAAAGGTTAAAATTTTTTAAATTTTTCCCCAAAAAAAAAAAAAAACAATTTTATTATTTTTTTTCCCCCCACTTTTTCTCCCCTTAAAACTATTAATTTTTTTTCCCTTTCTTTTTTTAACCCCCCCCTTTTAAAATTTTTTTTTTTTTTTTTTTTTTTTTTTTCTTTTTTTTTTTTTTTCTTTTTTTTTCCCCCCCCCGGTTTTTTTTTTAAAAAAAAGAAAAAAAACCAAAAAATTTTTTAAAAAAAAAAAAAAAAAAAAAAAAATAAAAACAAAAAAATTTTTTTTTTCTCTCCCCCCTTTACAGCACTTTTTTCCCCTTTTTTTTTTTCCTCCCTTTTTCCCCCCCCCCCTTCCCCCCCCCCCCCCCCTTTTTTCCCCAAATTCATGTTTAAGGGAAAAAAAAAAAAGGCGCGGCGGCCCCCCCATGGCACATAAAAAAATTTTTTTATTTTTTGATTATTTTTTTCAAGTTTTTTTTTTGTGGTTTTTCCAAAGGGGAATTTTTGGTGTTACAAAATTGGGGTCGGGGTCCAAATTATAACGTTTTTCTTCCCCCCGGATTTAAGATAAAAAAAAAAGGAAAAAAAAAAACAAAAATATAAAAAAAAAGGGGGGGGGTGGTGGTGGTTGGGGACGTGATGGTGGTGGTGGTTACTGGAGTGGCTTTTTCTACCCCCTTTTTTTGTATTCTCTCCTTTCTTTTCCTTTTTCCTCTTTTTTTCCTTTTTACACTACTTTACAGTCTTTTTTATTTTTTCCTTTTTTGCTTCCCATTAATGCTTTCTTATTTCTCCTTTTCCTTTTTTTTTTTTCCCTTTTTTGCTATATCCCTTTTTTTCTCTTTTGTTCTCTTTTCTTTTCTTCTTTCCTTTATTTTTTTCTGTCCCTTTTTTTCCTCCTCCTCTTACTTTAATATATTTATATTTTCCTACTTTTATACTTTCAAATAAAACAATAATTTTTTTTTCAATCTGCATCGCGTTCCTGTAACCTCTCTTAATGAACCACACACAACCGTAACAAACCTAATGAACCTAAAAAACCGGAATTAGACAGTGATGTCTACAAACATATGTGAACCGTAAGAAAAATTCCATTTGGCAATTTTAATAGTAAAACATATATTGTCCTAATGAACCGAAACATTTTGAAATACACATGGGGAATGAATGGAAATGGGTCGTAAGAACAGCGTCGACCTGTCATTTAACTCTGCCCACCGCATTCAAACAGGCGTTAATTACACCGTTTGATCCGTAGCGGGGCCGTCGCACATCCATCAGCCCTGGGCGTTTTTAATTAACCAACTCGGATTGATTTACTAAAAATTTTCCCCCCCCTCGTATGGAAAACCTTTTTTCTTCTCTAAGTAATTATTTTTTGTCACTCGCATTTTCTATCATAAATTAGCAGACGATATATTTTAAAAGGGATATTCTGTCAGTAATTTAGCAGACGATATACTTTTTAAGGTTTATTCATCAGTAAGTTTAGCAGACATATCTTTAAGGTTTATTTTTATCATAAGTTTTGCAACGATAACTTTAAGTTTATTCTATCATAAAATTTAGCAGACAATCTTTAAGGTTTTTTCTATCATAATTTTTTGCAAGATATCTTTAAAGGGTTTTTTCTATCGTAAATTTAGCAGACGATATACTTTAAGGTTTATTCTATCAGTAAGTTTTGCAACGATTACTTTTTGGTTTTATTCTATCATAAGTTTTGCAGAATATACTTTTTAAAGGTTTATTCTATCAGTAAGTTTACAACGATATACTTTAAGGTTTTTTCTTTAGTAAATTTTTGCGACGATATACTTTAAAATTCATTTTATCAGTAAGTTTAGCAGACGATATACTTTAAGGTTCATTCTACATAAGTTTAGCGACGATTTTTTAAGGTTCTTCTATCAGTGAGTTTTAGCAGACGATAACTTTTAAAGGTTTTTCTATCAGTATTTTGCAACGATATACTTTAAAGGTTTTTTCTATCTAAATTTAGCAGACTATAGTTTAATTTCAACTTTTTCCCTTTCTGATACAATCCAGAAAAAAGAGACAAAAAAGATGTGGTAAAAAAAAATTTGTTTCTGCGAGTCTTTAATATTAAGGGCCCCTCCACCTAGGGGGCATGCGGGTGGCGGGGGAGGCTGGGGGGTTAAAATTTTGACTTTTCAAAAACCGCCAGGCTGGTGCTGGGCCGCTCCAACCCTCCCCGTATTTGCACCTCCCTCACATTTACGTGTCTGCTTGACCTAGCTCCAGTGAAAAACGGACATATCGCCCGCGCTCCGTGAAAAAAAAGCTTCCCTACTACCCCCACTACTACACTACTACTACTACCACCCCCCACCACCCCAACACTTAAAACTACTAACTAACACCCCCACAAACTACTACACTACCTAACTACTCTATTACTTTACTACTACTCTACTACTACTACCCACTAACTTCTACACTACTAACTAACTAATACTACTACTTCCACTACTACTACACTAAACAACCCCCACCACTACACTCTATTACACTAAAATAAACTAATACTCCCCCTATACTACTACCCTACTACTACTACTACTTTATATACTTCCATACTATACTACTACTACCACCACTACTACTACCACACCCTACTGCTACTACTACCACTATACTCTACTCTACTACCCTACCCTACTACTACTACCCTACTACTACTACACTACTACTACCACTACCAACCACTACCACTAATACTACTACCACTACTACTACTATACTATACCACTACTACTACTACTACTATATACTACCCCCTACTACTACACTACTACCCCCTCACGAGGGGGGGACGTTTTTGCGCTGAGCTCCGTGAAATACTTCTCGCTCAAAAAATTTATTAAATCTCCTTTACAACCTCTCCCAAACCAAAAAATCAGTTATTTTTTGCTTGCTTAATAGGAAGGGAATGATAACAGTAATAAACATTAATAAATAAAAATGATAAAGATGATAATAATAGTAGTATTATAATCATATTCTAAAACCGTAGATAAAAGTAAAATCGCCACCTGGTAATGTCGCCCCCGGCGCCAAATATTACAATTATAGGATCATACTGATTTTTTATGGCCACTGAAGATGATCACAGTATTTTTTATATGACTGTATAATCTACCCGTTTTTCAGCGTTGTTTATGCTTTGTATCTGCAAAAAATAAAAAGGTTCAAATTCGCTAGCTTTTTTTTTTCGAGCGACGACAAAACGGTACGACCTCATAAAAAACACTAAGGCGACTCCTTTTTGGGAGCCACTTTGTAGATTTTTTTTTCATTTGTTTATTTATAGCCCCTAAATGACCAATGAAGACACAAAAAAGACGACTCTCTAGATAGCCCCCCCCTAATTGTCCTAAACATGGTTTTAGAAATGTAAATATTAACGCCACCACACGTCGTAAACGAAAAAAAAAAATTTCCTGGCGACTTAAATTTTTATCACGGTAGGGAAAGAGGATTAAAAGGGGGTGGCGTGGAGTGGTGGGGGGTGGAGGATCAATTTTAGAATGGCCCCCGATAAAAATTCGCGTTTTCTCGTCATTTTCTATGGGGCTGACTGGGGCGTCCACGCGAGGGGTGCGGTGAGGCTATAGGGGGACAAAAGGGGTGGTTTTTTCAACAGTCCCCCGCCTCACGCCCCCGCATGACCCCCAGTTGGGCGGGCCCTGACCAAAAGCGCAGGGACACTGCAAAACGGGGTCGCAGCTCTACTATTCGAGCCACCCTCATGAGTTTTATTATTTTTTATAAAACCCCTAAATATCCAAACGAAGTATAAAATGTCATTGAGGAGGGAAAGGGAAAAGGGGATGAGGGGGAGGATTGGGGGGTTAGCCCAAGAAAACCGAGAGGGGGAGGGTTTGGCCAGTGCGTAAAGAGGAGGGGGGGGGGGGGGGCCCTGCGGCCATGCCCCCCCCCCCTCTTTAGCAAAGAATAAATAAAAATAATAAAACTATATTATTAAAAAAAAATATATATATAATCTTATTTATTTTAAATATAATACGTATAAATAGTATAATAAAATCAAATATATATATATATAATATATATATATGTTATATTAATATATATATATATATATAATATATATATGTATATAATAATATACATATATTAATATATATTATAAATATAATAATATACATAATTAATATATTATTTTAATATTATATATATATGTATATGTTATATATTAATATATTTAATTAAACCCCCCCCTTTTTTAATTTTTTGGGTACGCCCTGGTTATGGCATCAAAAAAGTCACTCACTAGAACCCCCCCCAGCTTTTCCCTTCATCATATCGTGGTTTTCCCCCTATACCGTAAAAAAAACCCATGAAAAAACATAAATAACCTCACTCTCCCACACACGATAAGAAAAAAAAATATCACCAGGAAAAAAATGATAACACACAGGTGGGGGCTACTCACGGGAACAAGCGCCCCAGTGGGGCCTCCTCACCTTGCTTCGGGCTGTTTTTGCCTTCACCCGGGCCTGCCCGAAGCTTGCAGGCAGCCAGGGTACCTTATCACACCACAACACAAACAGTAACACTATAGCTGGATACGCGAACTCTTTAAATGCGTTACACAACAAAACAAATAGAGGTAAACGACAGAACACTCGTCCCGGGCACAGGTGCCGCCGCCGCCACCACCGCCAAGACCGCTCCTGCCTCCCGCTGAAGTTCACGAAGCAAGTACCAAACAACTCGCAAAGCCTCGACCCTTTAGTTTCATTTCCCGGTTTTCTCCTTGATTCTTGTATACTGTGACTTGCTTAACTGGTGTCTATCGTGAGCTTTAAGGTTATATTTGATGACAGTAAACGTGCCAGATATATGTATCTGGTAGGAGGAGGGAGGCAGTAGCGGAGTGGTTAGCGTCTCCGACTGGCGTTCTCGGTGACCCGAGTTCCATCCCCGAAGAAAACCAAAACCTTTCTGCACCGTCGAGTGGCCTAAGAACACCCACATGCCCTGTCCATCAACTCTACCTTCGATTGCGAGTGCATCGGAGGACACAGGGGGGCGGCATGAGCCTCTAATTACAGGCGTCACTATAAAAATCCTGCCTGCGCCACCAAGGGCGAGGACCAACCATCACAGCCCTCAAGTGAACCTCCAGAGACTACCATCCGAGCCCTGGATCACCACTGCCTACAGGCGCTATAGGCACAAAAAAAAAAAAAAAAAAAAAAAAAAAAAAAAAAAAACTTTATTGTTGAAAAAATTACTATCACAATTACTTAACTAATTAACTGCTTCAATTGTTTCGCAGTGTTTCTGAGAGAGAGAGAGAGAGAGAGAGAGAGAGAGAGAGAGAGAGAGAGAGAGAGAGAGAGAGAGAGAGAGAGAGAGAGAGAGAGAGAGAGAGAGAGAGAGAGAGAGAGAGAGAGAGAGGAGAGCAGGAGAGAGAAAATCATGTTCAATTTGTTAATGTTCTCTTATTTTGGAGATAGAAAAAATAGGATTAAATCAAACTCCCGAGTCGGGAGTTTGATTTAATGTTTGTGTTTGTGTGTTTTGTGTGTGTGCAGTGGCGTAGCTACGGGGGGGGGGGGGGGGTGGGGCATGTGCCCCCAATGAAAATTAAGTGCCCCCTACTGGCCACAGTGGCCAGGGGTATCAGAATGCCCATGCGCTCCTTTTGCCTAGTGCCCCCCCCCTACTCAGCTGTGCCCCCCCAGGTGCCCCCCTATTGATAGATACCTGGCTACGTCACTGACACACACACATACACACACACACACACGCGCGCACACACACACCTTACTCCGTAGGAGTAACAAGGGTACTCCGTAGTGTAGGGGAAGCACGCAGGTTTACAACCGAGAAGGCCCGGGTTCGATCCCCGGGCGGAGCGAAAACATATGGACTGTTTCCTTAAAACCCGAGTCCCTGTCCACCCAGCAGTGAATGGGTACCGGGTGTTAGCCGGGGTTTGTGACCTGCTCTCCGGGGTGGTGGTTTCGGCCAACACTAAGCAGTAAGCACTAAGGATGAATGATAAAAATGTTGATATGGAGACGATGGAGATATGGCCATACGAGCGTCCCTCTGGCCCTGTAAAATACAATTAGATGAACAACTAGATGAATACACACCACGTGCGCGCACAGATATACACACAAACACACATACACACACACGCACGCACATGCACACACGCACGCACACGCACACGCACACGCACACACACACACACACTGGCTTCAGGTTATCCAAAATTTAGTAGGAGTGCGAAGATGCAACTCTCAGACATGATGAGTGGCGACAAAACTTTATATTGCTGACAAAACTTCTTTGCTCCACTCTCTCTCTCTCGTCTCTCTACTCTCCCACACCGTCTCTCTCAATCTCTCTCTCTCTCTCTCTCTCTCTCTCTCTCTCTCTCTCTCTCTCTCTCTCTCTCTCTCTCTCTCTCTCTCTGGGTCCAATGCAAGGGGAGAGGGTGAAGCAAAACAAAAAATAAAATAAAGAAAAAAACTACGAAACGAATGTAAAGCGGTAAAAAAAATTCTTCATAAATGTGTATTTCAGGAGAGAGAGAGAGAGAGAGAGAGAGAGAGAGAGAGAAGAGAGAGAAGAGAGAGAGAGAGAGAGAGAGAGAGAGAGAGGAGAGAGAGAGAGAGAGAGAGAGAGAGAGAGAGAGAGAGAGAGAGAGAGAGAAAAAATTGAGCATATTATGAGACATAGGGCTTAGTTAGGTAAACTTTTCATTAAGCGGCGTTCATTAGTGTGAGACAAAGCAGCCCACTCGTCTTTACCGGCTGATTAAGATAATGAAGACGAGAGAGAGAGAGAGAGAGAGAGAGAGAGAGAGAGAGAGAGAGAGAGAGAGAGAGAGAGAGAGAGAGAGAGAGAGAGAGAGAGAGAGAGAGAGAGAGAGAGAGAGAGAGAGAGAGAGAGAGAGAGAGAGAGAGAGAGAGAGAGAGAGAGAGAGAGAGAGAGTAAAAATTACCCAAAAAATACACTTAATTTTATACAATGACATCATACAACTGATAGAAAATTAAAGGAAAAGTAAATAAATAATTATCGCTTCTTTAGTAAATAATGAAAACAAAAACATAAAAGAATATAAAGTAAAAGGGAATATAAGAAAGTTCGTATTTCTTCCACCACTGGCAAATAATAATTATTATAATAGTAATAATAATAATAATAATAATAATAATAATAATAATAATAATAATAATAACAATAACAACAATAATAATAATAGTAAAGTACTCATATATCTAAAATAAAAATAAAAATAAAAATTAATATCCCAGCGTGTTTGCCAGATAAAAGTTAGTTTATTACCCCATATTTTTTGTTTTGGTAATTTTACTGTTGATTCAATTTACGCGTAAAATGAAATGTGCTTTTGATATGATTTGTGTTTATGCCTTCTACAAATATACAGGTACTGATAATAAAAAAATTGTATTTTCCATGTGATATATAATGTTATAATTGATACTATTGATTATATTTCTGTCATCTTCATTATTTTATTTTTTGCGTGTGTGCTTGTATATTAAATTTACATTTAACATGTTTTGCTTTATTTTCATTGATATTGCAAAAGTGAAGTTATCCTAATTTGTTCATCTCCATTTACCATTCTTTGGTGTTATTTCTACTCATAATTATAAAAACAATAATAATAAAAATAAAAACGATAATAATAATAGCATTGTTACCATTACCATTATATTTCTCCACAAATATACTCATAGCAGAATGGACACAAAACAAAGAGTACTGGTTCCTCTGTAGCCATTAGTTTTCCACACACATAATTCATATAATAAATATGAATACAGGAGAGAGAGAGAGAGAGAGAGAGAGAGAGAGAGAGAGAGAGAGAGAGAGAGAGAGAGAGAGAGAGAGAGAGAGAGAGAGAGAGAGGAGAGAGAGAGAGAGAGAGAGAGAGAGAGAGAGAGAGAGAGAGAGAGAGAGAGAGAGAGAGAGAGAGAGAGAGAGAGAGAGAGAGAGGGCACCAACCTAATATTATTTTTATCTTCCCTTCATTTCCCATTTCCTCCTCCTGGTGTTATGCATGTTCTTGTTAGTATTGATTTAATGTTATTGCTGTGTCTTGTTGACACGCACACGCACACGCACACGCACACACACACACACACACACACACACACACACCCAGAAGCGCGGTCTTCTTAAAACCCGAGCCCCTGTCCACCCAGCAGTGAATGGGTACCGGGTGTTAGCCAGGGGTTTGTGACCCCCCTCCCGGGGTGGTGGTTTCGGCCAACGCACTAAGGATGAATGAGAAAAATAAATGTTGATATGGAGACGGGGCCATACGAGCGTTGCTCTGGCCCTGTAAAATACAACTAGATGAATACACACAAACAAACACACACACATACACACATACTCGCTGCTACAACTCATGTTTGATTAATGGCTTTGTAAATACACGAAGAGCGCTTCAACAAGCAAATCAAGAACCCACAATTCACCACAAGTCTATGAGAGGGAAATGAGGGGAAGGTGAGAGGGGGAAGGAGTGTGAGAGGTCTATGGTGTGAGAGGGGCGTTGGGAAAGGATAAAGGTTGTTGCTTGAAGGATGGTGGAAAGGAGGAAAAGGAGGAGGTGGAAGGAGTGTTAGAAGGAGAGTAAACGATACTCTTCAACCCTTCTGCTTTTTATCTCAAAACTATAATGTTCCTAGTTCAACAGTACCTTCCATGCCACGCCCATACCCAATCCCTTCCTTCCCCCTCCTCCCTACCCCTCCAACCCTTCCTTAACCCCGATCACACCTCCCTGCATCTGCCCCATTCACCCATTATCACCCCTTCTATGTATACCCTTCCTACCCTACTACTATAATACTGTAGTATACCCTTCCCACCCTTGCCATCATAACCATGAATCATTCTGAACCATTTTGACAACCCTAACGATCCTTTGAGAGAGAGAGAGAGAGAGAGAGAGAGAGAGAGAGAGAGAGAGAGAGAGAGAGAGAGAGAGAGAGAGAGAGAGAGAGAGAGAGAGAGAGAGAGAGAGAGAGAGAGAGAGAAATACATAATATAATGACTCACAAAATCCAAATCTTTAACCATCATTTTGCACCTTGCTTCTTTTCCTCCACTCATTCACTATCATCTTTTTCCTCCTCTTCTTATTCTCTTCCGATGCCGTGTGAATTTTAGCCCATCTATATATTTTTCACCTTCCTCCTTACCCTCCGCCTTCCCGTTCTTCATCTCAGGGTTCAGGGCAGCAGAAAATAGAGCGTCGTCCCCTAAATAGAAGATGAAGGGTATTGAATAAACTTTTTCCTTTCATCATTCTTTCTTCTGCACTTATCCCTTAAAGCTTGGTACGTTTAGGTCATAAGGTATATCAGTGTCATAGGTTTCTTGTATGTGATTCTATTTATTATCATTATCATTATTAGTAGTCATGTTAGTATTATCATTATCTAGATTTATTGAGATTTAAATAGCAGGTTTCGGTATTATATTTAGTTTCATGAATGAGTAGCTACTATGAAAAATAATAACAAAAACAATGAGACGAGAGCGAAGGACTATAGAGACACCTTGAACAGTTACCTTTATTGACCTTTACTGCCAAAATAATAGAAAAATATAATCAAAATAAACGTGTGAAATAACCAATTGTGTTCTTTGATATTTTTTATCTTTATGTTTGGTCTCGTTTTCGTCCTTCCTATGAGCGAGACGTTTTATTTGAGACTATTACACGTTTTTTTTGGCTCTCTCAGTTTGGAATGTTTTTATTGTGAGGGGGGGAGGGGCTTTGTCGTCCCTCTCCCCTTTAAACTGTTTCCTCCTCCTCCTCCTCCTCCTCCTCCTCCTCCTCCTCCTCCTCCTCCTCCTCCTCCTCCTCCTTCCTCCCTCCTCCTCCTCTCCCCCCCTCTCTCCATCCCTCCTCCCTGTTCCTGGCTGCTAAGCGTAGGAGTAAACAGTCCAGGTAATGACGGCAAAACACCTGTAAATTTACGGGTGATAACCAAATTAGCACCAAGCAAATTACGGTAATGAAGCCAGTTTTGCCGCGGCGGTATTTAGACAAACGACCTTTTTTACGGAAGAGAGAAATGGCAAGTGAAATTCAGTATCGAAATTTTCCGGGTTAGCATAATATCACTCCTACGCAATTACAACAAGGAAAAAATAAATATATCTATACGGTAAAGGGGGTTTTGAGTATTGTTATTGAAGCTAAATTTCACACTAAAGTCTTGGTAGATATTTGTATAAAACGAAGTAATACAAGTAGATAAAAGGGCATTAGTTTATTGTATATCTCGTACGAGGGTCAGAGTGATAACCAGAAACGTGGCAGAATGAAATTAGGTTTAAGATAAAAATAGTGAGGATTAATAAGTTAGTGTAAAGTAAGATTCGTTAGTAAGAGTTCCTATAGTTATAGTTATGAGAGAAAAGAAAAAATTAACAGTAAAAATATTGAAAAGTTTGCAGCAGCTAAAAAAAAAGTCTATTACTCAATTATCATTACAAAGAGGAAATAAATTACTCGCCAACCAAACATTCGGTAAACACACAGTGGACGAGGATCATGAACAAAAAACTATCTAAGAACAACGTTATTGCTTTCCTGAAGCTTGTTTTATTCCCAACTCTAGACTTTTCATTCTTCGTTTCCTCTTCCCTTTCATCTCATCTATGTTGTATCTCCTCTTCTCTTTTCTCACTTCCTTATTTCTTCTCTTCTCACTGCCCCTCCTCCTCCTCCTTGTCGAAGCCACCACAATAGCAACATTAAAAAAACAGACTAGACGCCTACTTCAAACTAAATGGGTTTTGATATTGCCCCGCGAGTAATCTTATTAACATTCCCCGGATCAATTAGTGTTGGCGGTAGTTTTAGTTAGCATACGACATTCCTTTCTTTCTTTACTATAATATGGCCATGTTCCTATCCTCTTTAGGTACTATTGGTATTCTTTTGCAACTGATTTCTGCGGACCTGTCGCCAGAGGGAGGGGTGGGCGGGGAGGAGCCTTGTTCTGTGCTATCCTGATCTCTTACATGTACTTTGTTAGTTAGTAGTATGTACAGTAGTTCAGCAGATACCCTCGTTATAAACCAATGGTTATCCTGGTATCTGTTCTTCCTATGTATTCCTATGCATTCCTATGATGAAGTATTCCTCTAGCATACTTCTTCCCCCTCTCCTTCTCCTCCTCAAAGAAAGGCGAAGAATTTACTATGTAGATGTTTATGGATGTACTTCTAACTTTTTAATGAAGTAAGCTAGGTAAATAGAACAACAACACGGAAACAAAAGTTTGAAGGTATTTGCGTTGTTATTGTTGTCTTTGAAGCTTAACATTCTTTCTCTTGACTTTGTCTTTCCTGTTTGTTTATTTTTTTTATTTTTCTTCTTCTCAGTATTTTTACTTTCCTCGTTTTTCTTGTCTTAAACTCTCTCTCTCTCCTTCTCCTCTCTCCTCCTCTCTCTCCCTCTCTCTTCTCTCTCCCTCTCCTCCTCTCTCCTCCTCTCTCCTCTCTCCCCTCTCTCCCTCCTCTCTCTCTCTCTCTCTCTCTCTAATTGTCGCAGAACCACTTCAACGCGTTACATTCGTTCAACTCTTCCATTAGCGTTAAATTTCGTCCTTGCTTTTACCATTTCCACATTCTTAGCGGATTCCACAAATTAGTGCTATTTGTCTCGGGCCGCGCCTTGGCCTGCATGGCTGAGTGGTAATTACCGGCGTGTGTCTGACGAGCGCTGAGCATTGTGAGAAATTGTTGAGGAGTTGAATGTGTTTTATAATTCTTCTATTTTTTACTTCGTGCTTTGTCTTTATACTGAGGTGTGCGTGCGTGCGTGCGTGCGTGCGTGCGTGCGTGCGTGTGTGTGTGTGTGTGTGTGTGTGTGTGTGTGTGTGTGTGTGTGTGTGTGTGTGTGTGTGTGTGTGTGTGTGTGTGTGTGTGTGTGAAAATTAATGAACATACGTGTTTTCTAGAATTTCGGAAACAATACACTAATTTTTTTTCTATTTAGATATGTAATTATTTATTTGTGTGTTGTAAGAAAAAGTGAATCGATTAAGACTCGTATAATACATTTTTTATATTTTTAGCTTCACTTTCTCATTGAATGCTTCAGACTATCATGGTTGGATCTCTCTCTCTTCCTTTTCTCCTCTCTGTCTCTCTCTCTCTCTCTCTCTCTCTCATCTACTCTATCTCCTCTCTCTCTCTCTCTCTCTCTCTTCTCATGCAAGGGGTTCGTATCTGGTCGTACTCCACCTCTCTCTCTATCGAAATCTCTCCTCCGTCTCTCAGTACTCCGGACTCTCGATTTTCTCCTCTCTCGCTCACTCTCTCTCTTTCTTGTGGCATGCAAGGAGGTTGTTAGTGATCGTTAGTGCACATTTTTAATGAAATCGGTGAGAAGGCGATGTGCCATTATTGTGGGGAGGAAGTTGTTCCATATTAAGAAGGGAGACAGAGGACTAAAGTCAAATTATCGACCCGTAAGTCTAACATCAGTGGTGGGTAAATTATTGGAATCTATTATTTGCAAAAACATTAGAGAGCACTTAGATAAAACATAGTTTGATCAATGATTCACAACATGGATTCACCAAGGGTAGGTCATGTCTCACCAATTTATTGAGTTTTTATAGTAAAGTTTATGAGACGGCAGATAATGATAAGGAGTATGATATAATATATCTGGACTTTAGTAAGGCATTTGACAAAGTACCACACGAGCGACTCTTAAATAAGGTTAGGGCTCATGGTATAGATGGGAAGGTTCTTCATTGGATCAGAGCTTGGCTAAGTAATAGGAAACAAAGGGTTACAATTAATGGTTCCAAATCTGAATGGAGACTGGTGACAAGTGAGTTCCACAAGGGTCTGTTTTGGGCCCATTACTATTTTTGATTTACATCAACGACTTGGATAGTGGGATTAGCAGTGGGGATCAGCAAGTTTGCTGATGATACTAAGTTAGGTAGGATTATTGGATCACAGTCTGACGTAAACATATTGCAGGGAGACTTAGATAAACTTAACGAGTGAGCAGTCGATGGCAGATGGAATTTAATATTGATAAGTGCAGCGTTATGAATGTGGTAGAAAAAACCCTGGTAATAGATTGCACCATAAGCAATGTATCGCTGAAAAGATCAGAAGGTGAAAAAGATCTTGGAGTGAGGGTGAGCCCAGACCTCCGACCTAGGAAACAATGTATTGAGGCCAGAAATAGAGCTAATAGAGTATTAGGATTCATTACCAGAAGTGTTAAAAGTAGAAGTGCGGAAGTTATTCTAAAGCTTTATCTGCTCTAGTCAGGCCTCACCTAGACCATGCAGTTCAGTTTTGGTCTCCATATTACAGGATGGATATAGTGTTTGTTAGAAAAAGTGCAGAGAAGGATGACCAAAATGATACAAGGGATGCGTAACTTTAGTTATGAGAGGAGATTGAAGTTATTAAAATTACACTCACTCGTGAGACGCAGAGTAAGGGGCGATCTGATATAAGTTTTTTAAGTGGATAAAGGGATTTAATAAGGAGAGGTAGGAAAAGTTCTTAGGGCTTTTAACCAGGGTAGAACAAGAAGTAACGGATACAAGCTGGAAAAGCGTAGTTTTTAGAAAGGAAATAGGGAAAAACGGGTTCACAAATAGGGTGGTGAAGGAATGGAATGGCTCAGTAGACATGTAGTTAGTGCTGAGTCATTGGGAGCTTTAAAGGGAGCTGGATAGGTTCATGGATGGGATGAAGGTGGATGTAGGTAGTGTTAGGTGACAGGAACTACCACTGTAGGCCCGGGGCCCTCTTGTAGCTTCCTTATGTTCTTCTTCTCTCTCTCTCTCTCTCTCTCTCTCCTCTCTCTCTCTCTCTCTCTCTCTCTCTCTTTTCTCTCTCTCTCTCTCTCTCCTCTCTCTCTCCTCTCTCTCTCTCCTCTCCTCTCTCTCTCTCTCTTCCTTTTTTAACCTTCTGTAATACACTCGAGTTCTTTGTTCTTTCTTTTAACCCTCGGTCTGTTTTGATTAAATTCTCATCTATTAACAACTTTTCATTTCCTCTCATCTTTTCTGCACCGTCACTCCCTCACTCTCTTTCTCCTCTTCCATCTTTATTCTTTTTCTTCTGTTTTTATTTATTTCTTCCCCTTGATTTTTCCTAAGTCTCTATTGGTCTTCCTTTCTCTCACACAAACAAACAAACAAACAGACACACAACCCTTGAATCCCATACATCAAATTGACATTTAATACAATAATTCCGCGTGTCACACTTAATTTTCGAAACCCTTGAAGTTTGATGCAATTGGAGTGTTTGTAAATCATGCAATACCGGAGACGGAAATATTATTAATTGAATCGTTATACAAGTGCAGTTATATTTTTTTTCTTTCCCTATTCAAGGTTCCAAGGACTGTGTTAAATTGTGAAACGCAGGTGTAATTATTTTATTATTATGATTATTATTATCATTATTATTATTATTATTATTGTTAATATCACAATTATCATCATCATCACCATCACTTTTATCATTACTATCATTATCACAACTATTAGCATCACCACTACTACTACTGTTATTGTTGTTATTTTCAATGTGTTTCTATAATACCATTCTATATATTTTCTGTTATTTTCTTCTGTAATCAAGTCGCATATATAAGTGAATATCTTTTCTTTTCAACAATTTTCTTTCACATGATGTCATAACATACACGTGTGCGACGATTTTAAGGGTCAAAAATCATTATTGTATAAGTATTTTTCCTCATTTCTCTCTCACTAGCAAATTACCAGTATCTCTCTCTCTCTCTCTCTCTCTCTCTCTCCTCTCTCTCTCTCCATCTCCCCTCTCTCTCTCTCTCTCTCTCTCTCTCTCTCTCTCTCTCGCTCTTCTCTCTCTCTCTCTCTCTCTCTCTCTCTCTCTCTCTCTCTCTCTCTCTCTCTCTCTCTCTCTCTCTCTCTCTCTGCCTGTATCCCTGATAAATATATAATTCAATAAGCACGACCTTCACAAACACATCCGAGAAAGGCTAATGGTTGATGGGAATTTTTAGATCATATTATTAAGCAGAAAATTACTAATATTGCAAGAATCGCCAAGGTTATAACATATTAGGCCTTGACGCTGTAACACTTTGATCCACTTTTCTCTATATCATGTAATGGCTGGAGACTTTTCTTTCCTTCGTATTTTCCATTTTTTCCTGCTTTTCTTTGTGATAAAACAATAGGACTGTTTTCACTCAGCTATACTATTTTTTTGTCACGTGGAAGGTAAAGTATGCGATGATAAGTTGTTGATTGGATTTGTAAAAGGCTTATTAGTAATTATGAATGTCAGAAAAGTGTTTATGAACGAGACAGCTGATAATTACGTAGCACAGCTTTACACTAGTC
The DNA here is from genome assembly GCA_016584305.1 of Chionoecetes opilio. NCBI lineage: Eukaryota > Metazoa > Arthropoda > Malacostraca > Decapoda > Majidae > Chionoecetes > Chionoecetes opilio. The sequence goes on along the minus strand of JACEEZ010007059.1, from coordinate 329,256 downwards.
TCTGCTGCAATGGAGAGAAAAACCCAAACAATTCAAAGTTTTAAGCTTGAAAATTCGGTGTATCAAAGGACGAAACAAACTGGGGAAAAAAACGTTCAACATGAAAAGTACACACACACACACACACGCGCGCACGCACGCACACACACACACACACACGCGCGCACGCACACACACACACACACGCACGCGCACGCGCACGCGCACGCGCACGCGCACACGCACACGCACACGCACACACCTAAAAAAAAAATCAAACTACATTGTCAGGGAATTCCCCGGCGTGAAATGTGTTGTAATATTTCAGTCACCCTGCACGCACCACCCACCCCTCCAGACTCACCCTGCCCCCCCCCTCCAGACTCACCCTGCCCCCCCCCCTCTCCCCTGCCCCCCCCCCTCTCCAGACTCACCCTCACCCCAAATAGAAATTGTAAAAACAAATATAGGTGAAAATACTGCCAACTCGATATATGATGCACCAACATTTTCATCGGCGCCTCAATCTAGTCGCCAATCCCTGAGCTCTGTTGAGGCTTGGTGACATCATGCTGAATGTTTCTATACCTCTTCTTTATATCTCTATCTCTTATCTATTCACGGTTAATTTTCCTTTATTGCTTACCATCAATGATCTAGAACAACAATAAAAACCTCTGTTATCATCATGTTTTAGCGGAAAAAATAGCTCATGAGTGATAAGTTTCGATTTTCTTCATTAGTTCGTTTATATGATCAGTGTTTCCATTACAGGCGAGGATTGTGGCCAATTTGCCTTTCATCTCTTCTTACAGTGTGGTTAAATATAATTAATTCGTCAACGGGATTTGCTACATATCACGTGTTTCCCATCAACCTTTTACCTGACGTGTTTCCGCTGCGTTTCAATGACTACCACGTGTAGAAAAAAACTATGAAGTATATCGCGTATTAAGAATTATTGTCAGCACACTATAACGTAGCACTAACAGACAACTATATTTTTTTTCCCTTGGCCAATATGTGATGTAAAAAGAAAAAAAATAAGTGTAAAAGGGGAAAAAAATATATAGGTGTATATGGTAGATGGGTAATTAACTAACTACTTAAACTTAGTAAAGAAGGTAATCGGACATGGCAACTGAGTAATTAATTGTTGAAGGAGTAAAAAATATTATAACTGAATTACCTGGTCGTTGTAAAAATCCCTCGTTCTTGTCTAAGTTTTCCGTCACTTTCTTGGGGTGATTTGCCTTCTTCCAAGCATTGTGTTCCGTCTCAACTCCCAACTGCAAGGGTGATAAACAATATCTATAGTAACATATTAATACTATAATAGATTTAGTCCTTACTTAACTCTCCGACTCGCTCTCCGACTCGCTCTCTGACTCGCTCTCTGACTCGCTCTCTGACTCGCTCTCTGACTCGCTCTCTGACTCACTCGCTCTCTCTCTCTCTCTCTCTCTCTCTCTCTCTCTCTCTCTCTCTCTCTCTCTCTCTCTCTCTCTCTCTCTCTCTCTTTGTGAATTATCAATCTTTCTCTTCCTCACTCATTTTTTCTTCTTCCTCTTTCTTCTCCTCAACAAGAATGAAGAAAAAGACTATACATTCCATCCTCAGCATCTCCCGGCCAACACGCACACGCACACACACACACACACTTAAAACTCCCTCCTCCCCTTTCAGATAATCATAAATCTTGGAACAGAAAAAAATTATAAAGCATCTCTGCAAAAATAACTGATATTAAAGAATATTAAAAAAACTAAACTTACTAAATGATACACTAATGGACAGAAAGACAGGCAGGCAAACAGACAGACATTCCCATTTCCATTAAATTCATACAAGTATTATCCGCGCCCTTGAACATTTTTTATTTTTTTTGAGTTTGAAGAGCTGGGTTTATGGAGTTCCAATATCATGCAGGCCGCTGCTGCCTTCAAACACTCCACGCCCTTTGAACCAGCGGCCAAAATGGAGCTTCAGAGTGGAGAAGTGAGAGAGAAGTTAACGCCAGGTGACAAGTGCAGAATCTCTCTCTCTCTCTCTCTCTCTCTCTCTCTCTCTCTCTCTCTCTCTCTCTCTCTCTCTCTCTCTCTCTCTCTCTCTCTCTCTCTCTCTCTCTCTCTCTCTAAGCACCTCACTTTTGTTTCTGAGTCCAGGAATATTACATACGGAGATCGCAATTTAATTCTTCTCTCACAATTGCTGCTTTTTTTTTACCCCAAGTTATTTTTCTCTCTCTCTGACGTAGTTTCTGGAAATTTAATCTTTTTACAACATGACTTTTTGAGACTAGGTTCTTCCTTTTCCCTCATGTTCTTATTTATATATTTATGTTTACTTCTTGTACTTACGTCTATTTCCTTTCGTGTGTGCGTGCTGTGCGTGCGTGCGTGCGTGCGTGCGTGCGTGCGTGCGTGCGTGCGTGCGTGCGTGCGTGCGTGCGTGCGTGCGTGCGTGCGTTTCTACAATGGCCTCCTTTATTTTCATTATATACACAAATGACCTAATTATATACAGTCCACACTGCTTATCAGAGTTAAGACGCTTTTATACACCACATTTAAAGGCAAAAAAGACAGCAAAAAAAGTCAGCCCAAAAAATTTACGAAAAAGAAATATACCTTACGAAAGAGAGAAAAATAAATAAAAAGATGCAACCACTGAGGGTTCAAAGGAGATAAAAAAAAAAATGGACTTATATTTCACCGCATGAGTTTACAATGTTTCTCAGGCGCTCACGTGCGTGTAGAATGCCTGGCTGTGGGAGATAAGAATGTAAATGGAAGTACAGGATTCAGGACGCCATAATGTAGTAATGATACGTGAAATAAGCTACTTCCTTATACCTTTAAGTATATTTTTTCTTACCCTATAACCTTAAAAAAGAAGTTATTGTCTACTACCTCAAACACTAAGTTATTAACACTATTTTCATTGTGTTCAAATGGTGAAGAAGACTATTTTCATTATCATTACTGCCTTTCCAGCTAATGTAGCTTAATGTTCCACTGTCAAACATGAATTAAATTATGTAACAAAAAAAAGAAAAAAAAAGGAGAACACAAATTCAAACACATCATATTATTTTCTAACATTCGCTAACCTAATTTACATTGGCATTAAGGCCGTATAACGAAAATGCGTTGCGCAGATTTTATTTCAGTTTAATTATATCGTCGCTTTATATTACATCAAACACGTACACGACTCTCTTACATGTGTGTGTGTGTGTGTGTGTGTGTGTGTGTGTGTGTGTGTGTGTGTGTGTGTGTGTGTGTGTGTGTGTGTGTGTGTGTGTGTGTGTGTGTGTGTGTGTGTGTGTGTGTGTGTGTGTGTGTGTGTGTGTGTGTGTGTGTGTGTGTGTGTGCGCGCGCGCGCGCGTATGTGTGTGTGTGTGCGTGCGCGCGTATGTGTGTGTGTGTGTGTGTGCGTGACGGTTTTAAAGTAATCGTCCAGACCCATTTTTTTTTTGCCTAATTATGTTGAATTCAAAACACCTAATCCACCAAAAATAATTGATTTCCAGGCCTTATTTCCGTAAAAATACGACTTTTGTAAAAAGCGCGCGCAAAAAAAAATCTTCCCTCCAATAGGACTACGAATGTTATTGATGACGTCAGAAGAGTAACGCTCCAATGTAAACATCTGTCTGACACCTGTCGGCAAATGTTATGATGAGCGATTGTACTTCGGTGTCAGACAGTGAATCTGTCGCTGTGACAGATCTAGAGTACGATGCTCAATCTGAGACCGAAATAAATGACGCTGCTCGCGTATACTATGAGGAAAACGAACATCAGATTGTGATGGGCTACGCTATGGTGTGTGGCTACGGAATGTGTGGGTGAGTGGGGGGTGATGTAGACAGTGTGACATGACAGGCAAGGAAGTGTTGTTGACTGGTTTGTGTTGCACTGCCATACAAGGCTACGCTATGGTGTGAGGCTACGGAATGTGTGGGTGAGTGGGGGGTGATGTAGACAGTGTGACATGACAGGCAAGGAAGTGTTGTTGACTGGTTTGTGTTGCACTGCCATACAAGGCTACGCTATGGTGTGGGCTACGGAATGTGTGGGTGAGTGGGGGGTGATGTAGACAGTGAGACATGACAGGCAAGGAGTGTTGTTGACTGGTTTGTGTTGCACTGCCATACAAGGCTACGCTATGGTGTGGCTACGGAATGTGTGGGTGGGTGGGGGGTGATGTAGACTGTGACGACAGGCACAGAGTGTTTGACTGGTTTTGTGTGCCTGCCATACAAGGTACGCTATGGTGGCGCTACGAATTGTGGGTGGGGGTGATGGTCCGCCGCACAAAATTCTCACCAGATTTAACGTCGTCGATCATCGAACGTGGAAATTCTCTGAAAGCAAGCGTCTTGCGCACCCATAAAGAACATGCTTATGCTTATCGCAAAAAACTATCAGAAACCAAATCTTCAAGTCTATTTTACTCTTGTGTTTACATGCTTCTGATCAGCGCGGAGAGAGGCCGCCTTCCTCTTGATGCGTCACCGACCCGTGGCGCATCGTCTGCCAGTTGCCAGCAGCGTTTTCGAAGATCGGGGAATTTACAGATTTTGATTGCGGATTATTAAAAAACGGCTGACTGGATGCAAAAAGTGACAACATATTGTTGATACACTCGATAATGGCTATACTCTAACTACATCAAATCAGGAATGATGAAATGGTCTGGACGATTACTTTAAGCTTCTCTCTCTGTAATCCAGGGAAGAAGACTAAAGCGATGCAAGCCGAGTGGCGATAATCATGTCTAGTCTGGTCTGGACGGCGTGGAGGAGGAGGAGGAATACATAGGAATACATAGGAATACATAGCAATAACAGACACCAGGAGACCTATTGGTCCATAACTAGGGTATCTGTTGTACTACATACTACTAACTATCAACTACATGTAAGAGGACAGTTGGAAAACGATACCATGTCCCTAAAGAAGATAGGAACATGGAAGTTTCGTAGTGAAGAATGATAGGATATGAAATATGCTAACTACAACTACCACTAACACTAATCGATCCGGGATCCGGGGGACTATATTATGAATTCACAGGGCAATATCAATACCCATTTACTTTACAGTCCGCGTCAAGTCTGTTTTTAAATTAAGTTAATGTGCTGGCATCGACAACATTTGCTGGTAATTTGTTCCATCGATCAACAACTCTAACATTAAAATAATTTTTACGGAGATCAGTGATGCAACGTTGACCGTTCAGTTTAAAACCGTTATTTCTTGCTGTCACTTGAGAAAAAGCTCGAATAGGTTCTCTTGATTAATGACATCAAATCCTTTTAGGATCTTAAAGGTTTCTATCAAGTTCCCACGGAGGAGGACGAGGACGAGGACGAGGACGAGGAGGAGGACGAGGACGAGGAGGAGGAGGAGGAGGAGGAGAAGGGGAGGAAGCCAGCAGACATGGCGGGTGCCACGTGGATGGCACGGGGGTGGAACTCGCAGCTCCTGCAGATTGAATACGGATTAAGACGTTGTCAGCCAGCCACACAACGTCAACAGTCCCATCATTATGATGGACAGATGCAGGGATTGACGAGAGAAAATCAGCTGTGCCCGTGAGTGACAGCCACAGGGGTGCCATCACTGCCATGGGGGTGAAGAGTAATTTTTTCATTTTTCTAATGGTAAATCTTATTTCATGTAGGAGTGGGGATGAAAAGGTGAATAATTTAGAATTGTCTAAATATTTCCCTCATTATTATCATTATACAAAATGATGTATAATCAAGACTGTGCATAATCTTGAGATTAATTTTAGTTACAAACATCCTTAATATGCAAAATATCCATCATGTGAAAAAAAAAGTTTATTTTGTGCATAAACTGTCTACTCTGTATTTCATGTGTGTATAATATTCATCTCAGGGAGGACGGGGTGCCATGATTCGGTGCCGCCCCGGGTGCCAAATACTCCAGGAACACCCCTGGCTATAGCAAGAATAGGAGGAAGACGAAACTTAGAGACAAGAGATTTGAGGAAGACAAAAACATGGGGAGAGGAGGAGGAGGAGGAGGAGGAGGATTACATAAGATTACATAGGAATAACAGACACCAGGAGACCTATTGGTCCATAACGAGGGTATCTGCTGCACTACATACTACTAACTATCAACTACTTGTAAGAAAACAGTTGGAAAAAGATACCATGTCCCTAAAGAGGATAGGAACATGGAAGTTTCATAGTGCAGAATGATAGGATATGAAAAATACTAACTACAACTACCACTACAACTAATCGATACGGGGGACTAGATATGAATTCGCACTATCAATACCCATTTACTTTACAGTGCGCGTCAAGTCTGTTTTTAAATGTAGTTATTGTGCTGGCTCCGACAACATTTGCTGGTAACTTGTTCCATCGATCAACGACTCTAACATTGAAATAATTTTTACGGAAATCGGTGATGCAACGTTGACCGTTTAGTTTTAAACCATTATTTCTTGTTGTCACTTGAGTTGAAAGCTCGAATAGGTTCTCTTGATTAATGATATCAAATCCTTTTAGGATCTTAAAGGTTTCTATCAAATCCCCACGGATTCTTCGATCCTTTAAGGAAAACATATTAAGTTTCCGCAGTCTCTCTTCATAAAATGAATTTTGCAGAGATGGAATTTGTTTGGTTGCTCTTCTTTGCACTGATTCCAATTTGGCTTGATCTTTTACGAAACAGGGCGACCAGAATTGAACGGCATATTCCAAGTGCGGCCTAACCAAGGACGTGTATAATTGTGTCATTACTTTCGGAGTTTTATGTTCAAAGTTGCGTTTAATAAAGCCCAACATCATATTTATTTACCTTTTTGCTGGCAGCTAGGCAATGCAGACTGGTTTTCAGATCATTACTGATGATGACACCTAAATCCTTTTCCTGCTGTACTTCAGTTAACGATTTATTTTGCATTTGATAGTTATATTTGAGGTTATCGTGAGGAGGAGGAGGAGGAGGAGGAGGAGGAGGAGGAGGAGGAGGAGGAGGAGGAGGAGGAGGAGCCACGCATTGAGACCTGGCGAAGGCGAGAAAGCATTAGACTTGCCTTTGACGGATCCTTGTGTTCTTTCCCCGCTGCCTTTATGCGATTTCGGCAACGTGTTTGTAATTTTGTATTGTTCCCCTTCCTGTGGCTTATGTGTTATTCACCTCGGTCTTGATCACGCGCAAGACTTGTGATCGTCAGCTTAGTCACCCTCTCTGGTCTTTAGGTAACCTCACACACCACATACACACACGTACACATACACCTCATCCCCTTTGCTTAAGAGGGATAGTATCTGCCCGCGCTTGGAAGTGAAAAATCCAAACTTAAGAGGGGTTCGCACGCGGGATGACATTATAGAGCACAGATATGTTATCCACTGACTCAGGGAACAGCCTCTGTGTGTGTGTGTGTGTGTGTGTGTGTGTGTGTGTGTGTGTGTGTGTGTGTGTGTGTGTGTGTGTGTGTGTGTGTGTGTGTGTGTGTGTGTGTGTGTGTGTGTGTGTGTGTGTGTGTGTGTGTGTGTGTGTGTGTGTGTGTGTGTGTGTGTGTGTGTGTGTGTGTGTGTGTGTGTGTGTGTGTGTGTGTGTGTGTGTGTGTGTGTGTGTGTGTGTGTGTGTGTGTGTGTGTGTGTGTGTGTGTGTGTGTGTGTGTGTGTGCTAAAATCCCTCCGCCTGTCTTTTCCCTCACAAAAATACCAACAATTCTATAACTTCCATAAATATACATACATAGTGTAGCATATTGACATCCATACCCACACTTGCTTCCTGTACACACACATGTTACCCGAAGGTCTGTGTGGATATTCATGATCGACATTTAAGTTAAGGCAGCGAAATGGAATATAGACGAAGAAAATGTTATCTGCAAATCAAGAGAATAAAAATAATAATAAAAGACGCGAATAGAGTCACCGTTGCATATCGAGGCTGAAGGCGGCTTAGGAGGGAGGGGGAAGGGAGAGGAGGGCAAGGGGAGGAGGGGCAGGGGGGGAGGAGGGGTACCAGTCATCCGTGTCAAGGTCAATGGAAAGGGGAAGGGGGGGGATGGGGGAGGGGGTGATAGGCTGGCATTGCTTCCTGACTGCTGGTGAAATGGAAGAGCATGAAGGGAAGGGAAACGCGGTACAGGTCCTGATGGCAGATAAAGGGGAGGAAAAACAAACGGAAGAGAGGGGGGAAGGGGGGCAATGTATAAGGGGTTGGTAGTCTAGAGGTCGAAATGGTAAATGAGGGGAATGAAGGACGAACGGAAGGAGGAAAAGGGGGGAACGGTTTAAGGGGGGTCGAAATGGTAAATGGGGGAATAAAAAACAAACGGAAAAGGGGGAGAAAGGGGGGAGACATGGCATAAGGAATAAATTAAGGATGGCAGGCTAAGGATAAGGATGCGGAAGGAGGGTAGGATGAGGGGCTGTCGCGGCTCCTTCCTTATCCTATAAATCGCTTCTGCTTCTAACCGATCTGCTTATCGCTAAAGGAAGGGAAGGAGGAAGGGAATGGAAGGCCGGAGGAAGGGAGAGAGGAGGGGAATACAGAACACCTGCGACGCCTGCAGCCACAGCATCACACACCCCACAGCTCGTAACTATAGAGGGAAAGTAACGACCGCTCTTCCTTCTCTGAACGAATTTGTGGTGAAAATTCAAAGCCGTGCACGTGGATCACCATCTTTCTCCCGGGCGGCGGGGTTGCCCTCGTAATGGCGCCCACAGATTACGGGGCAATCCAATTTCAAGGCCCCGGGATGCAAGAGATCGACCTCGGTGAACTCCCAGCCGAGATTAATTGCATCAAATTGTTGGATGGAACCAGCGGCCAGTGAGGTCCGCGAACGACACTAAACTGACCCACGAGGCAGCAAGACAAGGACTCGCTACTCCTGAAGGTACGACACAGGAGGCAAGAAAAGGTACGCTACCAGAGGACTCCTGCAGATATCCTGAAGGGCTGGCTACCAAAAACTCCTGAAGGCTTTTTTTTTTACATCTCGTATGACTGGCCAAGGGGAAAAAAAGTAACAAAAAGTCCGCTAGCTTCCAGTCCCCATAAAGAAGACAGTAAGAGAAAACAGTACAGGGGGATGGATCAATATAATTCGGGAGGTGTCTTGATACTTCTCTCTTGAAAAAATGTATGTCGTAAGTGGGTGGAAAAATAGAAACAGGAAGAGAAGGTATTACACAAGGAGCAAAAAAAAACCACGCTACCAAAAATTTCTGAAATATATCCTGAAGAGATACCGATAAGAGATAAGAGATATAAGAACACTACCAATAAACTCCTTTAGATACCACTGGCGACCTCACCGAAAAAAAAACCTTGAAAACAGTGACATGGTTCTTTAGACATGATAGCGTGACATGACTCTTCAGACGACCTAAAGGAGAAAAAAAAGCAAAGAAAAAAGGAAGAGGAAATATGAAAGAAGGAAGGAAGGAAGGAAAGAAGGAAGGAAGGAAGGTATCGTTGGAGGGAAGGGATCAAGTTTCGTCAGCATTATGGAGATGAAAAAAGTACTTGTGTTTTTAAAATTTAGGGTTTTTGTTACTGAAAAATTTATCCACGTTAAGAAAAAACTTTAAAAATGGTTTATTCTAATCCTAAACTTTTTGAGCTTTTTGGGGTTGGTGGGGAAAAAATAAAAGAGAGAGGAGAGGGGAGGGGGAAAAAGAGGGGAGAGGGGAAGAGAGAAGAAGAGAGAGGAGGGGAGAGGAAGAGGGGAGAGAGGGGGAAAAGAGAGAGGGGGAGAGAAAAGGAGAGGGGAGAGAGAGAGAGGGGAGAGAAGAGAGAGAAAAAAAAAAAACCGAAGATAAAAAAAAAACGAAAGGAAATAAAAAAAGAAAAATTTAGCTATAGGGGAAAAATTTGTAAAGAAAGGGAAAAGGAAAGGAAGGGGGGGACCCAGGAACCCCCAACAATCATCTCGGGAGGGGAAAAGGACCAAAAGGGAAAAATTTTTCCGGCCTCAAATTTTGGCCTTTGGGGGAAACACATTGGGGGGGGAAAAGGGGGAGATAAAAATTTGGGATCACAGAAAGGAAGTGTGTGTGTGTGTGGTGGTTGTGGTGTGGTGTGTGTGGGGTGGGGTGTGTGTTTTTTGGGTTTTGTGTGTGTGTGGTGTGTGTTTTTTGTTTTGTTTGTTTGGTGTGTGGGTGTGTGTGTGGTGTGTGTGTGGGGTGTGTGGGTGTATCTTTTTAAAAAGAGATGCAGCTAGTTAAACTCTCTCTCTTCTCTATCCCCTCTCTCTCTTCTCTCCCCCCTCTCTCTCTCTCTCTCTTTTCCCCCCTCTTCCCCTCTCTCTCTTTTCCCTCTCTCCCCTCTCTCTCTCTCTCTCCCCCAAGGCCCACTCAGGTTTCCCCCTTTTTAAGCGTCCCTTTGAAGGCCCTAAGGAGAAAAAAAATTTAATTTGTTGCCGAAAAAAGTTCAAATACCTGAAGGATTTTGGGAAAAAGTTTCTAAGGCGAAGAAAGTAAAGTGTTTGTAGTGAAAGGGATTTGGAATCTTTTATAACAGTGTCGGTCTTTTAACTTTGGCGTGAGTCCTCTTGTCCCAAAAATGTATGACCGCACTTTTAAATTTTTTTCTTAGGGTGATGATGAGGATTTTAATAAAATTGATGATAAGATGTTTGGTATTAAATGATGATGAAAGAAAAAAAAAATGAAAGGAAATGAGGTTAGGAAAACCCACGTAGGTGAGGTTGAAAAGTGAAAAAAAAAATTAAAACGAGATAATGTAAAGGTATTATTGGTGCCCGAAAAAATGAGTCTACGGGAAAAGGGGGTTTAAAAGTCGGGTACGGGAAGGGTGGATAAAAAAACTTTAGTAAATCAACGACTTAAACAAGAGTGAAGGGAAAATTAAAAGAGGAAGGGAAACGGTACCCCGAGTTTTTAACCATTCACCCCCCAATCTTTCCTTTGCTATAAAAATTTCGTTTTGGCCTTAAAATAACGAAAATTTAACAAAATTCCCAAAATTGGGCAGTGGAAAAGGATACAAAACAGGTCAACTATAAAACATTGTTTAAAATTAACTAAAAGTTGTCTAATGGTGGTCAAATTCAATGGAAATTACGTTCGGGTCCCCAAGGGGGTTTAAAATTTTTGGGGAAAAGCAAATTTTTTCTTCATTTTTTTTAATTCTGAATGCTTTTTCCTTCCTCAGGGGGCGCCCCGAAAAAATGTTTCTAAATTTTGTCTAATCTATTTTTCATTCCTTTTCCCACATTTTTTCGAAACCCACAAATCCCTCGCTTTAATTTCTTTTACAACCACTCAAGTCTACACTCAAAAATTAAACCCGGGGGGGACAAAAAAATGAGGAGGAGTTTTTTTAAAGAAGGAAAATGGATCGTTTAAAAACCCAGGTTTTGTGCTTCCTCTAAAAACAGTTTTATAAAGAGGTTTTCGACGCTCACCGAAAAAGGCTTTAAAAATTTTTGGGGTTTTTTAAAGCACAAAATTAAATAATCCTGTCTAATGAACTTCAAGAAATATGGGGAAGGGCAATGTATGGGTTTTTTTAAGGGCAAAAAACATAAATAAAAAAAAAAGAGAGGGAAGGGTTAATCGCAATTTTTGAGTTTTATGATAAATTATTTATAAACTGACCGCCTGGGTAGCATTAAAAAACACTTTGCTTTTAAACAGGAATTTAAAAATTTAAGATTTGATTCCCATTTGATAAGATAGGCGTTTTTTGGTGTTTTTTCAAAGCGTAATATGATGAAAAAAGAAAGCAAAAAAAGAAAATTAGGGCTAACCCAAAGACCCTGAAAAACCCTGTGAGTATGTGGTCTATGGCCCCCTTTGTACGGCGCAGCACAGGTGTTTTGGATTTGGGTTATTATATAAAATTGGGGGTTCAAAATTTTGCCCCTAAAAGACCACAAACTGTATACACTCCGAGAGCGTATCATATTTTACCCTTCAAAAGAATATACAATTTGTGGTTTTTTAGGAAATAAAATCCCCAAACATTTTGGGGGTTGTCCCCCACACGTTTGGGAGACCTTATTATGAGGGGGAAAAAAAAAGAAAATCTATATCTATTTATCTACCTATATCTATTTTTTATTTCTCTTTTCCCAAATCTTTTAATATATTATAATATATATAAAATTTTATATATATCAAATAATAATATCAATATAATATATCTATAATTTTTAAATTTCTTTATATAAAATTATACCCTATCTTTATATATGTTTTTAATTATCTATCTTTAAAATATATGTATATATATGTATTATAATAATTTTATATTAATATATATATATATATATAATATATTATATATTTATATAATATATATATATATTTTTATATATATTTTATAATTTGGGAAGTAGCATAAAACAATACAAAATGTTTTGATAGGTGTTTAAAACAATCTTTCCCAAGAATAAGAAAGTCAAAATGTGATGGAAGGCCGGGGTGGGAGGCGAGACCCGTCCCCCTTTCAAGATTCCAGCTTTCAGCTCAGTCTAAAACGTTTCTTAAGTGTCCTTCAACCCTTCTCAAACTTTTTTTGACTCATTTTCCGATCTGCCCTCTTGCTGCTACTTCCAGCCTCCTTTCCCCCCTTTTGTCCAGGGCTTCCTTTTTCTGCTCTTATTCCCCCCTACTGATTTCCCCCTCTTCCTCCCCCTCGGAGTCCGTGGGGGGTCCCCCATCTGGCTCGGCCCTTGGCCGACCCCCTTTTCCTCCGCCTAAATCGCCAACACGCCGCCAAATCGGGGCCCCCAAAGGGGGGGGAAGAGCCTTCGCTGGCAGAAAGGTCTCTTTTCCCAGCTCCTCCTCGCACTCGTCGTCGAGGGGACGCGTCGCTCTGGGGCCCCCCTTTCTGGGGAAGGGGTCATTTCGTCGCCTCTGACCCCTCGTCTGTGGAAGGGGCCCATTCGTCGCCTCGGACTCTCGTCGGTAAAGACTCACTCGCCCGCCTGGGAAACTGAGGCCCCCGAAGACAGGGTCGTCGCTACGACAGAAAGGGTTGATTTCTTCCTGGACTTTTCCAGACGGCGTCAACAGCTGGGACTCGTCCCTCGGACTCGAGTCACTGGGGGAAAGAAAGGGTTGTCCTCGGCCCCTCCCCCCTCGTAAAAAGGCAAAAATCCTATTTCCACGACCCCGTCACTCTCTTGTTTTTGCTCTGAACGTTTAAAGAGCCCAGTTTTTTCGCCTCGTCCGTCTCTCCCCCGGAAAGACCCTTCACCCCCCTTTCCTTTTTGTCTTGCCACCCGCTTCCTTTCTCTCGTTTTTTTTTTTTTCTCCTTGCCTCTTCCTGTTTCCCTTTCTCATCTTTCCTTCTCCTTGTTACGGTCTCTTCTCTATCTCTTTGCATGCGAAAAAAACTCTTCTTCACTGCACCTGGGCCTTCATCTTCCTCGTCTTGGGGGCCCGGTTTTTCTCTGCCCGGCCTCTCTGCCTCGCGTTTCCTTTTCTCCTCCTTTGTGGTCCCTCTCCCCCCTCGTTTTTTGCCTCTTCCTCTTGTGCTGGTACCCGGTACCCCCCGGTCTAGCGCGCCCCCCTGCCGGGGGTCGGGGGAGCGTGTCCGCGGGGGCCCCTTGTTTCCACCTTGAACCGCTCCGCCGACTCCACCACGTCGCCCAAAGGTTTTTGTCCGGGTGGGAATGAGGGCAACCCGGGACGGTAGGCTCTTTCACTTCGTGGGGAGTGGCGTGGCGGCTACGAAAAAGGATATGGGTAGTAGTCTAGGAAAGGTTTTCCATCTTCATTTCCTTTTCTTTACCTTCCTCAGGTTCGTGATTGCGGGCCCCCCGGCAATTTTAAAAGGAGGGTTTTTTTTAAAGTTTGGGAAACCCAAAGGGGGAAGGGTTTTTGGGGTTTGGGGAGGGGGGACTGCGCCCAGCCAAACACCGCTAACTCATCCCCCTTTAACTCCAATCTCTCACTATATCTTCAAAAACATGTCATCCACGAGACTACCCCTATTTTTTACCCCTTCTCTCTCCTCTCCTCTCTCTCCCCTCTCTTTTCTCTCTCTCTCTCTCTTCTCCTTTTCCCCTCTTCTCTCTCTCCCCTTCTTCTCTCTCTTCTTCTCTCTCTCTCTCATTCAAACTCAAAATAAAATTAAATTTCCCCCCAAATTCCTTTGATGTGAAAGGGAGAAGGGGGGAATCACTGCATTTTAGTAACTTTTTTTTTTGGCAGTGACTGGAAATATTGGTCCTCCATAAGGAGGCTGTATAATTTTTATGGATGGGAAGAAAGGTGGATATAGATAGAGTTAAGTAAAAAGAAACTACCACCTGTAGGTCCCCGCGGCCCCTTGGTTTGCCTTTCCCTTTTTTTCTTTTTTTCTTTGTTCTTTTTAAATTTTTTATTCCAATTTAAAAACATTACCCAATATCTTTGGGCCCTTTCTGTCGTCAAATTTTTGGGGCAAGGGAAAATTAAAAAAAACTTTAGTGATTTGGGCCCCGGGGTGTGTCGTGTATGCATGAAAAGAACGCCCCGTGTTTCAATTTAAAAAAGGGGTCGATTGGAAGTGCACTTTCTTTAAAAGGGAAATTTTTTTACATTTCTTTGTTTTATTAATTTTTACGTCGGCTGTTTAAACGAGGATAAGCTGCACTAAATATATTGTTGCCGAATGAACCCCGTTCATATTTCATCACATTTTGTCTAATGTAGCTTTGCATACCCCTGTCGAAAAAACATAAACTTTGGGCTACCCGTATTTTTTTAAAGCCCTGGGTTTTTAAAGGGAGACTTTGGTGTACATTTACATTTCTTTGATTTTTGCATTTTATAAACTGGGCCCTATTTTTTGGGATAAAAATTGTTTATTATGTTTTGGGGAAATTTTGCTTACCCCATTGGGGCTTTTCTTTCAATAAAACGTACCCCAGAGGCCGGGAAATTTTACATTTCCCCGGGTTGGATTATTTTACTCACCAGCAAGAAAATGGACCTGAACTTCAAGGAAAATTTCGTTCAATTCTTCCTCAAATTTTTTTTGAAAATGTTTTTTTTTTTTACTGAAAAATTCCCCTTAGAAGTCTAACTATTTCCCCCCATAGACCTCAGGTTGGGCCCCGGGAAAATGCACAGGGTTTCAAAAATTTAGTGGTGCCCAAACGCATTCCCCC
Source organism: Chionoecetes opilio (assembly GCA_016584305.1). Classification (NCBI taxonomy): domain Eukaryota; kingdom Metazoa; phylum Arthropoda; class Malacostraca; order Decapoda; family Majidae; genus Chionoecetes; species Chionoecetes opilio. The sequence continues at coordinate 314,124 of JACEEZ010007059.1, read as the reverse complement.
CCCCCCGGCCCCTCAGGGTTTCAGGCCCTCGAAAAATTTTGTTTTGGGCCCCCCCCCATTTAAACCTTTTGGCCCCAAATTTGGGCCCCCCCCCCCTTTTTTTTGTGCTTTGAACCCCCCACTGGAGAGAGAGGAGGAGAAAAGAAGGGGAAAAGAGAGAAAGGGGGAGAGAGAGAGAGAGAGGGGAGAGAGAGAGAGAGAGAGAGAGGGGAGAAGAGAGAGAGATTCCCTATTCGTATATTTCTGGTTTAATTTGGCGTATATTCATAATTTTTTTCCCCCACCTTTGATACCGTTCACGGCTTTAGGTCACAGAAATTTTGGGGTCATTTTCTTCTTTTCTTTGGTTTTCAAAAAATATGTTTTTGGTTAAATAATTTTAAGGGACTGGATTTAATTGCTTAATCTCTTTTTAAAATAAGGAAGGGTGCCAGCTAGAAGTAAAAACCTAAAACCATCAATCATTTTAAGAAGGTTGGGTTTCCCCCCAAACTTTTTGGAATGGTAAAAAGAATTGCCGCCCCTGAGAAACTTATTTTTTTATTAAATTTTCTGTTTAAAATTTAGAATTCCTTAGGAAGAAAAATTTTTTTCAGATCCCCGCGCGCCGAGAAAATCCGAAAAGGAACAAAACCCCCAAAACAAAACATTTCACACATATTCCCCCTTTACTGCATAGTTCCCCTTCCCCCCCAGGGCGAATATTTTATATATATATTAATATAATTATATATTTATATATATATATATATATATATATATATTATATTTTACCAAGGTTTCTCGCTCCCCTATTCTTTTTGGCGGCGCGCCCTGTGTTGTCCCCTCGAGGCGCCCCGCCCCGGAGGACCTGCTGGCGGCGAGCATCGTCACCACGTGGTGCTGTAAATAAATACTATGGGTTTAAAAAAAAGTATCGGGGGGCTTTTTGCGTGAAAAATTCTGACAAATACGGAACGAAGAAAACGAAAACCCTCCCATATCCTCAGCATTTTACCCAAATTTTTCAGTATTTTATTGGACCCCTTTTGCACCCTACTTGTTTTACCCCTAGTACGCGTGACCAGCGTCCCCGCCACACTCAGGGGTGACGGGGCTTTTTTTGCCCCCCCACAAAACTCCCCAAGCTCGTCGTCATTTCCCCAGCCCCCCTCCTCGCGGGGGGCGGGGAAAGGGGACGGGGAAAATGGAAAACGCCGTGTTTTAGCTCAGCCCCGACCCCAGGCCTGCCCCCCTCCAACACGGCAGCCCCCCCACCCCGGGGGGAGGCCTTGGGGCCCCCCCCCTCCCCCCGGGGCCCGGGGGGGGAAAGGGTGGGCCTAGGCCTGACGCGAGGGAAAGGGCTTCTCCACTGGGCCCTCGAGGCCTCACGGGGCGACTCGAAGTCCTCTTTTGAGGAAGTCCTCGAGGGAGTCCTCGAGAAAGGCGAGGGGGGAGCTCCCGGGGCCCGGGGGCGCCCCAGGCTCGGGTTGTAACCCCGGGAGTCCCGCGGGATTTCCTCCAGGCCCCCCCAAACCTCTGCCGGAAAACTGTTTCCCCCCTCCCCAAAATTATTCTTTGGTTTTTTTTTTTTTTCCAAAAAAAGAAAGTGGGGGGGGGGGGGGGGTCCCCGGGGGACAGAGGGTTTTTGCGCCTTAAGTGGCGTTTTCGGTTTAGCTGAGGTTTTTGATCCCCCCAAGGGGAACCCAAAAACCCCTGAAAAATTTTCTGCACCCCCCTGAGGGGCTGCCAGGGATCAACACTCATGAGGGGGATGAGGAGGTAATGAAAATCTTACTAGTTTTATGCTAATTTTATTTTTTTTAGTGCATGATGAAATTTTACAGCAATTCAATCATCCCGAGCGCCCTGTAAAAGGGCATGCGTTCCTAAATTTTGCCAAAAAAACAATCATAAAACCCCCGCGTCTGGGGCCGTTTAATATCTCATCGCTCTCTGGGGTGTGTCATCGCGGGGGGTGGCCGGGGGGAAGGGGATAACAGCCCACCCCATAACCCGGGTTGCCCGGGGAGGGGCAGGGGGTGGACCTCACCACCCCCCACCACGCAAAAAGCACAAAAGGCCCGCACGCAAAGCACGCCGCACGCCCCGCGCACCACGCACACCCCACACGCGCAACGCACCAAAGCACAAAGCACACACAATTGATTAAATTTTGCACTTACAAAGCTCATTCCCGACATTTTTGATGGTTTACTTCCATATATTGGGGGGAAAATCTTTTAAAAGTCGTGCCTCAAATCGGGAACGAGCAATAACAAAAATAAAAAACTTTCATAATTCCATTAGTATCGTATTGAATTTTTTCCAAAATATAAATCGTTTATACCCATGTATTTTTGGGAATCAAAATTTTAGGGGATTTATAATATATATATAAAATATTTTATATATTTTAAAATATATTATATAATATATATATTATATATATATATATATTATATATCTATATATATTATATATATAATTTTATATCTATAAATTTAAAAAAAAAAACAAAAAAAAACCCCAAAAAAAACGCATTTATGGCAAGAAACACTCCCTGCCTCACGCCACGACCCTTGTACGGGGCAGCACAGGGTGGTTTTTGGGGTGGGCCCTAGACCACTGTAAATCGTAAGGGGTTATGGTCTTTTGGCTAAACTATTAAAATTTCATATATAGTTGGGGGTACTTCAATCAATTGGGCCCAAATTTTTTGTTGGAAAGGAAAGGGGTGTATGTAGTTCAGGCCCCTTTAATTAAAAAAAACATGGGATAAGAAGTTTTCGAAATAAATACCAAAAAAGTCACGATACCCAAAAGTTTCAAAGTTAAAAATACCCATTAAACAATTATGCAGCAGTTCCCTTTTAATAATGTTTTTGGGAAAAATTTAAGTCCCAAAAAACCCTTATTCGAAATCTTATTTTTTCTTTTTCTTCAATATACCAACGGGACATGAAGTTTTTTTAAATATGAGAGATGAAAAAGTATCAAAAAATATATCCCAGTCTTTTTAGTAGATAAGGGGGAGATAAGGGAAAATAAAGGGGTTTCCCGGTATTGTTAAACATTCATATGTTACCCCCGCCTTAAATTTGTGGGCCCGGAAAAAGGAGGAAGGGGAGGAATGGAGGAAAGAGGGAAAGAGTATAAGGATGAATGGGAAGGAAAATTTAGTTTGGGGGAAAAGGGAAAAAAGAGGCCATGGGAAACCTTTTTTAAAAAAGAGGAATCAACATCCTTTGTCCCCCTTTTTCGTGCATATTTCCAAATTTTTATCAAAGAACGGGCCAAACCCGAGGGAGACCCTGTGCCTACCTGAACCCCCCCAGGGGCCCCGGCCCCTGCAGGGGGGGAAAAGCTAGCAATCCTTACAAATTAAACCCCACAAAAAACCAGCGATAAAAAAGAGACTAACATGGCAAAGGCGCCTGTTTCACTACCGAAAAAATTCCCTTCCCTGCTGCAAAGTCCTCCCCCTTACCTTTAACACCTCCAGGGCCCCCCCAAAACCCACACCCTCCCCTTTGGGAAAACCCACACACCTTTCCCCTTTGGGAAAACCTCCCCCAAGGCCCCCCAACCCCACAAAACCCTTTCCCCTTTGGGAAAACCTCCCCCAAGGGCCCCCAACAACCCCACACCCTCCCCCAAAACCTCCACAAGGGGCCCCCCCAACACCACACAAACCTTCCCCCCTTGGGAAAACCCCCCACAAGGGCCCCAAAAAACTACACACCCTCCCCCCCAACACCCCAACAAGGGCCCCCCCAAAACCAAACAAACTCCCCCAAACCCCCCACCACGTCCCTCAACACCCCAAAAACCCTTTCCCCCGGAACAAACCCCCACAAGGGGCCCCCAAAACCCAAAACACTCCCCCAAGGGCCACACACCCCCCCCAAAACCATACACACTCCCCCAACACCAACACCCTCCCTCAAAACCAACCCCACCCTCCCTCAACCCAACACCCTCCCCCAACACCACAAAACCTCCCTCAAAACCACACCACCCTCCCCAACACCACACACCCTCCCTCAACACCCCAAAAACCCCCCCCCCAAAAAACCAACACCCTCCCCCCCCAACCCCCCCCCAACCCCCCCCTCCCCAACCCACAAAAACCCTCCCCTCCCCAACACCACACACCCTCCCCCCCCCCAACAAAACCCCCAAAACCCCCCCCCCCAAAAAAACCCCACACTTCCCCCCAAAACCACACACACTCCCCCAATACCAAAAAACACTCCCTCAACACCACAAACCCTCCCCTCCCTCAACACCACACCCTCCCTCAACCCCCACCACCCTCCCCTCCCTCAACACCACACACCCTCCCTCAACAAACACACCCTCCCCCAACCCAACAAACTCCCCCCAAAAACCACCACACTCCCCCAAAACCAAACACCCCCCCAACACCCACACACCCCCCCTCAAACCACACACCCTTTCCCCTTTGGGAAAACCTCCACAAGGGGCCCCCCCACCAACCCTCCTCCCTCAACACCACACATTTCCCTTTTGGGAAAACCTCCCCAAAGGGGGCCCCAACCAACCCCCCATTAAACCCCCCCCCGGTCCCCCCAAAACCACACACCCCCTCAACACCACACCCTTCCCTTTGGGAAAACCTCCCCAAGGGCCCCCCAAAACCACACACCCCCCCCCCCAGTCCCCCCAAAACCCAAAACCTTTTCCCTCAACCCCCACACACCTTCCCTTTAAAAACCTCCACAAGGGCCCCCAAAAACCAAAACACCCTCCCTCAAAACCTCCAAAAAAGGGCCCCCAAAAACCCCAACCCTCCCCCAAACCCCAAAAAAGGGCCCCCCAACACCAAACCCAAAGGGCCCCTCCAAAACCACCCACCCTCCCCCAAAACCAACACAAGGTCCCCCCCAAAACCCCAACACCCTCCCCCCAAAACCTCCAAAAAAAGGGGGCCCCCCAACAAACCCCACAACACCCCCACCCCCCACACTCAAAATTCCCCCAAAATTTAGCCCCAACCCACGCCCTCCCTCACCCCGCAGAGCCTTAAGCGTGAGTGAACCTACCCGTCTTCCCGGCTGCCTCCCTGCCGCCTCAAACCATGCCTCTCCCTTCCCCCCCTCACGCTTTCCGGGCTGCTGGCGGGAAGATGCCCCAGAAGGGGGCCCCCTCGCTTGCTCTGTTTTCCTCTCTTCCCGCCCCCCTCCCCCTGGGCCCTTTTTGTTTGAAAAGGGGAAAATCCTCCTCCTCCTCCCTTTAGGGGAAATTGAGTTGGTGGTCAAGGGAGGGTAACAATCCCAAAAATCTCTCTCTCTCTCCTCATCTCTCCCCTTTCCCCCTTTTCCCCTCTTCTCTCCCCTTTTCCCCTCCCCCTTTCTCCCTCTCTCTCTCCTCTCTCTCTCTCCTCCCCCTCTTTCTCTCTCTCTCCTTTTCTCAAAATTTTCCTCACCTTTTGATACCGTTCACGGCTTTAGGTCACGAGCAAATTGGTGTCTATTTTCTTCTTTTCTTTGGTGCAAAGTATGTCTTATGGTTAAGTAATTCAATGCACTGGATTCAATTGCTTAATCTCTTTGTAATAGATAAGGAAGATGCCAGCATAGAAGTAAACTACCATACACCATCAATCATCTAAGAAGGTTGTTACCCTCACTACTTCGGAATGGTAAATGAATTGCCGCCTCTGAGAAACATTTATTTTAATTTTATTTACTGTATAAATTATAGAATTCCTTAGGAAGCAAATTTCTTTCAGTATCCTGCGACGCCGAGAACATCCGAAAAGGAACAACACAGATACAATACAGTTCACACATATTCACTTATACTGCATAGTCCCTTCCCCCACAGACGAATATATATATATATATATATATATATATATATATATATATATAATATATATATATATATATATATATATATATATATATACACAAGGTTTCTCGCTCCCTCTATTCTTTTTGGCGGCGCGCCCTGTGTTGTCTCTCGAGGCGCCCTGCCCTGGAGGACCTGCTGGCGGCGAGCATCGTCACCACGTGGTGCTGTACGTAAGTACTATGGGTAAAACAAGTATCGGTGCACTATATGCGTGAAACATTCTGACACTACGGAACGAAGAAAACGAAAACCCTCCCATATCATCAGCATTTGACCAAATGTTTACAGTATTCATTGGACCCCTATGCACCGATACTTGTTTTACCCATAGTACGCGTGACCAGCGTCCAGCCACACTCAGGCGTGACGGGGCTTTCTTGCCCTGCACACACTCCCCAAGCTCGTCGTCATCCTCAGCCTCCTCCTCGCGGGGGGCGGTACGGGCACGGGAAAGTGGAACACGCCGTGCTCTAGCTCAGCCTCCGACACAGGCCTGCCCTCCTCCAACACGGCAGCCCACCACCCCGGCGAGGCCTTGGGCTCCTGCGGTGCCGGGAGAAGGCTGGGCCTCAGGCGTCTGACGCGAGGCACGGGCTTCTCCACTGCCGTCGAGGCCTCAGCGGGCGACTCGAAGTCCTCTTCGAGGAAGTCCTCGAGGCAGTCCTCGAGACAGGCGAGGGTCCAGCTCTTGGGCGGCGGCGCCTCAGGCTCGGGTTGTACCTCGGGAGTCTGCGGGATTTCCTCCAGGCCGCCAGCCTCTGCCTGACACTGTTCCCCGTCCCCAACCTTATTCTTTGGTTTTTCTTTTTTTCTCAAGAAAGAAAGTGGGGGGGGGGGATCCGGTGGCAGACTGGTTAGCGCCTGTAAGTGGCGTTTTCGGTGAGCTGAGTTCGATCCCCGAAGGCAACCAAAATCCCCTGAAAATCTTTCTGCACCCACTGAGTGGCTGCAGCAGCATCAACACTCATGAGGATGATGAGGATGATAATGACATCTTACTAGTTTTATGCTAATTTTTATTATATTTTAGTGCATGATGAATATTCTACAGCAATTCAATCATCAGAGCGCCTGTAAAAGACATGCGTTCCTATTATGCCGAAATAACAATCATAACCAAAGCGTCTGTGCCGTTACTATCTCTATCGCCTCTCGTGGCTGTGTCATCGCGGCGGTGGCCGAGGCAGGCGATAACAGCCCACCGCATAACCGGCTTGCGGTGAGGTGCAGGGGGTGTGACCTTCACACACACACACACGCACACGCACACAGGCACGCACGCACGCACGCACGCACGCCGCGCAACGCACAGACACGCGCACACGCCACGCACACGCCCACAAAATTTGGGATTCACTTTTGCACTTCAAACGTCATTCAGACTTTTTGGAAGGGTTTTATTTCCCATAATTGGGTGAATACTTCAACGTCGTGCCCCCAAATCGAGGAACGAGCAATACACTACAATAAATCTTTCATATATTCCATTAGTATGTATTGATTATCGAACTATACTCGTTTATAGTTTATGTATTGGTAATCAGGAAATTTTAGGGCATTATATATATATATATATTATATATTATATATATAATATATATATATATATATATATAATATTTATAATATATATATATATATAGTATATATATATTATATATATAATATATATATATATATATAAATATATATATATAATATATATATATTTTGACATCCGGCTTCAACACCAAAACGCATTCATGCGCAAGCAAACACTCCCTGCCTCACGCCACGACCCATTGTACGGCGCAGCACAGATGTTTTGGAGTGGGCATAGACCACTGTAAATCGTAAGAGATATAGTGGTCTATGGCTAAGCTATTAAATACATATATAGTTGGGGATACTTCAATCACTTGACCAATTGTTTTGTTGGAATGGAAAGGAGTGTATGTAGTTCAGGCCATTATAATTAAAAAAAACATGTATAAGAAGTTTACGATAATGACTACAAAATGTCACGACTACCAACAGTTCAAAGTTACAATACCGATTAAGACAATTATGCAGCAGTTCCTTGTAATAATGTTGTGGAAAATTGAAGCTCCAACAAACATTATTCGAAATCTCTATTTATCTTTTTTCTTCAATATATGCAACGGGACATGAAGTTTTGAGTATGAGAGATGAGAAGTATCAAATATATCCCAGTCTTTATAGTAGATAAGGAGAGATAAGGAACATAGGCGTCCTGGTATTGTTATCATTCATATGTATACCACGCCTTATATTTGTGGCCGGAAATGGAGGAAGGAGAGGAATGGAGGATGAGGAATGAGTATAAGGATGAATGAGGAAGGAAAAATGAGTGGAGGAAAGGAAAACAAGAGGCCATGAATCCTTTTCCAGAAGAGGAATCAACATCCTTCGTCCACCCTTTCTCGTGCATATTTCCAGTTTCATCAAAGAACGAGCACCTGAGGGAGACACCTGTGCCTACCTGAACCCCGCCAGGACCCTGAGACCCCTGCAGGATGGTGGAAAAGCTAGCAATCCTTCACAAGCTTAACACACAAACACCAGCGATAACAGAGACTAAGCATGGCATGGCGCCTGTACACTACCGCAACCTTTACCCTTCCATGCTGCACCGTCCTCACCTTACCTCAACACCTCCAGGGCCCCCCAACACCACACACCCTCCCTTGGAACACCACACACCTTCCCTTGGAACACCTCCACAAGGCCCCTCAACACCACAAACCTTCCCTTGGAACACCTCCACAAGGGCCCCCAACACCACACACCCTCCCCTAACACCTCCACAAGGCCCCCCAACACCACACACCTTCCTCCCTTGGAACACCTCCACAAGGGCCCCCAACACTACACACCCTCCCCTAACACCTCCACAAGGCCCCCCAACACCAAACAAACTCCCCCAACACCACACACTGTCCTCAAACCCCCACACTCCTTCCCCTTTGGGAAAACCCCCACAAGGGCCCCCAAAACCACACACACTCCCTCAAGACCAACCACCCTCCCCCAACACCATACCCACTCCCCCAAACACCACACACCCTCCCCCAACACCACACACCCTCCCTCAAACACCACACCCCCCCTCCCCCAACACCACACACCCCTCCCTCAACACCACACACCCTCCCCAAAAACCACAAAACCCTCCCTCACACCACACACCCTCCCTTTAACACCAACACCCCCTCCCCCAACACCACACACCCCCCCCTCCCTCAACACCACACACCCTCCCCTCCCTCAACACCACACACCCCCCCCCTCCCTCAACCCACCCCAAAACCCTCCCCCAACATCACACACACTCCCCCAACACCACACACACTCCCCCAATACCACACACACTCCCTCAACACCACACACCCTCCCCTCCCTCAACACCACACCCTCCCTCAACACCACACACCCTCCCCTCCCTCAACACCACACACCCTCCCTCAACACCACACACCCTCCCCCAAACACCACACACACTCCCCCAAAAACCACACACAACTCCCCCAAAAACCACACACCCCCCCCCCAACACCACACACCCTCCCTCAAAAACCACACACCTTCCCTTGGAACACCTCCACAAGGGCCCAACACCACACATCTCCCTCAACACCACACACTTTCCCTTGGAACACCTCCACAAGGGCCCCCAACACCACATACCCTCCCCGAGTCCCCCAACACCACACACCCTCCCTCAACACCACACACCTTCCCTTGGAACACTCCACAAGGGCCCCAACCCCCACACCCCCCTCCCCCGAGTCCCCAACACCACACACTGTCCCTCAACACCACACACCTGCCCTTGGAACACCTCCACAAGGGCCCCCAACACCACACACCCTCCCTCAACACCTCCACAAGGGCCCCCAAAACCACACACCCTCCCTCAACACCCCAACAAAAAGGGGCCCCCCCAAAACCAACACAAGGGCCCCTCCAAAACCACACACCCTCCCCCAACACCAACACAAGGTCCCCCAAACACCACACACCCTCCCCCAACACCTCCAACAAAGGGCCTCCCAACACCACACAACACCCCTCACTTCCCACACTCAACATTCCCACCCAATTCAGCTCACGACGCCATCCCTCACCCCGCAGAGCCTCTAAGCGTGAGTGACCTACCTGTCTGCCTGTCTGCCTGCCTGCCTGCCTCAAGCCATGCCTCTCCTTCCCTCCCTCACGCTCCAGGGCTGCTGGCGGGAAGATGCACAGAGATGGAGCACCTCGACTCTGCTCTGTTATCCTCTCTTCCTGCCTCCTCCCTCTGGCCTTGCTTGTTTGAAGGGAAACTCCTCCTCCTCCTCCTTCAGGATACTTGAGTTGGTGGTCAAGAGGAGGGTAACAATCAAACACTCTCTCTCTCTCTTCTCTCTCTTCTCTCTCTCTCTCTCTCTCTCTCTCTCTCTCTCTCTCTCTCCTCTCTCTCTCTCTCTCTCTCTCTCTCTCTCTCTCTCTCTCTCTCTCTCTCTCTCTCTCTCTCTCTCTCTCTCTCTCTCTCTCTCTCTCTCTCTCTCTCTCTCTCTCTCTCTCTCTCTCTTTCAAGGCGAGTGAGGGTTTCAAAAAGGGTTCCAGGTACGTGATTTCATTAAGGTGTGACGGTCACCTGAGGTTTTTGTTACACGTTGAATGGGTTGCTTCTCTTCTTAAGGTTCGTTGTGTGGTGTGTGTGTGTGTGTGTGTTGTGTGTGTGTGTGTGGTGTGTGTGTGTGTGTGTGTGTGTGTGTGATATATGAGTGTGTGTATTCATCTAGTTGTATTCATCTAGTGTAGTTGTATTCATCTAGTTGTATTTTTACAGGGCCTGTAATGATACAATACACTCTGTGGGATAGCGGGTAACGAGCGTGCAGATGAACTCGCCAACAGTGCTACGTCTAAGGATGGTGTTGGGTTTCCGCTCCCTCTGTCCCTCGGCCGTCTAAAAACAAAAATGTGTGCGAAAATGGAAACGTACAATAAGAGACATATTGACAGCATGCTCGGTCAGTCTGGTTCTCTCACTACATATATGGACCTAACAAAAGGGTGTCAACCCCATTACATACAAAATGGACTAATTACTAGGCGCCAGCAGGTGTGTTATAGTAGGCTAAGGTTAGGGTATAAGTACATGTGGGAGGTAGCTGGCAGTGACAACATCAATATGAAAAAATGTAACCTGTGTAAAACAGAAGAGAAGCACACACTCCGCCATTATGTAATGGAATGTCAAGAAATTATCTTTTTTAGAGGCAGCTGTGCCAATGCCTCCTATGCTGGGCTGCTGCACTATTATATACAACCATGTAACCTTATCCAAGTCAAAAACAGTCACCCAAACTTTGCCAATGCCTCATAAAGGACTTAAAAAATAAATAAATAAATATATATGTAACATAACATAATCTTATGTATATGCATATCTAAATGTAATTAACAAATTTACTATCTAACTTCATTAATCATGGCAATCCTTCCTATGCAACCTGCATGGGGGGTGCGCCCTTTGTCTATTTTGTACCCTTAATTATATATGTATTATGTATAATGTGTACATTATTCACAATAAACGTTTTGATCTGATCTCTCTCTCTCTCTCTCTCTCTCTCTCTCTCTCTCTCTCTCTCTCTCTCTCTCTCTCTCTCTCTCTCTCTCTCTCTCTCTCTCTCTCTCTCTCTCTCTCTCTCTCTCTCTCTCAAGACTATCTGAAGTTATGACCCTCCTAGGCCCTATTCCCACCTCTCTATATAAAAAGGTAGTCAATTACTTAGGTCCTTTATCTTTACCTTGTACCTCTTATCCCAATCCCTCCGTCCTCCTCCTCATCATCATCCTTCCTCTCCTCCTATTCCTTCTCCTCCTATCTTTATCTTTATTGAATCATAATCGGTATATAAATATGTATGACTTTTAATGTAGACAAGTGACTATTCTTGAAAGTAAAAACTAGGCAGCATAGAAGATTCAAACCCAAACCGTAATGTTTCTTTGTTAGTAATTACCAGAAACATTCTTTTAGTTATACATAATGCTATCCCTCCATATAATGTTAACACGTCTATTACTGGCTCAAAAGTGTAACATAATGCTCTGTGAAGGGAGATATAACACTTGTTTAGCCCCTTTCTAAGTTTATTAAGGAAAAGGACTGGAGATGAATAGGTAGTGTACAGTCTAAGACAAAAGTTGTGTCACGGTTTTGTCCGAATATGAAATGTAACTCGTGAAACATTATGAAAACCCTAAAGCAGTTACAATGAGTTACATGCTCGTGGTTGGCAAGCCTGAATCCCTTTAGCTACTGTTCTGATAAGGGTTCAAAGCTTCATATCTGCTGCCGATGAGACAATGTCTAAAAGAAACCAAGGGTATTTCAAAGGTTCAATAGATTTACTGCGTTGAGGTTTCATATTAATCGATGAGGAATGCGAAGTATATTCGGCCCAACAAAGATCGCCAGAACGTTTCATCTTTACACCTGAGCCATTGAAGGCCACATACATCACTGGCAGGAGTATGGATAAAGCTAGTCACATGCAAGAATATAAATAACAAAAATAAAAAAATAAAGAAAAATTGTTTCAAAATTCAATAGTATATTTGGAAAATAGTAAGACCAAATTCCATTTTAATCTATGCAAAAAAAAATTGAAAAATTGCCTCAATATTCAGGAGTATATTTGGATAATAATATAAAGGAAGGAAGGACTCAGAAGCAGTGGCGTATAACCGTATATAGATCCTTAAAAAGAAAGGGGGAATACAGGGGTGAATCCAGGATTGTTATAAAGGGGCGGGGGGCTTGTGCGAAGCGAGCCTCAACAGCTGAGGGAGTTAATAATAATAGCAAAATTGCAATGTGTTTCGGAGGGCCTCAGCCGAACCCCTGAGACTGGCTCACCGAACCCATGTTCAATCACTGCTTTATAATTACCTCAGCACTTCTGCTTTTAACACTCCTGGTAATGAATCCTAAAACAATTACTCATGAGAATACGAATTATTATGACGTACGAGGTGTGGTGAGATCGAAGCACTTATGACAGTGCTACCAACCGTTCGTATGACATACGGCAGAGAGCACCGAAACGTTAGCCATTTACCAGATGTCTTAAACAAAATTCATGACACGACTTTTGTCTTAAGACTACGTTAAAAAATTATGGATAAATAAACAAATGCCTAACGTTACCTTAGAGAAAATGCTATATGGTAATAGTTCTCTCTCTCTCTCTCTCTCTCTCTCTCTCTCTCTCTCTCTCTCTCTCTCTCTCTCTCTCTCTCTCTCTCTCTCTCTCTCTCTCTCTCTCTCTCTCTCTCTCTCTCTCTCTCTCTCTCTCTCTCTCTCTCTCTCTCTCTCGTTGTTTTAATATCCGTTTTCTCTCCATTTTTTTATTCTTTCAGAGTATATACGCAATACTTTCTCCCATTTATCACATATATTGGCAGTTTTTCTATTCTGTGCCGGCCATCTATCCCTTTCCTGCCTCCCTTCACCCTTTCCTTGACCACCATCACTGCCTGCATCCCTAACCCATATCCTCCTTTTCCTTAATTCCCCCTTTTATTTATATTTCTTCACCACTTCCTCCTTCACTACTTCACCTATCCACCCTTTTCTTTTGCTCCTTTCTTCCCTTTCTTTACCGTCACGCCTCTCTTCACCCTCTGCCGCAGTGGATTACACGCCCTTGTCCGCACATCGAAAGGGCCCAAGATCCCTGTGCTTTATGGTGAAAAATTGTCGAGACCAAACAAATCGGTCGATCTTTTAAAATTCATGGAGTCATTTATATTCAAGCGCAGAGGAGGAAACGAGAGAACCCAGACCTTCAACCTCTCAGGACCATCAACCCTTGAACCTCATATCGCATCCCTTCCTTCCATCCACCCACTAACCACCTAACCCACCTAACCCACCCATGAGGTCTTCTTCACAAAGGAATTAAGGAAGTGTTTATTTCCCTCCTGCCCTCCCTCGGGTTTTCCTCAGGACTCATGACACGTTGGGAGTCTTTGGTTCACCTCACCTGTCTTTGGATTTTTGGCAGGTTATTTATTTATATACGACGCTTTGTCACAGTAAAAGAACGTAGATGAACCTTTTGATGTGTATTATTTTAACTGAGTTATATATTTTGTATTGCTTATAGTTTTGATGTCTGTACACACACGGGGGGGGGGGGGGGGGACGGAGTGTGGTATGCAGTGGGCAGTAGGATCAGTCTGAACACAATTCAGCGCCTGACATCTACCTGCGGGAGGCTGAGAGACGCAACACACGCAGGGGACGACGGAGGCTTCGAGGACAACGTGAACTGTCTTTGTAGGGGTGCGAGTTGTTCCTTCTTGCCCTCCTTTTTTCCCTTTATTCCCCTTCTTTTCTTCCCTCTCTTACCCTCTTACTCTCCTTCTTTCCCCACTCACTCCCCTTTTCCACTTAACTCTCTATCTTTTCCTCTCTCTCTTTACCCCTTTCTTTTACCCTATCTTTAAATCTCCCTCTTTCTTCGAACTTTCCTTATTTTTCCTTTCACCTTCTCACTCCGTCTTTCCCTCTCAATCTTCCTCTATCCCTCTAACTCCCCCTTTCCCCTCACTCTCCTTTCTCTCTCTCCCTCCTTCCTTCTTACTCACTCTATGTCCCCCTCCTTCCCTCTTACTTTCCCTCTACCTCATATCTCTTTTCCTCTCACTCTCACTCTTGCCAACCTTCCATTCCTACTGTCTTACTCTCGAATAAATGTATTTTTTTCCCTCTTTTTTTTCATCACTCTCACCGGAGCTTTCTCTTCACAGGCTCCCCCAAAAAACATTACAAAATACACGCTGACCATGAACACACACGCACACACGCACACACGCACACGCACACGCACACGCACACACACACACACACACACAGTGACACACAAACTACCTCATGCACCTCTGAACTACCTATTGGACAGTGCCATAACAATGCGACGCTCTGATTGGTTCACGGCATAAACGAGCCCGTGTGATGATTGGTTCTCGTCAAGGCCTGGCCGCTCGGTGATTGGTCCGCTGCAAAACGGTTCCGCGCTGCCCCAAAACAAATAAACAAACCCACCAACCATTACACACAGCAAATCGTCGGGAATGGCTCATTGTTGGGGCGAACTTAGTGTGTTTTACAGCATCATATACACGAACTCCCAGCTGCCACGACCCTCAGACTGATGTTTACTGCTGAGAGATCAACGAGGAGGAGGAGGAAGAGGAGAAGGGAATGGAGGAAAAAAGAGAAGAACGTGGAGGAAGAGGAGGAGGACATACAAAGGAATTAAGAGGAAGAAGAGACACCAACAGCCCAACTGGGCCAAACGAGGTTGCCTGTGTGACTTCTTTCTACCACTATAGTTTCTATGTGTTAGAGTTGAAAGAATAGCAAAGTTGAAGGCTCCTCCCCACCCACCTCTTCCTCCGGCCGAGGCCAGCAGGAAAAAAGGAGAAAGAAAACACCATACGGTATTGAAAAACTGCCATGAAAGTTGATAGGAAAGATTGAATGAAGGTGAAGGAAGACATGAAGGAAGAGGAAGAGGACATGGCGGAAGAGGAAGAGGAGATGGAGGAAGAGGAAGAGGAGATGGAGGAAGAGGAGGAGGACATGGAGGAAGAGGAGGAGGACATGGAGGAAGAGGAGGAGGACATGGAGGAAGAGGAGGAGGACATGGAGGAAGAGGAGAAGGACATGGAGGAAGAGGAGGAGGACATGGAGGAAGAGGAGGAGGACATGGAGGAAGAGGAGGAGGACATGGAGGAAGAGGAGGAGGACATGGATGAAGAGGAGGACATGGAAGAAGAGGAGGACATGGAGGAAGAGGAGGAGGACATGGAGGAAGAGGAGGAGGACATGGAGGAAGAGGAGGACGAAGAGGAGGAGGACATGAGGAAGAGGAGGAGGACATGAGAGGGAAGAGGAATGAAGGAACATGGAGGAAGAGGAGGAGGACATGGAGGAAGAGGAGGGGAGGAAAAGGGACATGGAGGAAGAGGAGGAGGACAGGAGGGAAGGGGGAAGAGGAGCAGGGAGGGGGAAAAGGAGGAGGACATGGAGGAAGAGGAGGAGGACATGGGGAAGAGGAGGGAGGGACATGGAGGAAGAGGAGGGAGGGCATGGAGGAAGAGGAGGTAGGACATGGAGGAAGAGGAGGACATGGAGGAAGAGGAGGAGGACATGGAGGAAGAGGGGGAGGACAGAAGAGGAGGAGTACATAGAGGAAGAGGAGGAGGACATGGAGGAAGAGGAGGAGGACATGGAGGAAGAGGAGGAGGACATGGAGGAAGAGGAGGAGGACATGGAGGAAGAGGAGGAGGACATGGAGGAAAGGAGGAGGACATGGAGAGAGGAGGAGGACATGGAGGAAGAGGAGAGGACATGGAGGAAGAGGAGGAGGACATGGGAAGAGGAGGAGGACATGAAGGAAGAGGAGGAGGACATGGAGGAAAGGAGGAGGACATGGAGGAAGAGGAGGAGGACATGGAGGAAGAGAAGGGAGGACATGGAGAGAGGAGGACATGGAGGAAGAGAGGAGGACATGGAGGAAGAGGAGGAGGACATGGAGGAAGAGGAGGAAGAATGGAGGAAGAGGAGGAGGAGGACAGAAGGAGGAGGAGGACATGGAGGAAAAGGAGGAGGACATGGAGGAAGAGGAGGACATGGAGGAAGAGGAGAAGGACATGGAGGAGAAGAGGAGGAGGACATGGAGGAGGAGGAGGAGGACATGGAGGAAGAGGAGGAGGACATGGAGGAAGAGGACATGGAGGAAGAGGAGGAGGACATGGAGGAAGAGGAGGACATGGAGGAAGAGGACATGGAGGAAGAGGAGGAGGACATGGAGGAAGAGGAGGAGGAGATGGAGGAAGAGGAGGACATGGAGGAAGAGGACATGGAGGAAGAGGAGGAGGAAATGGAGGAAGATGGAAGTAAGGAGAGATGATTCTTAGGGTTAAATGATGGACTCTATAGCTGTTGTTTTTTTACAGCGCTTTTTCTTTTTGAATTTAAGTAAACTGGCAAAAGAGGTAGTAGAAATTTGGTCAAAATAAATAAAAAGGCCGTCTCAGCTATGTCTTAGTTTCTGTGTCTGTCTAAATGTATGTCTCTCCATCTCTTCTTTTTTTCTCAAAAAAAAAATATTTCAAACAGTAAATGTAATCATCACCATAATGGTACTTTACACAAATTCACACAAAAAAACATCATTAACTGTATCCATAAAAAAAATAATAAAAAAGAACTTCAAGATGATATTTCTCAACATTCTTCCGTATTTTTTTGTCATTTTAGCTTTTATCGGAAATGTTGCAGAATTCTTGACATCTTTCTGCGTCTGGCTTTGTACCGGAGTCAAGTGGGGGGGGGGACATTTAAGCTCATGTCTGTACTCATGGGAGAGAGGGGAGGATGAAAGATTCTATGTGTGTGTGTGTGTGTGTTTGTGTGTGGTGACATGGTGTGTGTGCGGTGCGTGTGTGTGTGTGTGCGTGTGCGTGTGTGTGTGTGTGTGTGTTGAATGCTGTACCTGTGACATGACGGTTAGCGAAACACGGGGAAAAGAAAGGGTAGGAAAAGGGAAGTGGGCGTTAAAGGCGAAAATCTAGGTATACAAAAATCGGAAACTGAACCGAAACTGAAACTGGAAATAAATTAGAAATATGGGATGAGAAAGAAAGAAAAAGTTAAGATGAAATGAAGTAGTGAAGGAACAAAAATATGAGGGGGAAAGGAGCAAAAAGATGGAACAGTAAGCGTGAAAATTAATATGGAAATAGAAAAGATAAAAGGTAAATGGGGGAAAGGTATATGCCAAAATTCGCTATGACGGGGAAAGGGAAGGAAAATGTATTACTGACCCCCCATAATGTGGCCATTGCGCACATTTTGAGTGGTCGGGCAACCTCCTAGGTCCAACGGTTCTGTAGATAGTCACGGCGGATGGTAGTGCTTCGCTCAAAAAGGGCGTGGCCCAAAAAAAAGGGGTGTGGCCATTTCAGCCATTTCGCCGTCAGTGGGAAATGTGTTACCAACCAAATATTGTTTCTGGACCTTCAATTAGTGGATTCTTGAAGAGTTTAGTTCTGGACATATATTTGCATAAAACACCACCGCTACTCTAGTATACTCACATTCCCTTCTTTTTTGTTCCTTTTACTCTTTGCTCTCACTGCCAGCGCGCGCGCGCACCGCACGCACGCACGCACGCACGCACGCACGCGCGCGCACACGCACACGCACACGCACACGCACACGCACACACACACTGTGACACACACACGTAAAAATGT
This sequence comes from Chionoecetes opilio, assembly GCA_016584305.1. NCBI lineage: Eukaryota > Metazoa > Arthropoda > Malacostraca > Decapoda > Majidae > Chionoecetes > Chionoecetes opilio. Next base: position 295,932 of record JACEEZ010007059.1, on the reverse strand, counting down.
CAACGTTACACAAACACAGCAGCAACACATCAAAAACGCCCCTTCCCACCCCTCCCTCCCTCCCTCCCTCATTCACAATTCCCTCTACACAATACCTTATCCCCCTCCTTTAATGCCTTCCTCTACTTTGCCCCCCCCCCTCTTTTTACCTCGTCATTTTTCTTCTGACATAAAAAGACAATTTCGTGTTGTTCTGTTTACCTTTTACATTTTTTGGAAGTAATCATTCCCTCTTTTTTTCCCCTTCGATTGATACAAACAAATACGCCTCCCCCTAAAAAATACAAATAAAAAGGTGAAATGACAAATTTGCAAATGACAATTAACGAAGGAAAAAAATATTTAAGGTAAAGACTGAAAAACACAAGAATATGTAGGAGATGAAATAACGAAAATAAAGAGGAGGAAAATAAAACTGACTCAGATGGTAATAATAATGACAATAATAATAATAACAATGACCATTATAACAAAAAATAATAATGATAATCAAGCTACAATGACCTTTCTATAACAACTCCCATGTCTCTACCAACATGTTCCTGCCTGCCAAGCCTTTACCCCGCGTCACACACACACATACACACACACAAGAGGGGAACTCCGTAGTGTAAGGGTTAGCACGCTCGGCTCACAACAGAGAAGTCCCGGGTTCGATCCCCGGGCGGAGCGAAGACAGACGGGTGGTCTTCTTAAAACCCAAGCCCCTGTCCACCAAACAGTGAATGGGTACCGGGTGTTAGCCGGGGGTTTGTGACCCCCCTCCCGGGGTGGTGGCTTCGGCCAACACTAAGCACTAAGGATGAATGATAAAATAAATGTTGATATGGAGACGGGGCCATACGAGCGTCGCTCTGGCCCTGTAAAATACAACTGATGAATACAACTAGATGAATACACACACACACACACACACACACACACACACACGGGTGGTAGCACGCTCGGTTCACAGCGGGAGGGAGGTAGGGAAGGAGGGAGGGAGGGAGGGAGGGAAGCAGGTGGTGTGCTTTCCTGTGTGTGTGTGTGTGTGTGTGTGTGTGTGTCCACAGGGAACTCTGTAGTGTAGTGGTTAGCACGCTCGGCTTACAACCGAGAAGTCCCGGGTTCGATCCCCGAGCGGAGCGAAAGATAGATGGGTGGTCTTTCTTAAATCCCTAGCCCCTGTCCACCCAGCATTTAATGGGTACCGGGTGCCAGCCGGGGGTTTGTAACCCCCCCCCCCGGGGTGGTGGCTTCGGCCAACACTAATATGCAGCAGCGGTAGATCACTATGGCTCTGAGGCATTATCCTCTAAACAAAACAAACAAGAAAAAAACAAGAGTCCAATCCATGATAAAAAGAGAAAAAGAGTTTCAGTTAAGATATGTGTTTCACTTTCATTGGACTTAGGGTTGGTGTCTGTCTTGGTCTGTCTGTCTGTGTGTATCTTGGTCTGTCTGTCTGTGTGTATCTGTGTGTCTGTATGTCTGTGTCTGTCTGTCTTTGTATGTGTGTCTGTCTGTCTTTGTATGTGTGTCTGTCTGTCTTTGTATGTGTGTGTGTCTGTCTGTGTGTGTCTATATGTTTGTCTGTCTGTGTCAATTTTTTTTTCTCTCTCTTTTTAAGTAGTTACTGGGGAGTATCTGGTGCGGCGTCAATGACATGAATATCCCGTAAAGGCCGCATTAATTGCACATTAATTAACCCTTAATAAGCAGTGTTATAAATGGGAATTAAAGTAGAGGCCGAGTGGAGGCAATAACCGGACACCCAAAACGTTCCGGCGACAAATACACCACAATCATCACGGCAAATTTATAAACACACAACGTTTGTAGTTGAGTGTAACGATACCTATATATTCTCTCTCTCTCTCTCTCTCTCTCTCTCTCTCTCCCTCTCTCTCTCTCTCTCTCTCTCTCTCTCTCTCTCTCTCTCTCTCTCTCTCTCTCTCTCTCTCTCTCTCTCTCTCTCTCTCTCTCTCTCTCTCTCTCTCTCTCTCTCAGGTAGTGGAATAAATGAGGTGCAATACATTCATTAGGACAGTTTTTTTCTCGCACTAACAGGTTTTCTAGCACTAACAAGCACGTTCCCCACATTAAGCATTCTTATGATGAGTGTGATAATGATGGCGGTGGTGGTAGTAGTGGTGGTGGTGGTGGTGGTGAAGGGAGAAGTGGAGAGGTAAAGAATAAAGGGAAAAGCATAATACTAGGAGAAAAGATAACGAAAAAGAAAAATAAATAAGTGGCTAGAATCAGACCAATGAGGAGGAGGAGAAGGAGGAGGAAGATTACAGAGAAAAGAAGATGTGGAAGAAGAGGAGGAGAATAAAGAGGAGTGGTAAGGAGATAAGAAAAAGAGTAAATAAAAGAAATAGGACACATTAACACAAACCTTACCCATTAATCCCTTGTCTCATTAACCTTTTCTTCTTTATCTCTCTATAATCCCTTCTCACTTTTCATCCTGACTCCCTTACCAGCATCCTTCCTCCTCTCCTTCACCCCTTACTATCCCTTTCCTCCCTTCCCCTCTTTCCCATTAGACAATTTCCCCTTAATCTTCATTCTATTCCCTTTACTGCCATTTCCAGGCGGCCAATCTCTTCATCGACAAGTGTAGATATAAAATTGGTGAGCAAAAACCACCCTTAGAACAGCCCTTCATTAGGCCTATATTCCCTGATAGGCCTTAAGGGTGTTGCATCATTCTGTGTGACATTCTTTATCGGTATAATTGCTACGTAAGAAAATGGTCCTGGATAATGGGTGTTATTCGTTTCTTTACGGCTGGTTGGTTGTTCTCTCTCTCTCTCTCTCTCTCTCTCTCTCTCTCTCTCTCTCTCTCTCTCTCTCTCTCTCTCTCTAAATTCACGATGACCAATATACAACACCATTACCTTCATAGACAAAAAAAAAAACCACTCAATTCCTATTAAAAAACACCAATGAGCATAGAGCACGTAAACACTTTGACAATAATCCTTCCCAGCCAATAGCAGCACGAGAGCCACCAACACCTCAACCAATCACGGGCCGCCACGGACGTACCAATCACGGGCTGCCACGGACGTTGCAACACTACCTCGACAAGGATTAAGAGATGCCAACTCACCACGCGAACATTAAAACCAACGTAAATGCCCAAATAAACGCTGTAAAGACACTAAATCCCCACTTACGTTAAGAAATAATTAAATAAACGATGATTTGAACATTTGCAAAGAAGTAATATAGATAAAACGTAAGAACATATGTATATTGGTACTTACATACGTAGGAGCAGCTCTTGATTAGTTAGCGAGGTGATTTTTCTCTCCAAATGTCTGATTCTATGTCAATTAACACGTCTTATTCCTCAGCCACTCCTTCAAGAACCCGCGAGTTAGCAGGGAAGCGTAAAGGGATTTCACACAGGATAGTTCACGTAATCACGTTGGTTTGTCCATTTAGTACGAGTTTCAGAAGATAGCGGAAGAGGAGGGCGAGGCGAGCGTCCCTCCTCTGCTTCCAGGCACCGGGAGGGGCAGACTGACGCCCTCCGGTGGTTCAGTGTGTCTCGAAGTTGTGAGGTTCGAAACAGCGACTTGACTCTTGCTTCGATGATCTGGTGAAGCAAGACAGAGTAGAAATTGAATATAACTATGAACGAGTGTTATGAAAGGACTAGCTATGTATTGTTTTGTGTTTTGATAGATGGTATTTTGTGTGTGTGTTTTTGTTTGTGTGTGTGTGTGTGTGTGTGTGTGTGTGTGTGTGTGTGTGTGTGTGTGTGTGTGTGTGTGTGTGTGTGTGTGTGTGCGCGTATGTGTGTGTGTGTGCGTGTGTGTGTGTGTGTGTTGTGAGTGTGTGTGTGAGTGTGTGTGTGTGTGTGCGTGTGTGTGTGCGCGTGTGTGTGTGTGTTGGCTGCAGTAAATCGAAGCCTCACCACGTAGTACACTCATGTATAATGCATATGCGTGCATATTGTGGTTGTGTGGGTTTCTGTGTGTAAAGTAAAGTAAAGTAAGTAAATTTATTGCCATTACAAAAGCACACGAATATAATTGAATATATAAAAACAAAACGTAATGATGGCACGGTCTGTCGAGCATAAGCTCTTTAGACAGACAAATCGTAACTATTGGTTGTTCAGTAGTACAGGCATTATAAGTGACAAAACTATACAATATGAATAACACCAAAAAAAATAATATGAAAAAAACATTTCTAAGCAAATACAGACAATCGACACAGTTTCAACACAAGTTTATAAAGTATTTTTGACTATTTAATAAATAAGTCTTTATTTTCTTCTTCAATTGTAGTAAATTTCCAGCCTCCATCAGACTTTTATTGCAATGGGGAAAGAGAATTCCATATCTGAGGACCTTCACACAACACACTTTTATTATAGAGGGACGTACGAAACTGTGGACACACAAAATTAATACTATTACCCCTAATATTATAAATATTTCCGACGAAATCGAAAACCTTATTCCTGGTAGAGTTTAATGTTTTTATAAATAAGCAACATTATGAATATTTTCTAATTAATTGAAATGTAATATATTGAGCTGGAGGATATATTTTGATTTGTGGAAGCAATTTCCCATAAATAGAATGCATCTCATGATTTTATTTTGGGCTATTATCAATTTATTTAGGAAAGATGGCCATGTAACCCCATATGGAAACGCAATAAATCAAGTGAGGGTAACACAATGATAATATATACTTAACATAGATTCAGTTGTAAGTTGATGGCGGACCCTATACAATTAACCACATATTTTAGATAATTTCAGACAAACTTGATTAATGTGAAAGCTCCAGTTTAAGTTCTCGTCAATATTAATTCCTAGAAATTTTGTATGAGGCACACGTTGAATTGATTGACCTTTTAATGACAATGGAGGCATAATATTCTTAATTGATCTATTTTGGAAAAGTATGTAATTGGTTTTGGCAATATTGAGGTGAAATTTTTATTGGACTCTAGCCATTGATTTATTAGATTTAATTCAAGATTTAAATTTAATATGTAAAGAGTCAATATTTGTATCGGCTAATAAGAGACTAGTGTCATCAGCATAAATAGTACATTTAAATTTTGTGCTAGCATTTGGTATATCATTAATATATATGAGAAAAAGTAGCGGCCCTGAAATAGATCCCTGAGGTACACCTTTAGTTATACTTTGAAAACTGAATACATGGAATTACAATATACACTTTGTGACCTGTTACTGATGTAGCTCTTCATAACCGGTGAGTAATGCCCCTTATCCCTATATGTTCAAGTTTATCAAGAAGTATGTTATGATCTAAGGAATCAAAGGCTTTGGATAATCTAAAAATATTCCAGCTACATAGAATTTACCTTCCAAGTATTTATATACATCATTAACAAATTGTAAGATTGCTGACTCTGTAGAGTGGTTTGATCTAAATCCATGTTGACAATCTGTTAGTAGGGCGGTTTTTCTCAAGGTAGTTAACAAGGCGAGTGGAGAGTGCCTTTTCAAACAATTTGCTAATGCTGGGGAAGAATCGAAATGGGTCTGTAATTTTAATATCATGCTTACTACCTGATTTGTGCAGCGGAATTACCTTTGCCTTTTTAAGCTCACTTGGAAAGATACCGGTCATAAAGGAGAGGTTAATTATGTGTGTTAAAGGAGTAGAAATGAAAGAGGCGGTGTGTCTTAGTAGTTTTGGGTGAAATATCATCATATCCTGCCGCATCAGACTTAAATGCCTTTTAGGAAGCTCTCTATTTCGTTGGTTTTACAGGAGTTAAGGTACATTGAAAAATCAGAGGATTGCGTAAATATTGATCATGTGAATTGTTATTTAAGGGGGGTGTTGTTTGATGAATTTCCAAAACTTAAGAAGTGGTCGTTAAACTTAGTTGCAGTAATCATTACACAAGGGTTTTAGCTCTATTGAATAGTCCTTTGAAGCAGAGAATTTCTACCAAGAATTTCATTAATTGACTTCCAGTGGACTTAGGATTACCTTGAGACTGCTTTAGTTGATCCTTATAGTACTTATTTTTTGCAGCTCTTAGCACAGTTGTTAATTTATTTCTGTAAGTTCGATAAAATTCACGAAATGTTATTGGCCATTTATTTGCAAGTCTTTCTAACCTGTGTTTTTCTTTGATGCTGTTCTTTAAAGCTGGAGTGATGTAAGAATTTTTATGATCATTTTGTTTAACTCTAATCTGCTTCACTGGAAAATGTTTTTGGAACAGAGTATCAAACTGGTGGTAAAAAAAATTGTAAAAATCATCAGGACCCAAACACAATCAAGAATAGGTGTCCAATCCAGTTGAGAAATATCATTATTGAAAACCTCTAAGGCAGCATTCGTTAGACATCTTTTGTAAATAAATCGCGATTTACTTTTTCTCACAGCTTGATGCCTGAATTGTGAGACTACTGGGAAGTGATCAGTTGTATCGTTATGTATCTGTAACATGTGTGTGTGTGTGTGTGTGTGTGTGTGTGTGTGGTGTGTGTGTGTGTGGTTCAGTCATGTAGGCATCTATAACAAAAGCAAATTTAAATATGTTTTGACTCGTTTAGTGTATGTGCGCGCGCGCGCGTGTGTGTGTTTGTGTGTTATATGTGATAACATTTTGTGACAGCTATATAAATAGACGGATTATACAGAAAGACAAATAATCATCCTGGTATACATACATACATAGATAAATAATGAGTAAACAGCCAGATATGTATAACTATAAACTGCCACAATGAGAAAACAAATAGATTGGAAAAAAATTCAGACTGAGCATAAAAAATAACATAATAGATAAATAAGAGAGATAGAGGGATGGACAAACATACACACACAACAATTAAAATGTAACCTCGTTTCTGGGTTCTGAATGGTTTGCACACAGTTTTCAAATCTGGTAATGAAATGCGATTGATAATTGTGTCGATAACGACCATGATTGTACGTGTGTGTGTGTGTGTGTGTGTGTGTGTGTGTGGTAGTGACCTACTTACATCATCACATCTGACTTCCTCCTCCTCCTCCTCCTCCTCCCTATCCCGCTGCTCAACACCCCTAACCACTTTTTTCCAGTTTTTTTTATTTGACCACTGAATATACAGGTGCATTATTTGTTTCATATATATTTTGTGTCTGTCAGTATTCACCGTCGATCTCAATATCCTGACGGTGATGTGGGGGATAAACTCGACCACCACCTCCACCGCCACCACCACCACGTCAACCACCACCACCACTACCACCATCCCCACCACTACCACTACCACTACCACTACTATCACCACCACCACCCCTACCACCGCCACCACCACGTCAACCATCCCCACCACCACCACATCAACCACCACCACCATCCCCCCCACCACCACCACTACCACTACCACCACCACCACCACCACCACCACTACCACCACCACCACCGTTCACTTGGCTACAAATATTTCGTGTGGCATTTTTATTTATTTACATATTGATCTATTTATGCATTCGTCTATTCATTTCACTTTTTGAGATGACACTCCACTTGCTATTCCTTCCATCAGTGTGTGTGTGGGTAGGGAGGGAGAGAGAGAGAGAGAGAGAGAGAGAGAGAGAGAGAGAGAGAGAGAGAGATTGGAGGCAGAGATCAGACACAACCAGCCAAAATATCAACCCAGACCTCCACGCGCGACACACAACACCCCCCACACAACACACACACACACACACAAATGCCTCCCTAAACACAATAACACAAACACATGTATACTTCAATCTCCTACAAACCAATAATGATCAAATGTAAAACAAAAGTACAACTGAAAGAGACTGAAATAAGACAAAAGGCGGGACAGTAAGTGCCAGGTAATTGTTTGGTAATTGCCTCCACTGTTACCTTAGCTGCGGGGATACACATCAGG